>JZKD02S1693906.1:18789-29811 GCA_000966675.3 Picea glauca | reverse complement strand
ACCTTTCTCGAATCGAAAGAGTATAGGTCTCCATAGGGTCTAGTGATCTGGAGGCCCAGCCTCTCCATTATAATTTTGGGCATAACATTATGTGAAGCCCCGGAGTCCAACATACCGTTATGTAGTAACAGATCATGTATATTCAGGGTGATATAGAAAGGAGCGACATTATCCTTAGATTCCTCAAAATGAGGACCAAAGGTGATGTTAGGCCTGTCATCTTCTAGTTTGATAACATCAGAGTGACTTTCTGGCTCATAAACACCCATCACTTTGGCAATTTGCTTCCGATAAGTGGGGTTTTTTGCTAATTCTACCAAAGGAATCGGTATCTTAATTTTATTTAATTCATTTTCAAAATTATAGGATGTATTTGCCTTGTCCGTTTCTTTGGTTAAGACTTCCGGGCTTTTTTCTTCCGACTTGTTTGCCTGGAATGCTTTATCATTCATGACCTTAGTCGAAGACGTAACTTTATCTATTGGTCCTGTTTCCTTTGTTTGGGTTTCAACTTTTTTCACCTTAGACTCTCGAGTTTTTGCTACCTTGACTTTATTGTTGGGTAACAATGTTTCTTCCGAAGGAGGTACATGAGATTGCCCCCTTTGCAGGATTCTCTTAGGTTGGTCATTTGAGGTGGGCTTATTTTTAGATCTCAGATTGTATTTGGGTTGAAAATCAGCCGCTATCATTTATGTTTCTGGTTGAGACACGTAGAGGTCGGGATGATCACGTTCTTCATCTTCATTAGAAGGTTGAGAGGTTTTTAAAGATTTCTCATAGTCTTCCCTGGTCAAAAATGACTGCGAACATTCATCACCGAAACACGCGACTTCATCTTCCGAATCTCCGAAATCTTGGAGGTCATTTTCTCTTATAAAGTTTTCATTTTTTAGTGGAGCTTGTATTTTTTGATCTTCATTCTTTATTTGCCTCTGTTGATTTTGGGGATTTGGGTTTCTCCTGAAGTCCTTTTTGTTAGAAGAATCAACTTTAGCTTGATCCAACTCCATCCTATAGATTTTGTTAGACAGATCTTTAATTATTCGGGCCATATCATCTACTCTGTCGTCAGTGTATCTATTCGACCTCGAAGGACCCGCTGGTTCCCTATAGCGTCTATTTTCATGGTTGATTGTTTCTACTTTAGCCTTTAACTTACCTAAAGCCATCATATTAGATTCTATTTCGACAACATCGTCTTGCATTATATTTAGGGTGGCTCCTCTTCTTTCTCGCAAAAGTAGGGAAAATCATGTTCGAAAGCTCCCGCAAAGGTTACTTTGGCTGAGGGTTCGGAAGGTTTAACAGCGGCTGGAATTTTATTATACAGTTTGTTAAATCTCAGAATAAATTCAATAACTGTTTCTGAGTTCTTTTTCTTTAGAGACCCAAACTCGGTAAGGTAGTATAAGTGATCCTTTTGTTCTCCCCATTGTCTGAGGAAAGCGTCTTCCAAGGCGTTATATGTCTGAATAGAAGCTGCAGGAAGAATCCGAAACCAAGTTCGGACCTGTCCTTCGTGACCTTCGGGAATGAACAGAGGTAGTGCATGAGGGGGAACAGAAGCCCCGAAAACTCCGATGTATGAGAACTCTGCTTCTACATACCAATATGCGACGCCGCTCAGACCTATTGAAACGCTATCCGATATGCGAGGTGGCGGGCGATCAAAAATAATGATGTGCAGGGGCACCATCACCCAATTGAAAATCTCATATGGGAACTTTCCAACTTTATTTTCCCATAATTTATCATGGTAATCGTGCACTGGTTTTTCTTGGGTTGTATTCCAAGCCCAATTCATCAAGGGGAAAGGCGTCATAGAACATATCGCATCCATGATATATGCCGACATGTAAAATGCTGAGGGTTTCCCACCTGTCTTTTTCTCCCGATACTCTATGACCCTGTTAGCTAAGTTGTCTGAGAGCATCTTTGCCCAATTGAATGAGCAACCTTCGGCGACTCAAAATATGAGAGGTACCCAAGAGACATGGAAATGCGATGTATCTTCTTGCCCGAACAGGTGACATGTCATCATGGCCACATACATGTACTGTGGCTCCAGCGAAGCAATAGAATACACGCCCTTGTCATTCGCTCTGAACATCGCGGAGCGCGAGACCCAGTCTTTTATCAAACCAGGCATGGTTTTTTCATATTCCTCGCACTCCTTCTTTTTGAATTCCTCTAGGAATTCAGTGCCATATGTATATTCAAAAGTTGTTGGGAGCTTGTACATGTCTTGTAAATGCTCTGGCCGAAAATTTCCGATAGCCACTCACCGACTGTTCATAATTGTTCTTGTGGGCAGGTCTACATGATCCAAATCCCAGCGGATCATGTCGTAGTAAGGGAGCATCCAGGGCCTGGTTTCTATTCTATGCATACCGGACTGGACGACTATCTTATATTTGGTGTGCAAATTGTCTCTCTCTTTGCCGTCAGAATCGTCTGAGTAATCAACTAATTCTGCCTGCAGAATATTGGACACCTGCGACCAGTCGAAAATTGAATCGATACTTCGGGGTGAAGTATCAGAGACACTGTTTGAGCCCAAACTTGTAACTTCAATATTTTTCTTCGTCGCTTTCCGCGGAGCCATGACTGTAGCTGGCGTTTTTGCTCTTCTGTGATAAACCTGCATATACATGCAGAAGTTAATTCACCCTGAAAGTGACGAGCTGTGTCATTTATAAAAAAAAATTATTATAACAAATGAGACTCCTGTATATATTTGAGACTTTTGTATTCTCCGTAATCAGTCTGTCCAATCGCAATTAACAACAAATTGATTGCGTAAAAATCCGATTATATTTATTCGTGGATTTACCCTAATTCTTCATTAATGTCATCAATGTTCGGCGGCTTGACAAGCAGTCGGGGTATGGAGAGAAGCAATTTCTTTGGGAAATTCACAAACCTCGATGCGCGGGATGGGACGCATCTCGTTTTATTTTAAAATTTCAAACTTAACAACGTTAACCATTTTCTCGCTCATCGCTGCATCGTGGATTTCCTTTCAACAATTTGAATCTTTAACTCGCGAGACTGCGAGGGCTGACTTGGATTCAATTAATAGTAATCATGATTTGGAGAGTCATTAATTGCATAATTAATCTATTCGCCACTTCGCGATTCAGAAATTCGTAGACAGATTTTTGGGGGAATGGTATTCCGAGTCGCAATACCGCAATGTGGGGATAATTAAAGCTCAAGATACGGGAAGAGGATCTTATATTAGGTTACTAATTAACCTTGCCTTAATCATGTCGCAACTTCGTGACTCGGGATTTTAGACGCCTTATCTTTATGAAAGAAAGTGACGAGTGGCGAAATGTCGAGCACCAAATTTAACCATGGTTAGTTTTTGTACCTTTAATCCTTGACCAGGGTTATCGCAAGAATTATCGCGTTCTCAGCTCTTGGGTTTGTAAGAACAGAGACTTGGGTTTGACGAATGCCGAGACGCGAACTCCCGACAACGTCCACTCACGAGTTAAAAAATTTACCCTAGTTAAAGTCTTGGGTGAAAATTAAAGGTGAGTTCGCAGCATTCGCGACGCGGGACTTGTGAAATCAAAGATTTAAAGTATCCGACTTGCGATATTCCGAAATAAAACAAAGAGAAAACATAATTTTGAAAATGGATTTGTTTTTATTTAAAGTAGGAAAAGCATTTATGTTCAGGCGACAAGATTTCAGAGTTTTAAGATCTCGGAAGGAACAAGAAAATCAATATTAGATTTCAAGTTTCAAAAATTGAAAATTTTTCGGAAGGTAAAAAACAAGGGCGGCTCCAACAGATCAAAAAGAACAAGAAGATGTAGACAGAGAGACACTGATACATAAGAGCAGAGCAACATAGCAGTGATAAGCCTGGTAAGCCAATGATAAATATTGTATCATTGTGACAAATTTATATATATCAAACTTTATATTTCAAGGTGGTAGGGAGGTGCTAGGGAGGAATTTTTTCCTCAGAGGTTCAAGTGGGTGCTTGAACACAGGGATTTGTATCTTTCATCTGGTTGCAGCAGAGAAACCAACATTGCAGGGTGGTGCAAGGGAGAATTGTTGTTCTCTGTTTTACAGGTTGGTGCCTGTGTGACTGGAAGTTGGTACTTCCATCTAGTTGGTGTTGGAAAACTTAGGGAGTTGGTGCTTCCTTCTAGTGGGTGTTAGAGAAAATATGGATTTGGTGCTTCCTTCTAGTGGGTTCTAGAGAAACCAAGGAGTTGGTGCTTCCTTCTAGTGGGTGCTAGAGAAACTAGGGAATTGGTGCTTCCTTCTAGTAGGTGCTCAAGAAAAAAGAGAGTTGGTGTTGTCAGCAGGTAGCAGCTTCCAAAATAGAGGTTGTAGCCTCATTATGAGTTGGTGCTCATAAGTATGAGAATGTACAGAATGTAAATATTACTTATCATATAAAGAAGGAGAGGTTTTTACCCTTTATGGGTTTCCTCAGGAAATATTTGTCTTTGTGTATGTCATATGTGTGAATGATGTTGAATGTTCTATTGCTTACTTCCCTGCATTATTGTGATTGTCATTGAGTGCTCTGTAAAGAGTTTAAAATAAGCCTAATTATTTAAGAACAATAACAACTAATTCACTCCCCCCTCTCAGTTGTCCAACAATTGGTATCAGATGCAACCCCTTTTATCTAAGGGTAGATCCTAGAGATTAAACATGTCAAGCCATGAAGGAAATTCAACCAATAAGGCCCCTCTGTTCAATGGAACAAACTTTACCTTCTGGAAAATTAGAATGAGAACCTACATAATGGATTTAGGTGTAGATGTCTGGGATGTGGTAGATACTGGTTATGTAAAGCCAGTTGTACTAGCTAATAAGGATGACAAGATAGAATTTAGCTTCAACGCTAAGGCTATGAATGCTATCTTGAGTGGGCTTGCAGAAACAGAATTCATAAAAGTTATACACCTAGGAACTGTCAAGGAAATGTGGGACAAACTCATTAACAATTATGAAGGTAATGAGAAGGTAAAGGACGCCAAGCTTCAAACCTATAGAGTACATTTTGAATAGATGAAGATGAAAGAAGATGAAAATGTTGGAAGATACTTTCTGAGAGTTGAAGAACTGGTAAATGCAATGAAAGCACTTGATGAAAAAATTGAGGAACCTTCTTTAGTTCAGAAAATTTTGAGATCTCTACCAGATAGGTTCAACCCGAAGGTCTCTACTATAGAAGAACCTAATAATCTAAAAACCTTGGAGTTTGATCAACTTCTAGGAACATTGACTACATATGAAATGAGGATAGTTACAGATAAAACCACCTCTAGAGAAGCATCATTTAAAGAAGTTAAGAATGAAGATTCTGAGCCTCATGAAATTGAAGCAAAATTCGTGAGAAGACTAAAGAAAGGATCAGGAAAGTACCAAGGTAATCTTCCCTTCAAATGTTTCAACTGTGGTAAGATAGGTCATTTTGCAAATAAATGTCCACACAAGAAACATGATCAGAAATCTGAAGGTGAAGAGAAGTACAAATCCAAAAGATTTGATAGAAAGAAAATTTTATGTGTAAAAAATGATGACTCCTCAGAAGACACCGATAGTGACTCTTCCTATGAAGATAAGGTAAATGACTTCGCGCTTATGGCCAAAGAGGATTATGATAATGAGAGCACGGGCAATGATGATAATGATGAAGAAGTTGCGGTTGACATGGAAGGAGAACTGATCAGTGCACTAGAAGAGATTGACAGACTCAGAATTAAGAACAGAAAGAAAAAAAAATTGTTGATACAGTTCGAGAAAGACAGTAAACAACCTGATGAAGAATTTACCCTATTAAAAGTGGAATTATAAGAGGCAAAGAAAATCGAGGACATTCTGAAACAACAGTTATCAGAAAAGAAGGCAAGTTGTAAAGCTCTGGAAAGAGTTGGACAAGTTTCAAGCCTTGTATCATCAAAATCTGTCAAGTATCAAAGCCTCAGAAGGATTAGCCACCATTATGAATCAGCAAAGGAATCCAAAATTGAAAACAGGTTTGGGTTATGAAGAGGGATCAAGTAGTGGTCATCCAAGCAACAAAGACTTCACCAAGTTTGTCAAATCTACAACCAATGATGACAACAAATCTGCAGAAACAAATGAAGATAATCAACCGCCCAGGAGGAGTAAGGAAAAAGGTTCCAGAACTTAATCTATAGAACAAGGAAATAATACACTCAAGTAAATCATCAGCATGGAAGAAATCGATTTGCTCAAAGAAGACAACCATTTTCTAGGTACAAAGAATTTTTCTATGGATATTGTTTTTACTGTTCTCACTTTGGTCACAAAGCTGTAAATTGTTCCTTAAGACTTAAACATGAGAAATTAAGATTTCCAAGGAATAAATATTTGCCACAACAAAGAATGATACAACCAAGTAACAAACCATCATAGATTGCAAATTGCCAAATTAAGTCTAGAGACATGCAACTAAGGAGTTCAAGAAATAATAAATAGTCAATGAGTAGACAGCGCTGCAAGAATAACTTTGACCTATTGAACAATGAGATTGAATGCTATAACTGTCACAAATTTGGCCACAAAGCTACAAACTTCCATTTGAAGAATTACAAAGAAGATCCAAGGATAAAGTTCTTAGATAGAAAGGCCCAGACATGGAAAAGGAAAGATAGTGAAAAATGTGGTCTAGCACTTTCAACTCAAAAACAAAAGGCCTCCAAGAATATAGACAGTAGATATTCCAAACACATGACTGGACACAAGGATAAGCTTCTGTCCATAAGTAAAAGAAAAACAGGAAATGTGATCCTTGAAAATGATGAACCAGGTAAAATCAAGGATAGAGGGATGGTGAGTTTGAGTAATGACAAAGGAGATGCCCAATATGTTTTGCTTGTGGATGGTCTGAAACATAATTTGCTCAGTACAAGTCAAAAGTGTGACAGAGGCAGTGAAGAGGTGTTCATGTCCAAAGAGTGTAAGGTAAATGTAAAATCAGGACAAGTGGTGAATAAAGGCATAAGGACAATTAATGATGTTGATATTGAATCCTCCCCTGCAAGCAAAGAAGAAGATTCAGATACAATAAAAGAATGCTCAGTTAGAATTTATCCCATGGAAGAAGTAGGAGAAGAATCATGTCATAAGCTGGAAGCAGAAGTTTTGAAGGTTGAGAAGTCAAACACCCAAATTAAGTTCTTGAACAGTTCCATGACCCTGGATAAAATATTGGATAGTCAGAGATCACCAAATGATAAATCCGGTATTAGATACAACAATGAAGAAATCAGTACTCCTAAGAAACCTGATACAGGTCCTTCGTCTGTGAAAAAGAAAAGCATGTATGAGAGTGGTTGTAGTGGTTTTTTCTTGTGATTGAATATGGTCATAAAAGCCTTGGATTGTATGCATCATGGAAGAAAAATGAAATTGCAGTAATAGAGATCAATGAGAATCAATGGGGAGATCCAAGGGTTGTTTAAAAAGTACGAGCTACAATTACACAATGTGTCAGTAGGACAACAACATCTTCAACAACAACATTTTGTTTTACAAAATGATATACATGACATCCTATAGAGATAACAAGAGGAAAGACCTTGTCAAGGAAAGCTAACCTTTTAGGAACAAAGGGGCAAAATAGTCAGAAGCAGAGAGATAAAAGTGACAGGGGGAGTCATCCAGTTATGAAAAGAAAAGGTTGATGAAGGAGTCCCAGTAAGAGAGGTGAGTAATTTTGAGTGTTCTATAGAGGATACAACGGAAGATGAAGATGAACAGGTCCAAGAATCAGAAGGAGAAGACTCTGGTTTAGATACAAATATTCTGCAGGCCTCAAATAAGAGAGTTCATCATGTCAGGGGGAGTTTGTGTTGGATGAATATCTGATACCTCTTAAACATACTACAACAGCTCGGGGGGAGCATATTTTCTTTGACATTGATGTCAAAGGGGGAGAAAAGGACTGGTCCGGACCAGATGCTACAGTTGGAGGTCCAAACAGATTAGCACAACCGTTTAGGGTTGCCATCAATGCCAAAGGGGAAGATTGTTGGCATGTTTACAAGAAGAGCGTGCTTGTCATTGATGGCAAGAAAAACAACAATGATGGCATGTCTACAGGAAAGAACAACAACAACGATAGCATGCTTACAGTTATTTATGATAAGAGAAACAACGACGAAGGTATGGTTATAGGAAAGATAGTAGCGATGTTTGGCAGGTTTAGAATTGGGAGACAACAATGGAAAACAGGCAGGCAAGGAAGATCAGCAGTGATGATGGCATGGAAAGATCAGAAGCGTAAACTCCATTTCGGAGTTTCAGATACCAGGAGTTGGAGGAGTCAAGGAAAGACACTCACGACAAGAATGTTGAAATCGTGAAATGCGAAACCACGACTTAATCTGAGTCGTTGATCAAAGGGAGATCGTGGACCATTGATCTGACTCCATTTTGGAGTTTCGGATACCGGGATCTGGAGGAGTCAAGAGTCAAGACTCTTCAACACAGGAGTCCCAAAGTTGTGAAATGCGAAACGCCGAAATCCCCGGGAGTTGGAGATGTCAAGGAAACTCACGAAAAGAATGATGAAATAGCGAAATGCAAAACCACGACATTTCGGAGTTTCGGATACCGGGAGTTGGAGGAGTCAAGAGTCGAGACTCTTCATCACAGGAGTCCCGAAGCTGCGAAATGTGAAACATCGAAATCCTGAAACAGGCACATCAACCAGAGTTTCAGATATCAGGAGCTGGAGGAGTCAAGAGTCGAGAATCTTCATCACAGGAGTCCCAAAGCTACGAAATGCGAAATGCCAAAATCGCAAAACAGACACATCAACCTGGGTTTCGGATACCGAGAGTTGGACATGTTAAGGAAACTCACACTTCATCACAGAAATCGTGAAATGTCAAAATGAAAAACGTCGAAATACCGAACCGTTGATCTGACTCCATTTCGGAGTTCTGGATACCGGGAGTTGGAAGTGTCGAAACACTTCATCACATAAATTGTGAAATGTCGAAATGCGAAATGCAAAAATACCGGTCCGTTGATCTGACTCCATTTTGGAGTTCCGGATACCGGGAGTTGGAAGTGCTGAAACACTTCATCATAGAAATGCCGAAATGCTGAAATGCGAAACGTCGAAATACCAAACCGTTGATCTAACTCCATTTCAGAGTTCCAAATACCGGGAGTTGGAAGTGTCGAAACACTTCACCACAGGAATGTCGAAGTGCCGAAATGTCGAAATGCGAAAAACACCTTTTGGTGTAGGTTTTGGATACTGGGAGTTGGATTATTGAAACACTTCACCACAGGAATGTCGAAATGCCGAAATGCGAAATTGTGAAAGGGCTTTATGGATAAGCGCTTGGTCACCGCCGGTGATCACATCATCGAAGAGCTAGAGAGCATAGCTATAGAAGACAATCTCTATTTCAGAGCTCGTGACCTGAAGAGTCGAGATGAATCATCACAAAATCCCCGAAATGCGAAAGTGTGAAATACGTTCTTGAATAAAGCTGTCGTCACAGCTAGTGGTCACATCTGCGGAAGATGGAGGAAGGAGCTAGTGCAACCAAGCTCCATTTCGGGGATCACGACTTGGAGTGTCGAGACACTTCATCGCAGGAATGTTGAAATGTCAAATGCCGAAATGCTGAAATGTCGATGTGGCTGGTGGTCACCGTCGGTGGTCACGTAAGTGGAAGGAGATAGCATAGCTAGGCTCCATTTCAAGGTTTGCACTGTAACTGCTAGAAACCACTGATGGTTTCTGCCAAAGGACTCGAAGAGACTTCAGGGTGATCGCCAGAGAAGCTGAATGGTCTCGAGGCATCTTGCAATGAAATGAAGGGTGTTCATATAGAATTTTGAGAGATGGACAATTGTTGGAGCCCGAAACTGCAACAGAGGGAATGAGCTCGACTTTGACAGAGAAGACAAAGAGTCTCGATTGTCGGAGAGGCTAAGGAATCTCAGCATAACACCCAATGATGATGGACGCATGGGTTTAACCACCAGAGAAGTTGAAGAGTTGCAATCATGATCAGGCAGAGCACTCGACATGGGGAAAGCATGCAGAAGCATGGCGCATAGAGCATGCACAAGGTGCACATATACTATAAGAATGCAGAACAAAGAAGAGATGGGGGTTTTTGTTGAGAGTGATTATGGTGTGTAGAAGGAGGTAGAGTGCAGTAGCTAAAATGCACAGAAGAGGAATGGTGCATAGATGGGACATGGCACACAGAGCATAAAGCGCAGCAGAAGAAAAGAACAAAGATTCATAACTAAGATAGTAAAAGAAGATTGAGGTGCACTTGTAGAGAAAAACATAAGATCATAAAGCGCAAGAAGATGTAGACAGAGAGCCACTAATACAAGAGAGCGGAGCAACATAGCAAAACAATGATAAGCCTGGTAAGCCAATGATAAATATTATATCATTGTGACAAATTTATATATATCAAACTTTATATTTCAGGGTGGTAGGGAGGTGCTATGGAGGATTGTTGTCCTCAGAGGTTCAAGTGGGTTCTTGAACACAGGGAGTTGTAGCTTCCATCTGGTTGCAGCCAGAGAAACCAGGGTGGCAGGATGGTGCAAGGGAGAACTATTGTTCTCTATTTTACAGGTTGGTGCCTGTGTGACTAGAAGTTGGTGCTTCCATCCAATTGGTGCTATAACACTTAGGGAGTTGGTGCTTCCTTCTAGTGGGTGCTAGAGAAACTAGGGAGTTTTTGCTTCCTTCTAGTGGGTGCTAGAGAAACCAGGGAGTTGGTGCTTCCTTCTAGTGGGTGCTAGAGAAACCAGGGAGTGGGTGCTTCCTTCTAGTAGGTTCTAGAGAAAACAGAGAGTTGGTGCTCTCAGCAAGCAGCAGCTTGCAAAACAGAGGTTGTAGCCTAATTATGAGTTGGTGCTCATAAGTATGATAATGTACAAAATGTAAATATTACTTATCATATAAAGAAGAAGAGGTTTTTACCCTTTATGGGTTTCCTCAGGAAATATTTGTCTCTG
>JZKD02S1693895.1:100066-133566 GCA_000966675.3 Picea glauca | reverse complement strand
ACAACCCATTCAATTGCTAGACTGTCTATTGGGTCTATAGAGTTTAAGAGGATACAATCTAGTAGCAGTAAGAGAATGTGGAAATGTTATCAAAATTCCATGACTAATAAGGCATTAAGAATAAGTTAGTAGTAAATACAGATTCATTTAGTAATGCTTAATGTTTTTTTAAAGTTTTCATGTTCTTAGGAATGTATGTTTGAATATATGGTTAAATCATTACTAGAACAACATGCCATACTATATCAATGCTCCAAATTCTATTACATTCTCAAAACACATTAACTACTTATACAAAACAACAAATTTTATCACATTCTCAAAACCCGTTAACTTTTTATACAAAGCAAGTATTTCATACTTAATAAACATTTCCTTAATTAATATACAATTCAATTCAATACCTTAATATGATTTTGGTAATAATCCCTTCACATCTTTTTAGGTCATATTAGTTGATTTGATGTCACTAATTAACATTATTATTTATATATAATTTATAATAGTTAAAAATATTATTTATAAASAGATATATGTTATAATAGTTAAAAGTATTATTTATAAAATAATATATATTATGAAAACAATTGTCTCCCAGATAAATCCCAAATTATTGGTATGACATGTCAATTCCATGAGTTTAAATGATTTGAACCCAAACATATTACAAAGAGATATAATTAAAATAGTTAAAAGTATTATTTATAGAAAAATATATGTTATCAAAACAATTATCTCTCATATGAATCACAAATTATCGATATAACATGTCAACTCCACCAATTGAAATGATACATACCTGTTTTAATGGATTCTCTATCGCTCTCAAAGAACACGCATTGAAAGTGAAGTTTCAAAACACCATATTCATTACTACACTGTATATCTTATAAGCAAAGAAGAAAAAGAAGCCTATTATATCTTCAAATAAAGAATATCATGTAATTTTATAACTTTTCTTATATAGTTTTAAAAAATAAGCCTCTTTATATACTTTTCTTATATGGTTTTAAAGTTCTTTATATTTTCAAATAAAGAATATCATGTAATTTTAAAACTTTTCTTATATGGTTTTAAAGTTACTGGAGTTTCGAATAAAAATATTGGATTTTAAATTTAGATAATATTATCCCTTGAACATTGTATTTTCTTGTACTTCCAAGTTGATCAAACTCCAATGAAAAATGGATTATGTTAATCATTAGTTTTACATTAAAAATCTATCAAACATTTTAATGCTATCACAAATTCCAACGTTGTGTCCTTTTGACACTGGATAGTTCCAACCGTCCATTGTTTCATTGTGATATGAATATTACAGACATGATATTTCATTGTAAAATAATTTCCCATTTGTTACTTTAAATTATACACTGACTGATATGTCATTGTAAAATAATTTCTCATTAAATTATACACTGACTAGATACAGATACCTAACACCAACCAAGTTAACTTGTTACGATTTGGATATGTGTATGAAGACTATTTGCTTAAATCGAATCTATTCATTTTTTTCTGGCATATTAAACAATGAATAAACATTTTTTTCTTTCATATTAAACAATGAATAAAAGTTGGCAGTTGCCATGACTATTTTAGCAATGGCAATACCATCAGATTTTATCCTAGCAGTGAAAAATTCTAACTGCCTTTGTACAGTGTAGGAATGAGTATCAGTGAAAACTAGATTGTGGGTTCGGTACAATATCAAACCCTTGATTTGGAGCAGTTATTAAAGTTGGGGTTTTGAACAAAGAATTTGGAATCCCAAAAATCCTATGGTAGACAAGTGATTTTGCATAGCTTTAAATAGTGGATAACAGTGGATAACATTTGCTAGGACAAGAACACCAACAATGGTCATTGAGATAACGGAGAAAACGATGCCCATTATTTTGGATATATAACTTTGCTCCTCTCTGATTGAAGCAATTACCATGGCAGTCGTTGGGAAGGCAGATGCCCACCATGCTACGAAAAATATGTCAAATAGAAAATAGAATATTCAAAAGAGAAACAAAAATACAGCCCTGGTAAGTATTGAAGAGCCTTCACGAAAGTTAAACAGAAGATGAAATCTATATAGAGTTTACCTGGATCTCGCAAAGAATCTTATAAGAACAACCCATTTGAACAAACAACAACAACCTCAATGGCCACTCCGTCCGATGAATTCAAGATGCCAGCTGTAATAACGGGTTAAGAACTCACCATAGATGCAAATATGGTATTTTAGAGGCAGGGCCGAAAGTACCAGAGATGGATTCCCACGCAACAATGGTGATGCTCGGAGCTGCCAGAAATAGGAAGAATGTGGGATGATGATCATTGGGCACTGCTAAAACCATGTGACCCTCTAAAACTGTGTTCCCTCCATTCAATTTCAAATAAAGCTGACATCTATACTAAGTTCAAATTCAAATTTATATCACCTAAAATGTCGATTGTCCATGTCCACGTAGGCATAAGACATAACTTGGAAGTGGTGATAATGAAAACAATGCCAAGTTGACTGGATGACAACTTCCTGTGAAGGGACAATGAACCGTTGGAGATGAAATGCTGAAATTAGCACTTGTGAATTACCCCAAAATAACATGCCATGCATGTGAAATATACCAAGTACACTTGGTACTTATCCACATGCATTAAACAATCATTTCCTTAGTGCACTAAGCAAATTATTGCTTAGTGCATGGTGGATAATTCTTGCCGGCATAGGCAAGACCCTTTCACAGAAACCAAGGGCATTCATTACAAGTTAAGATTACAATCTCAAATTATAGAAACTGTAGTTTCGAATGGTATGGAATTGCTTCTTAAAATTTCTCCTATTTTCTCATCGTTGGAGCCTGGAGGCATCAAGGAAAAAGACTGGACTGAGTGAAACTTTATCCCACCCCATCGATGACTCTCGAGTCCTTGAATTTGCCTTGAAACAGAGGGAGGGCCCTTGGAAATTAAACTTTAGTTGTACAGTTTATGTTCTTTTGCAGTTTTAAAGTTTGATATTTATTTTTGTTTGCCACAAAATGAGGATGTCTTAATATATGTTTTTTTTTAAATATATAATTTTTATTTAAACTTTAGGTTAAAAAGCCTTTCACCTATATATCAGTGACATTTTGTTCCTTTTTATTATTATTGACATTTTGTTCTATTTTTTTTTTATTATGTACAATGTTTATTTTTTTCCTATTATATTTTAAGTCTATAAAACAATAGAAATAATTATGAAACAAAACATTTAAAATTTAAAATTCTTTTTCTTCTCAAATAAGTAAAAAACATTAAAATTGAATGTATAATTTCAACATTGCTCCGTGGATCCGTTTACACATAAATTGTAAGGATGAATTGATAGCTTTCAAATCATCGTGGAGTCTCTTGTATGAAAAGATCAGGGGAACGAACGATTCAGACCTTCCCGCGATGACTCCTGGGACCAAGAGAGCACCTACCAAGAATATTTCTCCCACAGATGTCGCCTCGTAGCAGACCGATTTGTCTCACCATTAAAAAGGTATCTTAAATAAGACTGCAACATTTTGCAGGCTTGCGGAGATATGATTAATTCTAAAAGGCATAGAATTAATCAGTGTGGTGCATATATCTTCACTCGCAATCATCCTACCATGAGTATTGAGTCAGATATGAATGTCTCGGGAATCCCTTTGAATCCATCATCCTTTATTATTAGTGGGGTCCCCTCGACTCCCTTATCGTCAGTTGTTTGTATTTTGATACTTAGTCCATGCCTTGGGCCTCTAACCCTTTCTCTATTGGTATTCTAGACATGACTTCACACTTGTCTTCCTTCGTTTCGTTGTTTCATGTGAATCGTTGTTTTGGGTTTCAGGGCATGACGCCTCCTTATACTCCTTTTTAGTTTGGTGGGGGTCATATCCCTCAACCAAATCCCATGGTAGGAGGTTGGAATACTCCTTTCTGGACCCAATCCTAGCTACACTTTTCTAGGATCGAGTGCTCAAATGGGAAGTCCTTCTACTTCTTATATCCCATCCATCCATCTTTCTTCCTCTATACATGTTCCTATAAACTATTTTCTCATGGAAAACCTCCCTCTAACCTCTGGTGTTTCATTAGGTGGGAGTCAATTTTATAGTATGGGAAACCCCCCACACGAAGTTCCTTCATCCGAGGGCCAAATATATCCTCACATGAGTAATCCTTATCATGTCACTTTCTCCTCACAAGCGGCTTCCTCGATGATGATGCCCTTACAACTGTTTATGAATCTGTTGGGAGGAGGATACTTCCTACTGGGTAGAGCCATGGTGCATACCAAAACCTTTCTTGGCCCATGATATCTCAAAACCAGTCTTTCCTAAGAGCATGGTCTCAGATGCCACAACCAGTTGCTGCAAGTCATGTTGGGAGCATGTCATCGATCACTGCAAGTAATGTTGGGGGCATTGATACGATTGAGAATCCCAGACATATATGACTTAAGCCCAAGTTCCTTTGTAAACTTTTCAAAGGAGATCACCTAACTTGTTTGTGCCCTTCTATTGCAGTGGTACGAGAAGCACGGTCCTTGTCTGGTAGCCCTTTGGGTTGTCAGTCACCTTTTGTTTCCCAACAATCTAATCCTTGTTTGGTTGATACAATGATAGTGTTGATGCAATATTTGGTTGATACCACTCTTGTTTTGTGGGGTGATACATCTCTTGACCATGTTGTCTCACATCCTGTTCAACCAACGATCGTTCCAATGCAATCTTCAGTCGATACTGCTCCTATTTTGGGGAGTGATGCATCTCTTGACCATGTTGTCTCACATCCTGTTCAACCAATAGTCATGCCGATGCAATCTTCCACTGACACCACTCCTATTTTTGGGAGTGATGTGTCTCTGGACCATGTTGTCTCACATCCTATTCAACCAACGGTTGAAGAATTGGTCATGTGGATGCAATATTCGATCGATCCCACTCTTCTCTTGGAGAGTGAAATTTCTAAGGAAGTGAAATTTTTGATGCAATATTTAGCCAATCCCACTCTTCTTTTGGGGGGTGATGCGCCTTTCGACCATGTCCTTATGATATTGTAGAGCCTCACCTTCCTTCTTTTGCACCCTTCCAGATAATGGGTGTTCTTCAATATATTGTAGATGAAGGATCCTCTACAAGTATTTTATCCTCCTTGGCTTGGCAAGTTTTGGGTTCTCCCAAGCTTGTGTCAGCTACCACTGAGTTGTTGTATTTCAATAGAAGACTTACATGGAAGCCCTGACCTCCCCCCTATGGGCACGAGTAATCTGATGTTTCCTCTTGAGTCTAATCTTGTTGTTTATGAGACCTCGAGCCATGGTATTTGTGATCTGTGGAGCCCTGATTTATTAGATATTAAGTTACCTTCACATGAGTCTATCCTTGAATCTATGATTTTGGATCTTCGACCTCTCCTTGAACTGGAAAATTTACGAGTTGATTACCAAAAAATCCCTTGGCATGGGCCTAGCAATGGGCTCTACCTGGGGAACTATTATGCATAAGTTGTAAGGTTGTACGGTCCTCTATACATATTGTACTTATAGTTTTTTCTTGTTTCCAAGTTCTGTATCCCTTAACACATGTTTTATTAGAGGTTTCTATATTGGAATTATTAACTTCTGGGTTAGTGTTTTTGGTATTGTATACTGGACTTTGGAGACATTTTCTTTGGTATATTTCTTTATGTCGATCCATTATGACAGGTCATGATCTCGAAACTGGAATATAGGTTAGATTTTCCCTTCCATGCATTTTTACATTATCCTTTCCTTGTATCATTTTACCTTAGGATCGACCCCATTGAGTTGCGACACAGAACCTTCTCTGTTTTTTAGAAGTGTTGTAATTCATGTGGTAGATCCTACCTTTCATGGGTTCCCTAGATTAGCTCCTCTTTTTCCATTTGGTTCCCATGCATAAGTTACTCCATAGGTCTAGGATTCCCCTATAGTCCCTCAATCTAAATTTTCACCTCATTACTCTTACTCAATCTCATTCTGACCACTACATATGGGACTCTCGTCGAGTCTTAGTTAAGGTCTTTTCTGACTCTCGAAAAAAAGAAAATTTGTCGAGTGAACTTGTCTCTTTCACACTCATTAAATGGATTTGAAAGGACGTCTCTTTAAGTTGTAATTGCATCCCACTATCCTTCTTGCATTGTTGAGCCTAATTCTGGCTCCTTTCTCATTATAAGCCTCTTTCCCCAACAATTCTCATCATTATCCAAGTAGTGTCTTCCATATATCCTTTGCAGCTTGACAACCCTTTACCCATAGAGGAAACATTCCTCCCAATTTCCATGTACCACATGCGTTCCCTTGTATTGAGCATAAGAATGTTCCACTGCTTGGAACTAGTTGCTTACTCACGAAACTCGTTTCCTCTCCTATATCATATCATTTCTTTCACTATGAAAAAAAGAAATACGAACAGGAAAAGAATATTATCTCATATCGGAAGTAGTCATGTCGCCTTTGAACAAAGCACAAACTCTTGAGTCCATTTCATCCAAGTTTTGGGTTTAGAATGGCCCTAGGAAGTTGAACTCGTTACTTAGAGTGTACTCCTCTGACTGGTTATTCTTCCAGTCCCTATGGAGAGTTTGTTGATTCCACCTGCGTCACAAACTTTTGTCAATTATTAGTGTTAATTCTGTGTTGCCCGAGTTATCCATATATCTCATGCTATTGTTCAAAGGAAGTATAAGCATGTGTCATCCATTCCTTAGAACTCTTGACTTTGCATGTTGGCCATCCCCTTACAAGTGAATCTCAGAATCACATGAAGTTTTTCTCCTACCTTGCACTCTGTACCTACTTTCATTATTAGTAGGTAACCTTGAACCCAACAACTGACATCTCTTCGTTGGTCACTAAATGGGGGGTTTCCCTTTTGTTCGATGATAATAAATCTATTCACACATTTGGATTTGTTCAGTGTCTTGGATTTCATTATCCCTATTGGTGGTTTCCTCGCCTTTTTCGACATTTCTCATTATTGAATGCTAGTAAGACGGTCTCTTTCATGTACTACTTACATCTGGTGCATGAAAGAGACACACATGGTCATTGGTTTGTGAAAATCCTATTCATCCAAGCTCCCCCTAATCATCAATCTATTGCTTTGTACCTCACGCTAGATGATGAGAGATGATTTAATGCTCTCCTTTCAATGGGTCTCCTTCCATCAACTTCAACTCATCTATTCTGAAATCGAGATCTAGAGTCCTATGAGTACCAAGAGGATTGCAGTGTCAGTGGCAGTGGCAAGTTTTCCCACCATCGACATTTGGGAATACATCAATGTCCTTTGATCGATGGATTCTTCAAGTGTTCGACCTCAACACCATTATTCACACTTGTTGAATGTACTCGGTGCCTTGAAACCTACTTTCATTATCAATGGGTTGTCTTGTGTTTGTTAACGGTATACCTCAATGACCGGTAATCAAACAAAGTCTCATTGTGTTTGACTTCAACTCCTTTATTCCCATAATCTGGACTTGCACCTTCGGTGGATAGTGTATAAGACCTCCAATTTACAGTAGCAATGCCCCATATATTCTTATGTCTTTCATCATACTAGTACCTATATGACTTCAGTGATCATGGAAGATCAGATTGTACTCCATTGTATACAAATATCTTCGGTTTATTTTGAGACTGGACTCCACTGTGTCTTGTTCGTGACTATGATAGCCTATGGCATATGTCCATTTTTTATTTCCTATTCATGGCCATGAACAACTATTTTTTATATATTTGCATGGATATGTAGTGTAATTCATATTGACATCCATGTGTACAAAGTCAATATGAATTGTAATATTCTCATGGGTAACTAGTTCTTCCAGATGAGTCCTCATTACTCCACTTCTGGGAATTATAATTTATTTCGGCCATCGAGATTTCTCCTTTGACCTCACACATCAGGGGGCATCTATTATAGAAAAAATTTCCACACTCCATTCATCTTGCTTTGGTGGCCTTCCACTTCCCTCTGTAGACTCAAATCCCCCATTTTTCTCACTCCAAAGTCAAAAATACAAATTTTTGTCCACATACGCAAGCCACAATTAGACGACTCACATATACATGAGTTTCTCCATTATAGCCCACGTACATCGGGTTTTCTCCATAATCCTTGACCTTACATATATTGGAAACGCTTCGACTAGATCCTTCAATTCCATTTGAAGGATATAAATTGAGCTATATACAAGCCTTGGAGACATTCATCATTGAGATCAAAGACACTCTACAGAAATTTCACCTCATATTGAGTCTGCATCCCTTTGTCCTTGAAAGTCTGAAATTCTTGTGTTTAGGCCCCAAGATCTTCCTATCTTGAGATGGAGAACCTCATTGACTCCTACCACTTGTGAGTTTGTCTTTATGGAGGACTGAAGCGGTGAAGGGACAGCTGGAGGGACTTAGTTTCTTGGTTCTGATATGTGTCGTTACAAAATTTTTTCACCTATGAACTTCTATTGATTACATTAATAGAAATACTCTTTTCTCGTTCAATTATATGTCACAAATATTGTGTTACTTTCCATGGGCATATTTGTTATGCATGTTAATGGATTATGCTAGTTTATATGCTAACATTATATATAATTTCCACATGCTTTTGTATCTTGGATGTTGAGGACAAGTTGTAGGTATAAATCTTTGGGCATGAGCTCAACCGTGGTCTTCTTTGAACGTGTGGAAAAAGTAGGCTTCTAGCTTTCTCTTGTTAGCATTTTCATTTATCTAGCATACTTGAGATTAGAGTTGATTTTTGAGTGTTGTTCCGTCTATTGTGGTTTACCCCTATGCATAGAGAAATTTTCCTCATAACAAATTCATAGGGATCCAACGGTTCTTAGGTGATGGAATCAATGAATCTAATCTCGTCGGTGCCTGGAACCATGTGACATTTACTCTCCATTTAAACACCCATTCCACATACTAACGAATGGGACCCATGAAATCTACGACTGATATTAGATCTTTCCCACACACCAATCAACAATCCTTTTATATTTTTGGAGTCCCTCCCCCTCATAGCACTTTCTCTTTGGTGTCAGAGACCACTCCAACCAACTCTTTCCAACCAAACACACACCGATGGATCAAACATTCCATGTTCATCCCATCTGATGGTTGCCATGTGTTTTAGGGTTTACAACTATTCTCCATTTCATGTTTGTGAATTCTTCTCCTCGGAATGACTCACACATAATCCAATGTTTGAGAATTCCACTAGGTGTCTCCCGCCAGATCAATGGACCTCAGACTCCCAATTCATCGGGCTTCTCTGCAACCTTCCATATGATGAATCCACATCTCATATAAATGGTCCAAGACTCATTGATATTACTCTTTGACATATAAATGATTGAAATTGACTCAAATCTCTTCTCGTCAGAGTTTGAACATAGCCTTGTGATAGACCATCCCGATGACTACATCCCTGGACCAATGGTCAAGATCTCTTAGCTAATCCAATATAATGGCTGTGAATCCTTTTGGATTGAAACACTAAATTATTTATGATGTAAGTCTGAATTAGGACTTAACCTGCTCATGGTTCCTCCTCTAGTTTTTTCTAAGGTTCTACTAGACTCTTAAGAGCTTTGGGGATCCAAGTTTAAACTGTCTAAGGCATTCTATTAGGGACTTGGATGAAGAATTTCATGTCCTGCAGGCTTTCTATCTAAGACGAGTGAATCCTTTAGGACTTTAAATTCGTAAACCTACACAGGGCTTCTCCAAACACCATGGCTCTCTTATCACTATCCAAATGAAGGATTCATCCATATCCTATAAAATTTCCTTTCAAAAATTACATGGTTAACTAGGTTACATGCCATTCATACCTTACTAGCTTAATTTTTAAGAACTATTGGATTTACAATGAAAACATACAAGCATGTCCCATATTACTCAAGAATTCAGAAATTCCTTCACATATTCACAGTTTCAATTAAACCACAAAACAACAAGTTTGCATTACTAAATTTTCATCACACACATGCATTGAGTTGAAATAATTATTTGTTCAATGAATATCCACAATTAATCGACTGAGAGATGACACATTTCTTCCCAACCTTAGGACATACTGCAGAGTGCCTTCCTACAGTACCCCACCCCTATGTCAAGCCATGACATCATCTAGTTTCCAAATTTAGGATGATCCAGGAAGGTTACTCTCCTTCCTCCATCGACAATAGAAGAAGGTTCCCCCTTCCCACATATCCTAAATTATACATAATCAAATAAAATGCATATTTAAAGATGAAGAAATGCAACATCCTCTATGTTTATTTCAAAAGAATCAATGCATGCATGGTGCATCCTCTTCATTATATACACATTATTTATGATTTAATTGTGCATCATCTAGTGATCCAATGATTGAATCAACACATGGTGCTTAATGTTTCCCTTTCATCAGTTTCTCACTTGTTTTCATTCTCTGTTGACTCTCCATTTTACCAAACTTTCTCATTAATGTTTAGCATAGCTCATGAATATTGCTACTTGATAGCACAGGGTTATAGTTTCAACCCTATGATAGGAACTTTGTCCATGGAACTTTTCTTTTAGAGGATTTGGTCAATTTCAAGACCATGTTTTCTAAAAATTTGATCAAAACACATAAAACTTTGACTCGTCAGAAATGAAAGGATTTCAGTATGCCCGACTTAATTTGGTAAAGAAAAAGTTTAAATGCATAAATAAAAAAAATAGGCATTCCTTATGAGTGATTCACTGAGTGCATGGTGCTTAATATTTCCCCTTGTCAAACATCACAAAGCAACACAACAAATGAAATTTACCTCATAGACCCAACCCAGCCCATAGTAGGTCTCCAACAACATCATCTCATAGCCCCACCCTAGGCTTCAAATCCCAAAGCAAGAGTAAATTGTATAAGACATCATAATATTTCCTTCCCATATTATTACAATAACTACAGTCTAGTTTAAATATGTTATTTTTTTATTTTTTTTCTGTTGATCATTTTTTTCAAAATTTAGTAAAAAATTTAGAAGAATTGTTGGAAGTACAAATATCAATGGTTGATCTTGTACAATCCAAGTTTAATAGAGGTATATAATTTTCAAGAATTTGAATCCATTTATGTAGTCAAAAATACAATTTCAACCATAAAAAAATGTAATTTCACAAAACATTACATAACCAAATTCCAATGATAATTATAGAAAAAATCCAAAAACAATTGGTGAATATCACTTGCCATCCAATTCATCGTCTCATTCATGCATGTTAATGTAGTGATTAATTAATTGGTTAAGATAAATCATGAAGAAATTGTTATTAAATCTAGGTATATAATTTTTTATGAAATTACAATTTTTATGCAAGTGATATTCACAAAAAAAACACTACCAGTAATTGGTAGTATGTCATTTTCATCCTATTTATTAAATGATAAATAATATAATATCCAACTAGAAAACAAATACACTACCAATCATGAGTAATGCATCTTAATTTTTGCCACCTCTAATAAAAAGAGGTGATGAATTTTCTCCATTATTTCCAGAGTGGGCCCTTTAATTAAATGACTAGGGTACAAGACACCCAATGTTAACACTAACTTGAATAGAGACAATAATTTTCATCCTATTCATTAAATGGTAAATAATATAATATTCAACTAAAAAAATACACTACCCATATGACTAATACGTCTTAATTTTTGCTATGTCTAATAAAAAGAGGTAACAATTTTTCTCCATTATTTCCACAATGGGCCATTTAATTGAATGACTAGGGTACAAGAGCCCAACACTGACTCGAATTGGTCGATGGCTTGTGATGAGAGTTAATTCATTCCACAATTTTTCAAAAGCACATTCTGATTTTAAAAGTGACAAATTTTCCATATTGTTTCCAAAATGGACCCTGCCCCTCTACCTCTCACTTTTGTGACAAGCGTGCAATAGAACCAACTCTAACTTTTTTTATGCGTATTCTGAATTAAAAGTGAAAAAATAGGGTGCTTTCAATAGTCGAAATTGCAATCCATATCAACCATTTTCAATTCGCAAGTTGCAGGATTACTCACCAAAAGATAGGGGATACACGTGCTCAGTATATAACACATAAAGTAAGGGTATGGTAAAATCTTTTGGGAAATCAGATTATACAAAAATAATCACTCAAATCTATGAATCTAACAATAATAATTACTCAAATTTGTGGATCTAACAATTTCTTATAGGTTTTCGGATAAATATCCTCAATAACTATTACCAAAGAAAAGTCATTTGATAAAACATTTAGACTATAACAAAGAAAAATCATTTGATAGAACGTTTAAACTACGGCTAAAGCAAAGATAAATATATTACGAAAGAAAAGTCATTTGATAAAACATTTAGACTACGAAAAAGAAAAATCATTTGATAGAACATTTAAACTATAGCTAAAGAAAAGATAAAGATATTACCAAAGAAAAGTCATTTCATAAAACATTTAGACTATGGCAAAGAAAAATTATTTGATAGAACATTTAAACTATGGCTAAAGCAAAGATAAATATTGTACCAAAGAAAAGTCATTTGATAAAACATTTAGACTACAACAAAGAAAAATCATTTAATAGAACATTTAAACTACGGCTAAAGCAAAGATAAAGATATTACCAAAAAAAATTCATTTGATAAAACATTTAGACTAGGAAAAAGAAAAATCATCTGATAGAACGTTTAAACTACGGCTAATGAAAAGATAAAGGAAGGTTTGGTTTATAAAAAGGTCTCGCTTACTGATTCAAGGAAGACGGTACAAGAGACCCCGTGATAAATTGAGAGATGGAGCCATAGTGGGGTCTGAGTCTATTGCAAGCTCGTTTATGAATTAATATAGATAGAGGCAGGGATTTGGAAATCAAATTTTGGTTGTTCATTTTATTTTTTATCATTAAATTTGATGTGTAATTTCTTATTTATTTAATAAATAATAAATACAAAGTTAAAATATATGCTAATTTGATTTTTCAAAATAAATTAAATTATTTATAAAAAAGATTCATAATAAATTATTATTTTTATTTATAATTTAAATTTTATAATTTTTTTTTAAAATTATATATTAATTATATTTTATTTAATATATTTTTCGAGTTATAAAAATTATATTAATACATAGAATTTAATGTTTTTATTTTATTTTATTTTTTCCAATAGGAAAATTTCTCAATTATATTAATATATAATGTGTTCTCAAATCAGAAATTTTACAATCGCAGCTGAAGTGGAAACTGTTATATGAAAACACTTTCGCCTATAGTGTCCTCTTGACCAACAAAGGGGGAAAGTTCATAAAAAAGAAATGGCAAGAACAAAGAAAGCTGTTAGGGAACTGAAAAAACTGGCAAAACAATATTCTTCAAAAATAAAATTCAAAGACCAACAGTGAACTCCAACTTTCAAATCATAAAAGTCCATTGAGGAGATAAGAGATGATCTTTAAAAAGCGTCAGAAAGAGAGGGGGGGCCTCATGACCCTCTATCCAATGATTGTATGTTATGATACCTTCTTTTTTCTGAAGAGATGCTTTTGATAGTTGGTCTGTTGATTTGTTATGATCATGATAGATGTGTTTGTAGCTAATTTTTTTGAAGGTGAGTTGACGTAGTCTAATTCTGTCCTTCCAAGCCACGAGAGAGATAGCTTGTAGATCACCCATGTTGTTCAACCACTCAATAATAGTTCTAGAATCCCCGAGTATCTGAAGAGATTCAATGTGAATTATGGAGGCCAAGTATAGCATGGCCCAAGCACCCAATAATTCTTCCCTAGTGTTGGTTCTCGGTCCACAGTTGAAGGTCCATTTATAGAATGAGTTTTTTTTTATTCTGATGAACCCTCCAACACCACTCTTATTGCCATTTTCTTGCACTGATCCATCAAACCCTCATGTTGGAATGTCCTCTATGTTAGGAGCCATCTTTGTATTCTGTAGTCTTGGCTCGATAGAGTGAAAATCATTCCAATTTTTAAAAATTCCAAGTTTTTTGTAAGCTGCGGAGCTTGTGGAAGGGGTCCCATTTTCAAATATTTTCTTATTTTGGTCTAGCCAAATAGACCAACAAACCAAGGATGGAAGTTGCATAATATTGTGTTCCCTATGGGACCAATGGTCAAAACATTCTGAGAGAGTAGGCATGTCCCATTTGGTTTTAAGATTTAGAACCAATGCAATTTTATCCCAAACTTGTCCGAAGAAAGAACACTTGATGAACAGATGATCCGTAAATTCTGCATCATTGTGGCACAGGTGGAAAATATTTTCCCCAGTCCATCCCTTTCTTTGAAGGATGTACCAAGTGTTTAATTTATATGCAATCAATAGCTAGGTGAAGAAATTTATCTTGGGCAGTAGGTGCCAGGTCCATAGTTGTTTTCTCCAGCCTCTGATATTTGTGTGCCATAGCGAGATAGTGATGGATGCATAGACATTCTAGACAGTTAGTTGTCTCAAATGGTCACTCCCCGACCACTGGAGTAGATCATTTGAATCATTTAAATGAATACCCGAGTGTGCAAGAGTTGTGCAAAGGGTATTCCAGTAGGGTGCTAGCTCTGCGTTGAGTTCAAGCGAGTCACTAGTTATCCATTTGTTAGGAAAGTAAGATGATCTGGAGTTGTCTCGTTTCTCGTTTCTTGAGTTGGTATCAGAGTTGGGGGATCACTATCTATCCTAGAGAGGCGAAGCGAGATATTTATGCTAAGTTTGTGATGAGAACGCATTTGTGAGAAGAGCGCATCCATCAATTGTGAGGAGAGTGCATCTACTAAGATCACATCCCTGTTGGTGATGGAGAAGCCCATGTGGAGAGGTGTGGTGAATGAGAATCCCATGTGGAGAGGCATGGTGAAGAAGAAGTCTGCGTCAAGAGCACATCTTCAATGAGATAGGATCGCTGTGGACATTCACCATAGATTGCAACTGAAGGAGAGATATTGTTGTGTGGAGTATCTAAGCGTGGTCTGCACGTGGCATGGAGAACCTACTGTCGATGACTCATTCTTGGGAGGTGTGCGACCTACTTCAAAGTCTCTGGAGAGGATACGTGACCTGCATCACTCCTTCGAAGTCTTTGGAGATCATTTCACTGCTCCCAACTCTGAATCACTGAGTATAAGGAATCTGAGAACGCTGATATGCTCTGAATTAGATACATCTGATATGATCTGAATCAAATACATTTGATTTGAATCATATACATCTGATCTGAATCAGATACATATGATCTGAATCAGATACATCTGATCTGAATCATTGAGTACTCGTGACATATACTGGATATATATCACTCCTCAAGGCGTGTTGGAGGAGTGTCAATGTCATCATATTTTGGATTGTTGTGGAGATTAATTGTGAAATTTTTTAATGTGTTCAGTGTCATTGATAGGATTTTATGATTAGAAAATTGTAGTTATCGCTTGTCAATAACATTTAATCAAGAGAGGCCATTGGCATTCTTATTTTCGTGTTGGACACCCAGCAGTGAAGAATTTATTGTTTTCTCTACCTATCAATAAAATTATCGAATAAAGTATTTGAATCAACAGATAGGAAACATATATGTGTCTGGTTGTCCACATTTTGAATGCTGCAACAAAACACTTAATCGCTGGTGATTTTTATCGTTGATATATGTAATTTGGTGATTTGAGTTTGTGTAATTTGGTGATTACAGCGATAATAAATAAAAAGGAGTTTGCTTTCTCAACGAAGTTTGCAAGGATGGCGAATCCGCTGGCAGAAATGTACCTCAACAAAGCCAACAAGTTAGATGGCTCAAATTCATCAATTGGAAATTCAAAATGCAAACCTTAATGGAAGGTTATGGAATATGGATGATCAAAAAAGGATATGAAGCACGACCCAATGAGACTGCAGGTGCGACAGCGACAAAAATCCTAGATTGGTATAAGTGGGAGAAGAAAACCAAGGTATTGTTGAGAATGTCTGTTAAATATAACATAATTCTGCATATTACAGATGCTAAGACTTCTAGTGAAACGTGGAAATCATTTAAAGATCTGTATCAAACTAATAATACGAATCACATTATTTTCCTAAAGAGTAAATTGCTAACTATTAAAATAGATATAAATGCGTCTATTAGTACTTTTCTTGGGTGAATTAAAGACATGAAAGATTAATTGGGAGATATAAGAGAAAAAGTGTCAAACAGTGATCTTGTCACAATTTCCTTAAATGGAATGCTAGAGGACTATCAATTGTTTATAATAGGCCTAGCAGCGAGGGAGCAAGAGGAAGAGAGGCACTCAAATTTGAAGCCTCAAAATTTATACTTAGAAGTATGGACAAAGAAGAGATTCCCTAAAGGGAAACCATGAGAAGGAGGCATAAAAGGAAGTTCATTTTAGAGGAAGTCATTTCCAAATCCAAATCAAGGTATGCCATTGAATAGAAATGAACCTAAGTGCTTCTATTGTGGTAGGATTGGGCATATTTTCAGAGAATTTTATAAGAAGAAAAATGACGATGAGGCTAGGCATAAAAATAGAAAACATTTAGGACATTTTGTAGAAGAAAACCCGTATATTGATCCAAAAGATCTCAAATTGTTTGTGTCTAATGTTGCATTGTCTGCTGAAACTAATGATTTTGATGCATGGTTTGTTGATTCTGGTGCTTCAATTCACATGACATGTAATAAGAATTGCTATATAAAATTTAAAGAAACACATAATGGTGCCCATATTTATCTTGGAGATGATCGTTCTTATCAAATCAAGGGATATGGAGATATTCTAGTAACACTTTCAAATGGTACTGTCAAACACATTCACAACGTTGTGTATGTCCCTGGGATAAAGAGAAACTTGATTTTTGTGTCCACCATTACAGATCAGAATTTGAAGGTCGAATTCTTCAAGACACATTGTATAGTGAAGGACTTGTAGAATCATTACAGAACTATCGCCTCAGGAGTCAGATTTGGAGGCCTATACAAACTTGATGTCACCAACAAGAATCATCAAGCATTGACTTATGCAACTATGCCTACAGAAACTGTTTGGCACCAAAGGTATGGTCACAATAATTATAATAATTTTTTGTTATTACAAAAACAAAGTATGGTTGAAGGACTCCCTATGTTGAAGAATGAGTATGTTTCTTGTGAAGGTTGTGCATTAGGAAAGATGCACAGAGATAAATTCCCCTCTAATCTTCATAGGAGAAAACGAGATCTATTAGAAATTGTGCACACTGATGTTTGTGGACCAATGTAGACAAGGTCACCAGGAGGTGCTTATTATTTATTATTGTGTATTGATGACTGCACAAGATACACATGGGTTTATTTCCTTAGGAAAAAGAGTGGTGTTTTTTAATACTTCAAGGAATTTAAAAACATGGTGGAGAAGAAAACAAGAAAACCCATCAAAATCGTTCGCTTAGATCAAGGGGGAGAGTACAGATTGGGGAACTTCACCAAGTATTGCAAAGATTAGGGAATAGTACAACAATTTCTAGTACCCCAAACTCCATAGCAAAACAAAGTTGTAGAAAGGAAAAAACAAAACTCTAGTGGAGTGTGCACGAAGTATGATGAAAGATAAGAATATCTCAAATGATTTTTGGGTTGAGGCCATTAGCACTATTGTTTACTTAAAGAATAGAATTCCAACAAGGTGTCTTGATCATAAAACTCCTTTCGAAGCCTTGTATGATTCTAAACCAACAATTAATAATGCAAGGATATTTGGGTGTAAGGCTTTTGCAGATATTCCAAAAAAGAACATGAAGAAGCTTGATGCTAAAGCTATCAAATGTATTTTTATAGGGTAATGTTCATAATTTAAAGCATATAAACCATTTGATCCATCTACTCACGAAGTGTTTTGAAGTAGAGATGTGATTTTCCATGAGCAGGAAGAAGGAAATAATGAAGACAACAATCATGAAGAGTGGCATGTACTTCTTGAAGACGAGGAGGTCAAAGAAGAGAAGAAGCAACAGGAAAAAGTACCCAGTGACATGGATACATCTAGCAGTGAAGAAGAATTTTCACAAAATGGAGAAGAAGTCACCAGCCAATTGAGAATATCTTCACGACAGGTTCGCCCACCTGAAAAGTATAAAGATTATGCCCAAATGAGTAATATTTCAAATGTCATAGAACCCACGAGTTTTAATGAAGCTAATGAACATGAAGAGTGGGGAAAAGAAGTGGAGGAAGAATATGATTCTATACTGGAAAAAAAAACTTGGTAATTGCCTGAATTGCCTAAAGATAAAAATCCCATAGGATGTAAGTGGATATAAAAACATAAATTCAAAGCAGATGGTAGTATAGATAAATATAAAGCCAGGTTGGTGGAAAAAGGGTATTCATAGAAAGAGGGCATTGATTATGCAGAAACATTTGCACCAATAGTTAAATTAAACACTATAAGAATGTTAATTCTACTAGCTACAAAACACCATTGGAAGATTCACCAATTAGATGTAAAGTCTACTTTTCTAAATGGTGAGTTAAAGGAGGAGGTTTACCTTAATCAACTAGAGGGGTTTATGAAAAGTGGTCAGGAAGATTTAGTGTGTAAGTTAAAGAAACCATTGTATGGACTGAAACAGGCACCTAGGTCATGGTATGAGAAGATAGATTCCTTCTTTCTTCAGCAAGGTTTTATGAGGAGAAAAAGTGATCCAAATATGTATACCAAGTTTGATGAGAGGGGGCATGTTGTATTGATTTCCTTATATGTTGATGATTTAATTATTACAAGAAATTTAGAAAAAATGATTAGTGGAATTAAAAAGCAGATGTCACAGGTATTTGAAATGAAAGATCTTCGTGAGTTACATTACTGCCTCAGTCTTGAATTTTGGAGGAATGTTGGTTAAACCTTTGTGTCTCAAGGTAAATATGTCAGAGAATTACTTAAGAAGTTTAAAATGGATTAGTGTAAAATTTCTTATGTTCCAATGGAGAAAAACATGAAACTTTACTGCAATGATGGTTCAAAGGAGGTAAATGATATAGTGTATAAACAAATGGTGTGAAGCTTGAACTATCTCACTACAACCAGACCTGACATAACATACTTTGTCAGTGTGTTAAGTCAGTTTATGGATAAACCTCTAGAAATCCAATGGAATGCAGTGAAAGGGGTACTCAGGTATATCAAAGGCACAATTGATTATGGTATTAAATATACTGATTCATTCGATGTTGAGCTGACAAGTTTCTCAGATTCTGACTAGGATAGAAATCTGGATGATCAGAGATCTACTACAGGTTATGCCTTTGGCATTGGATCCGTGATTGTTTCATGGAGCAGTAAGAAGCAACCTATTGTATCTTTGTCATTAACCAAGGAAGAATATAAAGTGTTGTGTGCAACAACTTGTGAAGTTGTTTGGCTAAGAAGACTACTTCAAGATGTTGGAGAAGAACAAAGGAAATCCACGATAATCAAATGTGATAATTAGATCTCAATCAAGTTGGAAAATAATCTAGTTTATCATTCAAGGACAAAGCATATTGATACTCAGTTCCATTTTTTTTAAGAAAAGATGCAGTCTAATGGCATTGCTTTAATGTATTGTACTACTAGTGAAAATGTTGCTGATATTTTCACTAAGCCTCTTGGGAAGATCAAATTTGAACTGTTTAGAGAGATGTTAGGTGTGGATGTCAATCCTTTCTCCATTAAAGGGGAGACTTAGATATAATGGAGATTATTTGTGGAGGATTAGTCTCCAACCATTTCAAACCGTTTCTAAATTGTATGGCATCGTATATATATCTGGTAATTCTCATTAATCATTTGAACGAAGCTTGGTTTTGCTTCCCTAGTCTCCAGGTGTTGGGAGTTGGTTCTCGTTTCTTAAATTAAACTTTACACATTCCATATTCACGATATCATATGGAAGAACCTTATATGACTCATGAAAAGAACCTCATATCACTAAATTGCACATTACATAGACATCGTGAATTTATAATACATGATATTGCAACATCTTTATATCTAAATTGCACATTAGATAGACATCATGAATTTATAATACATGATATTGCAACATCTTTATATCTCRATATTTTGGAATATTGATAATAAAGTAYGAGTCATAAAGCATAAATTCTAAAGATGATAGAAGATAATCAAACAACCTTTAACAAATTATTATTTATTTTATCTTTTGCATACAATGATGAAAGTGGATAAATTATTTATTTCATTTTCACAGAATGATGAAAGTGAGGAAGGAGATAACATAGAAAAAACCTTGAATTTGATGTAGCAAAGGATAAGAAGGTTCTAAAAAATATTTATTTCATATTTTTTACACAATGATGGACGTGAGGAAGGAGATGACATGGAAAAAACCTTGGAGTAAAGGATAAAAGGGTTATAAGATTAATTTAGGCATGTAAGAATAAGGAGAGACAAGTGGTCACTTCAAGAAAAATTAGAACTTCATTTTAAAAAGACAATTTTCCATAAAGATTAATAAATATGGAAATAAGAAAAATGAGCTTTCAAAAGACAATTTGCCATGAAAATTAATAAATATGGAAATAATAAATTGATGAGACTAAATGAATACTAATTATATATGTTTATTTTATTCTTGAGGACATATCAACTATTTCCTAAATCATACATCATGAAATAAAATGTATATTTAAAGATAAAGAAATGCAACATCCTCTATGTTTATTTCAAAAAAATCAATAGTTGCATGGTGCATCCTCTTCATTATATACACAGTATTTATGATTTAATTGTGCATCCTCTAGTGAGCCAATGATTGACTTAATGCATGGTGTTTAATGTTTCTCTTTCAAAAGTGTCTCACTTGTTTTCATTCTTTGTTAACTCTCCATTTTACCAAACTTTCTCATTAATGTTTAGCATAGCTCATGAATCCTGCTACTTGATAACACAGAGTTAGATTTTCATCTCTGTGATAGGAAATTTGTCCAATGAACTTTGATTTTAGAGGTTTTGACCAATTTTAAGACCATGTTTTCTAACAAATTGATCAAAAAATGTAAAACTTTAACTTGCACGAAATGGAAAAATTTTAGTACGAAGCCTACTTGATTTGGTAAAACTGAAGTTTAAATGCATAAATCAACAAAAATCAACAAATAGACCCATAGCACGGCTCTACTAACATCATCCCATAATAAAAAAATAAACCTATAGCACGGCTCCACTAACATCATCCCATCGCCCCACCCTAGGCTTCAAATCCCAAAGCAATCACCAGCAAGGGCAAAGCCAATTGAATTTGAGGAAAATCACAAATAAATAAAAGACAAAAAAGAAAGCCTAAGATATTATAACTCACTGTTATATTGACCATTTTTTAAGGTAAATTAACTAAAGAAAGAGTAAAACACATCATAATACTTCATTTCTCATACAATTACAATAACTACACTATAGTTTAACTATGTTAATTTGAGGAAAATCACAAATAAATAAAAGACAAAAAATAAAGCCTAAGATATTATAACTCACTATTATATTGACCATTTGTTAAGGTGAATTAACTAAAGAAAGAGTAAAACACATCATAATACTTCATTTCTCATACAATTACAATAACTACACTATAGTTTAACTATGTTATTTTTTGATTTTTTTCTTTTGTTGATTTTTTTCAAAATTTAGGAAAAAATTTAGAAGAATTGTTGTAAGTATAAATATCAATGGTTGAACTTGCACAATCCAAATGTAATAGAGATAGAGAGTTTCCAAGAAGTTGAATCCATTTATGTAGTAAAAAATGCAATTTCAACCATAAAAAATAGTAATTTCACAAAAAAATTACATAACCAAATTCCAATGATAATTATAAGAAAAATCCCAAAAAAATTCACTTGCCATCCAATCCATCCTCTCATTCTTTAAGCGTGCATGTTAACGTAGTGATTAATAAATTGATTGAAATAAATTATAGAAAAAATTATTATTAAATTTTATTATATAATTTTTTATGAAATTACAATTTTTTTTATAAAAGTGATATTCACTAAAAACACTACAGTAATTGATAGTGTGTCATTTTCATCTGATAAGTAATATGATATCCAACCATAAACAAATACACTACGGACATGAGTAATACATCGCTAATTGAATAAAGACCATACTTTTCATTCGATTCATTAAATGGTAAATAATATAATATTCAACTAAAAAATTACACAACCCATCATGCGTAAAAAGTCTTAATTTTTGCTCTGTCCAATAAAACGAGGTGACAAATTTTCTCCATTATTACCACACGGGGCCCTTGAATTGAATGAATAGGGTACAAGAGCCCCAGCGCTGACTTGAAGGCGTCGATGGCTTGTGATGAGAGTTAATTCATTCCATAATTTTTCTAAAGCACATTCTGATTAAAAATGTGACAAATTTTCGATATTGTTTCCAAAATGGAGCCTGCCTCTCACTTTAGTGATAAGGGTGCGACTCAACTCTAACTTTTATGACGCGTATTCTGAATTAAAAGTGACAAATATGGTGCTTTGAATAGTCTAAATTACAGTCAATATCAACTATTTTTAAACTATTTTTAATTAATAAGGGGTTAGTAAAATTTTAATTAGATTCTAAAAAAATAATCACTCAAATTTGTGGATCTAATAATAATAATCACAAATTTGTAGATTTAATAATTTCTCATTAGATTTAGGATACATATCCCAAAAAATGTTACCAAAGAAAAGTCATTTGATAAAAGACTACGGCAAAGAAAAGTCATTTGATAAAAAATTTAGACTATGGACAAATATTGCAAAAAATGTTACTAAAGAAAAGTCATTTGATAAAACGTTTAGACTATTACAAAGAAAAGTCATTTGATAAAAAATTTAGACTACGGAGAAATATCCCAAAGTCATTTAGACTAGGGCAAAGAAAAGTCATTTGATAAAAAGTTTAGACCACTGCAAAGAAAAGTCATTTGATAAAAAGTTTAGACTACGGACAAATATCCCAAAAAATGTTACCAAAGAAAAGTCATTTGATAAAATGTTTAGACTAGGGCAAAGAAAAGTCATTTGATAAAACCTTTAGACTAGGGCAAAGAAAAGTCATTTGATAAAAAGTTTAGACTATGGACAAATATCCCAAAGTCATTTAGACTAGGGCAAAGAAAAGTCATATGATAAAAAGTTTAAACTACTGCAAAGAAAAGTTGACAAATATCCCAAAAATATCCCAAAAAATGTTACGAAAGAAAAGTCATTTGATAAAAAGTTTAGACTACTGCAAAGAAAAGTTTACAAATATCCCAAAAAATGTTACGAAAGAAAAGTCATTTGATAAAAAGTTTAGACTACCGCTAATGAAAAATCATTTGATAAAACCTTTAGACTATGGCAAAGAAAATTCATTTGATAAAAAAGTTTAGATTACGGAAAATAAAAGTCATTTGATAAAATGTTTAGACTACTGCAAAGAAAAATCATTTGATAGAATGTTTAGAGATTTAGACTATGGCTAAAGCAAAGATAAAAGAAGGTTTGGTTTTCAAAAAGTCCCGGCTGCTGATTCAAAGAAGACGGTACAAGAGACCCCGCGATAAATTGAGAGATGGAGCCATAGTGGGGGGTCTGTTGCAAGCTCGTCCATGAATTAATATAGATAGACGCAGAGATTTGGAAATCAAATTTTGGTTGTTCATTTTATGTTTTTTCATTGAAGTTGATGTGTAATTTTATTTATTTAATAAATAATAAATATAAAGTTAAAATATATGCTAATTTGATTTTTCAAAATAAATTAAATTATTTATAAAAAAGATTAATAATAAATTATTATTTTTATTTATAATTTAAATTTTATAATGTTTTTTTTTTTAAATTATATATCAATTATATTTTATTTAATATTTTTTTCCAGTTATAAATATTATATTAATACATATAATTTTATTTTATTTTTTTTCCAACTGGAAAATTTCTCAATTATATTAATATATAATGTGTTCCCAAATCAGAAAGTTTACAATCGCAGTTGAAGTGGCAACTGTTATATGRAAAAAAAATYGCCTATAGTGGTCTCTCGACCAGCAAASGGGGAAAGTTCATAAAAAAGAAATGGCRAGAACAAAGAAAGCTGCTAGGGGACTGAAAAAACTAACAAACAAGTATTCTTCAAAAATAAAATTCAAAGACCAAGAGTGAACTCCAACTTTCAAATCATAAAAGTCCGTTGAGGAGATAAGAGTTGATCTTAAAAAAGTGTTAGAAAGAGAGGGGGCCCCTCATGACCATCTATCCAATGATTGTATGTTATGCTACCCTCTTTTTTCTGAAGAGTTGCACTTGATAGTTGGTCTGCTGATTTGTTATGATCACGATAGATGTGTTTATAGATAAGTTTTTTGAAGGTGAGCTGAAGTAGTCTAATTCTGTCCTTCCAAGACAAGAGGGAGATAACTTGTAGATCACTCATGTTGTTCAACCACTAAATAATAGTTCTAGAATCCCCGAGTATCTGAAAGGATTCAATGTGAATTCTGGAGGACAAGTATAGCATGGCCCAGGTGCCCAATAATTCTTCCCTGGTGTTGGTGCCCAGGCCACAGTTGAAGGTCCATTTATAGAATGAGTTTTTTGTGATTCTAATCAACCCTCCATCACCACTCTGAATTCCATTTTCTTGCGCTCCTCCATCAAACCATCCTATTGGAATATCCTCTATGTTAGGAGCCATCTTTGTATTATGCAGTCTTGGCTTGATAGAGTGAAAATCATTCCAATTTTTAAAAATTCCAAGTGTTTTGTAAGTTGCAGAGCTTGTGGAAGGAGTCCCATTTTCAAAGATTTTTTTATTTCGGTCCAGCCAAATAGAACAACAGACCAGGGGTGGAATTTGCATAAGATTGTGTTCCCTATGGGACCAATGGTCAAAACAGTCTGAGAGAGTAGGCCTATCCCATTTGGTTTTAAGATTTAGAACCAATGCAATTTTATCCCAAAATTGTTTGGAGAAAGAACACTTGATGAAAAGATGATCCGCAAATTCTGCATCATTGTGGCACAGGTGGAAAATATTTGGCCCAGTCCAACCCTTTGTTTGAAGGATGTCCCAAGTGTTTAATTTATATGTGATCAATAGCCAGGTGAAGAGTTGTATCTTGGGCGATAGGTGCCAAGTCCATAGTTGTTTTCTCCAGCCTATGATATTTGTGTGCCAGAGTGAGTTAGTGATGGATCCATAAATATTTTGGAAAGTTAGTTGTCTAGAATGGTCACCCCGCGACCACTGGAGCAGATCATATGAATCATTTAAATGGATACCCGATTGTGCAAGAGCCATGTAAAGGGTATTCCAGTAGGGTGTTAGCTCTGTGTTGAGTTCAAGTGAGTCATTGGTTATCCATCTGTCAGGAAAGTAAGTCGATCTAGAGTTGTCTCTGGCTTGGTAGAGATACCATATATTTTTTTTTGTGTAAAAGAGCTACCAGCTAAGGTGGATAGATGGAGGCATCGTCCATACCATGAATTTGGTCGTGGCCAATTGTAATGGAGTGGCCCAAGCCTGGATGCCAGTAGAGCCAACGATTTATCAAATGCTTTGTTTTTGTTAAATTTCTCCATAAGTAAGAAGTTGTCCTGGTGGTAGAAGTCTCTGAATGTAGCTAGATGATAACAGAATGATAGCAGAAGTACTTATCCTTGATGATGGAGTGCCATATGCCAGAAGAAGTCAGCATGCACCAGAGGGAGTTGGTCTCTAGTGCATGGATGAAATGGTATAAGTTTTGAATCCCCCATCCTCCCTTACGTTTTGGTTTTTCCAATGCTTGCCAATTGCAAAGAGCCCGACCATAGGAAATTAAAAGTCAATCTGCAGAGTTTTGTGAGTACCATACTAGGGATGGCTACTAGGGCCATCCAATACACTTGTTGTCCTTCAAGGATAGTTTTGATGAGTGTAAACCGACCTCCAAGGGAGAGCCATCTCCTACACTAGTGTCCAGTCTTTTTTTCAACTTTGGCAATAAGCCAGTTCCAGTTCGTCGGCTTGTAGGAGTTTGCTTTTAAATAATAGCCCAGGTATTTGAGGCCAAAGGAAAGATGAGTAAAAGTGTAAGGAAAGATAACTTTAAGCTGATACAATGTTTGTTGTTGCAGATTTGTGAAGTGGAAGGTATATTTTCCCCAATTGATCGACAAGCACGTGGCGTTGTAGAAGATTTTTAATATCTTGTTTATCTCCTTCCATTCTTATATAGAATCATTTGTCATGATGAGAACATCATCGAAAAAAAGAAGATGTAATACCTTAATGGTCCTGGACACCTTTATTCCATATATCTTGCCTTCTACTTGGCCTCATTTGCAGAGGAGACTGAAGGATTCCATAGCCAAAATGAAGAGCAGAGGAGAGAGAGAGGACATCCATGCTGCAGTCCTCTGCCAATGCGAAAGAAAGAGGAGGATTCTCCATTAACCAAGATGGTGAGTTTTTCACTAACCACACAGCTCATGATCCACTTGATCATTGAGTGGATGAATCCTTTCTGCATTAGAATCAATCTAAGGAAGTCTCAATCAATGCAATCAAAATCCTTCTTGAGGTCCAGTTTGAGGATAAGCACCTTTGAAGTTTTAGTTTTGATACTATGTAAGAACTCTTGGGCAGTGCCAATAGCATCAAGATCTGACGTCCTTTTAAAAACCCCATTTGTTCTTTCGAAAGGATCCGTGAGAGGATGTACTTTATCCTCGTTGCAATAATTTTAGATAATAGTTTATAGCAAAGATTGTAGAGTGCAATAGGCCTATAATCACCAAAGGTAGTGGTAGTGGCAGCTTTAGGAATAGGAGTAAGGAAAGTTGAGTTCATAGCTCCAGCCACCTTCCCACTAAGTCTAGTGTCCTCCACTAGCTCCAGAATATCCGGGCCAACCAAATCAAATAAATGCAGATAAAATTCAACTGTCTAGTCATCAGGGTTTGGACTTTTATCCTTGGAGAAGGATTTTAGAGCAACCAAAATCTCCAGTAGCTTGCAAGGGCTATCTAGCAATAGTGAATATTCCCCAGTTACAGTGTGTGGGAAGAGTCTTGCCATTGTGACTGAAGTCTGTAGAGTATTAGGTAGCTTCGCCTAAAAAAAAGGTTTTAAATGATTAACAACAACTGATTTTAAAGCTTGTTGTCCTCTATGGAGAGTATCGTCAGCATCAACTATCTCCCAGATGTGATTTTTACTCTTGCAAGAGCTAGCATAATTGTGAAAGTATTTGGTGTTGAGATCACCACACTTAAGCCAATTTGTCTTGCATCGTTGCCTCCAAGTAGATTCTTATTTGAGGAGGAGTTGGTTTCTTTCTGACTCAAGACCTTTTAAAACTTGAATTCTATCTCCATTGACCCTCGCATGGGCTTCTACTAGTAGATGGGTTTGTATCTCTGATTCAAGTTCTAGCAATCTTTGAGTGTTATGCTTCCTGTAGATGACAACCCATACTTTTATATGAGATTTTAGAAACTTGAGCTTCCAAATAAGGCAATGTTGAATGGAAGGATCAGAGAGGTAGAGAGGGTCCTTCGAAACTTCAACGATGATGGAGTTGAAATAAACTTCGAGTATCTAGCAAAAATTTAATTTGAAAGGATAATCGATATTATGGGAAGATGAGTCCATGTGTAAGATTATCGGAGCATGGTCTGACAGGAAAGGGAAATCCACCTAGGTGCATATCCTATCCTCTATGGAAATAAGATGATCAGAGATGAGAAAGTGGTCGAGCCTCTTGGAAATGGAATTTGAACCCATCCATCCATTATGCCAAGTAGGGGCCAAGATGACTGGAGCATAGTCCGCCAGATTATGTGCTAAGAATAGAGAATTGAAATAAGTTTCCAGAGTGTCCTGGGTAGCAGAGGCACCCCAAACTTCTCCAATAGACACTGTAAGATTCAAATCACCTGCTATAGTCAATTTATCAAGGTCAAGTAGATATCGAGCTTCAACCTTTTCCCAGAAAATCTATGTATCAGAACATGGACCGTATAAATTGAGTAGATTGATCCTTTTTTTATTGTTTCAGCAAGTACCAGAAAATAAGATGCCTCCACAACAAAGAAAGAAGAAGAAATCATATTTGGCAGAGTCCCAAGCCACAACCAAACCCCTAGAGGTACCGATTTAGTTAACTAAGTAGGTGTGCCAGTTGGAGTGAAACTGATTTAAAAAAAATATGGCCTTTTTACTATCAACTAGAGTTTCCTATAGGAAGATGATGTTGGGAGATGTGTGAAAGAATTCTTTTAAAGAAGGAAACTTTTAGGGGGGGGCCCACCCCTCTGATGTTGAGGGAGAGAACGATCATGAATTACTCTTGCTAAGGCTTTCATGCCTCTAAGTGCCCCAATATCAGTAAGAGATTGTGAAGAAACCACAAAGTGTTTATAAGAGGTTCCCTCCTTGCGACATGCACTACTAGTTTTGATCGATGAGTGTTCAAAACCATTCCCTCTTGACCAAGTGTAGTATTTTTTAGGGTTTGTTGACAAGATCTCAGATGGTACCAAACCAATGTCAGTAGATGGCAATTTGTGTAATAATGAACCTAGATAAGTAGGCAAGGGTGTGGGAGATAGAACTTCTTTGTAAGATGGTAATAAAGAATCCAGAAAAACACCAAGTGTGTTATCACCAGGCTCTGATTCACTAAGTCCTGATAGGTGATAATGTTCCTCCTATTCGAAGGGTTGATCACCAGGAGTCTTAGTCACCAAGGAGTGGGAAGTAGTGTGTGCTCCAAAAGTCTGTTCTTGCACCTCTGAAGGACATCTAGAAGGAGAGATTAATGTAGGGACAGATAAGGTAGTTGGTTGTGCATCAACAAGCTTATGGGAGGAGTGAGGAGTGTTCAGAGTGTGTGGTATGTCTGAGGAAGGAAATGGATGAGTCGAAGTCTCACTAGAGGTGTCGAAAGTAGTAAGGGTGGAGTGAGTATCAAGATGGACATGTGGAGAAGGTAAAACAGGTCCAGGAGGGATGTTGGGCAGACTGGAGATAAGTTGTGAGGGAAGGGATTCATAGTGTTCACTAGGGGCATCCCCCCGAGGGAAGGAATTTGATCCTGAGTTTAGAAGAGGGTATTTATCTAAGAGGTCATTTTTCCAAGTTGAGAGTGAGAAAAAAAGAGTCAGACATATGGATTTAAGCTTACCAGTGATGGATTCCAGCCCATATGTAATGCTAGCATCAGGGTAATTTGGAATATGAACCTATGTGTGTGCAACCTGAGAGTCTAAGTTGGAGGAAATATCAAGCATAGATTCCTCCGACAGTTCATCTTCATGAGTGACAGTATAGTACAAGCCTTTCTCAGGTGACCCGTCTATTTGCAGAGAGAACATTTGAAAAGAATGTCGATATAGTCTAGCTTCTAGCGAGTGAGATGTCCTCTCTGGTCTATATCCAGTGTTTTAAGTAGATCCTTATGTATATCTATCTCTACTAGAATCCTCACCAATTTCTTATCAGGGCCAACAAGTGTCTTAGGGTCCACACTAATGAAGCGACCCAAGGATTTTCCAATGGCCGAAAGAGATTTTTCATTCCAGAGATAAAGGGGTAGTCCAGGAAAGAGGACCCAAAGGTGTCGGAGATGAAAATATTCCTGAGATGGATCAAAAATCACTCGCCAATGCTTCAACATAAGGCTACTGTCATCCAATGTCCAGAGGCACTCCTGAATAGATGGGGAATCCTTGGGGGATTTAAACTGAAAGTAAATCCAACCACGCCCAAGGTGTGAAAGAGAGGGGGCATATCCCAATAAAGGATTCCAATTTTTTTCCATCCAAACATCTAGGTCAATGGTGCAAAGATTTTTGTAAGAGAGTTTGCCCACAAGGTTGCAGAGTGCCATGGAGACAGAATCCTCCAGGTCGATATCCACACCAAGGACTAGATTTTTTTTAGATTTCTTCGAAGCCCACAGTCTTTGTGAACATTTCTTCCCCCCAAGAGTGTGAGCATGATTATTTTGAGCAGTTTCAGGGGATAGTGAAGGTTCAAAGGTAGCAGAGCATACTTGTTCACTTCATAATCCTTGTGAGAGTCCACTGCATAGAGCAGGAAGAGAAGGACATGTAGTATTGGCCGAGGCAAAGTGTGGGAGAGTTGAGTGGTTAAAAAAAATAGGCTGGAGGTCTCTAGTGGAAGGTCTATTGTCTGCATGGAGTAAAGTATCTATAGATGTAGGCTGGGAGGTTGAAATGTGAGCAGGAGTGAAGTTGACAGAAGAAATGGTAGATATGAAGGGATGAGTGGTAAGAGATGGAAAGGAGGTAGTGTTTAGAGGAGTATGGTGGGGAGCTGTAATACCAGAGGTAGAGGACATAGTTATAGTTTCAATGGAAGGCTGTAATAGGTTAGTGTGCCTAGAGAGGTCATTTGTCGAGTTGAAGAGGCCTGCATTGTTCTAGAGGGCCTCGTTGGCAGCACTCATGAGTGCACTAACTTCAGCCTCCATCAGTGCGTGTCTCATGGAGGAGGAAGAGTTAAAAATTAATATTTACCCCCGAACAATGATGGTGCTGGAGAAAGAGGACATAAGTTTGTATCTGAAATTCTGAAGGTCAAAATTGTGAATCGAAAGATGGGATAGATCAGGGACATTGTGGTAGGTTGGCATACTATGGAGAGATCATGCTCACAAAGAATGTGGAGGATGGTAATGTTTTAATCCTCACAAGAGATATGGAGGAGAGCACTTCATGGAAGCGCACTAGGTATTTGGGCTTACAGTAACCTGGTAGTACCAGGTCCTCCAAGGATATATTTCTCTTCGTAAAACAAATATATATTCAAGACCTATTTTTTCTTTACCTTACCTCATTACTGTGAGCTATTCTTGAAGGATGTGCCTTGCCCGACTAACAGTTATTTGTCACTATCTATATTAGGGTGAGATGGGCACATATTCTACAATTCTAATGATTGCATGAAAAAGACAAGCATTATCCATCTCCCTTAGTTGTTTCAGATAGATAGAATAGGGTAGCCCAACTTCTCTCTCTTTCGCCTTAAATTCAGTAATGAGGCAAGGAGAGTACATTTGTACCTTTATATGAGTTTTTTCGGGTCGCTACACCTCTCTTGTGTTTCATGCATGGGAGAAGCATTTCCATTTCTCACTGTACGTATAGGTAAAAATATAGTAACTCATAAACATATGATACCTTTATAATCTATAACATTACTTGTTGAAAACTTCATTCTATGTCAATGCTACCATGCATGGTGCTTAATGCTATCAATTTCCTCTCATCATCTACACTTTAAAAAAAATTAAAAATAAATAAAAAATTAAAATTGAACATAAATTCAAAATAAACAAAAAATTAAAATTGAACATAAATCATTGCTCGGAGGGACCTCGTTTCCACATTCATTTGTAAGGATGACTTGACAACTTTCAAATCATAGTGAAATCTCACTCCCGGGACCATGGGAGAACTTGCCAAGAAACTTTCCCAACACTACCTCACACCATACCGATCTGTCCCACCATTCAAAAATATCTTAAAGAAGAAAGGGTGCATCCTTCGCTTCCAATCTACAAAATAAATGGTTTCAATGGTTTCATGTTGTTGAGTGGTGGTATAATTCTAGGTATCACACATCAGCTAAATGACACCATTCCAAGCTCTTTATGGTTACGAACCTCCATCATGGAAGGAGTTGGCCACTAGCCACATAAAAGTTTCATCATAAAACACCATTTAGACGAAAGTCAGAAAATCCTCTAGTTACTCAAAGAAAACTTAACAGTTGCAAGGAATCGAATGAAGCAACAAGATGACCAAAACCGAACATAAAGAGAGTTTGAAGTAGGAGACTGGGTATTTGTGAGACTTCAGCCTTACAAACAGTTATCCCTTAAACAACATGGGAAGAATAAATTTCCACCAAAATTTTATGGACCATATCAAATAAATAGAAAAATCAGTCACGTAGCTTACCAATTGGATTTACCAGATAAAAGTCGTATCCACAATGTTTTTCATGTATCATGTCTAAAGAGAGTCTTGGGGCAACAACAAAAGGCACAAACTATACTTCCTGTGTTGGATGAGGAAGGAAGAATAATTTTAGAGCTCGAAGCCATTATCGCCACCCGGGAAAAGAGATTACATGCTCGAGCAATCAAGGAATACCTGATTAAATGGAAAAATCTACTGGAAGAAGACACCGCATGGGAGTCAGAGCACTTTCAGTAGTTACATCCTTCCTTACCATTGCTTTGAGGACAAAGCAAAATTTAAGGGAAGTGCAATGTTACAATAAATAAATAATATAAAGACATTAAAACAAATAAATAAAGTAAATTAAACATTAATGTAATAAAAGGTCATGATTCTTCATAAAAACCATAAAGGGCATATATATGGGCATGCCCTATCCTTGTAATATCATCATATTTTTACAATAAATTATTATTATATATTTTATTATGGAGTCAAAGTGAAGTTGTTCATTAAGAACCCCTTGTGTTCTTAACACACCGTGGAAGAGATTTGCAGATATCAACAACCTCTCCTTCTCCCAACCAACGGCTCTGATACCATGAATATAATACAGAAAGAAGAATACACCAAAATATTGAAGAGTGAACACACAAAATCGATTTCTTATTAAATGTATAAATATCATACATGTGACAGTTTCATGATTTAGTAATGGAAGTGACTATAAAATGGTTTCACAAACTAACTATAAGTAGCTAACGAGATTACAACTCCTAAAAAAATCTACAGACCAATGTTAAGGAACAACAACCCAATTTGAGTGGCTCGTATACTCTACTGAAATACACTCTCTCTCTAATCCTCCCTCCAAATTTCAAAATTTCTGCAAGAGAAAATGACCTGTGGACCGGAGAATAGTTGAAAGACAATACCAGATTGCCAATTTCTCATTTGTTGACTCCTAGTTTTCCATAAAATGCAATATGTAATCCTCTATACAAACAAAACCAGTATTTTGAAAGGTAGTGTAGAACCTGTGAACTTTGTCGATGCATGAAGACGGGTTCCAATGTTCTACCATATCAGGAGCATGAATTACCTCGAGCGTAATGGCCTTGTAGAATAGGCTCGCGATAATAGTTAGACCTAGCCATGCACCAAGCTGCATAGGGATCAACCTTTCCTCCTCCCACAAAGGTGTGGAGAGAGGAAAGAGGGACATAATTAGGATGACTACCAAAATCATCCAACCCTTATAAAAGGAATGGGGAGGCAGTTGAGGGTTGATATGAAAAGCATTAGAAAAAACCTAATCGTTCATTTTGGTGAGATCCAATGGTTGAAATATGTGATCCTTTGTCATTTAAAAAAAATGTATTGTGTTTGTCAATCTTGAACTATAGATAGATTGTTGTGGTATTTTTTTTTTTTTTTTT
>JZKD02S1693895.1:15155-29072 GCA_000966675.3 Picea glauca | reverse complement strand
AAAATATTTAGACTACGACAAAGAAAAATCATTTGATAGAATGTTTAAATTACAACTAAAGAAAAGACAAAGATATTATCAAAGAAAATTCATTTGATATAACATTTAGACTACGACAAAGAAAAATCATTTGATAAAACATTTAAACTACGGCTAAAGCAAAGCTAAAGATATTACCAAAGAAAAGTCATTTGATAAAACATTTAGAATACAACAAAGAAAAATCATTTAATAGAACATTTAAACTACGACTAAAGCAAAGATAAAGATATTACCAAAAAAAACTCATTTGACAAAACATTTAGACTACGACAAAGAAAAATCATTTGATAGAACATTTAAACTACGACTAAAGAAAACATAAAGGAAGGTTTGGTTTCCAAAAAGGTCCCGCCTATTGATTCAAGGAAGATGGTACAAGAGACCCCGTGATAAATTGAGAGATGGATCCATAGTGGGGTCTGGGTCTGTTGCAAGCTCGTCCATGAATTAATATAGATAGAGGTAGAGATTTAGAAATCAAATTTTGGTTGTTAATTTTATCTTTTATCGTTAAACTTGATGTGTAATTTTATTTATTTAATAAATAATAAATATAAAGTTAAAATATATTCTAATTTGATTTTTCAAAATAAATTAAATTATTTATAAAAACAATTCATAATAAATTATTATTTTTATTTATAATTTAAATTTTATAATGTTTTTTTTTTAAATTATATATCAATTATATTTTATTTAATATTTTTTTCCAGTTATAAATATTATATTAATACATAAAATTTAATGTTTTTTTTTTTCCAACGGGAAAATTTCTCAATTATATTAATATATAATGTGTTCTCAAATCAGAAAGTTTACAATCGCAGCTGAAGGGGGAAAGTTCATAAAAAAGAAATGGCGAGAACAAAGAAAGATGCTAGGGGACTGAAAAAACTAACAAACAAGTATTCTTCAAAAATAAAATTCAAAGACCAAGAGTGAACTCCAACTTTCAAATCATAAAAGTCCATTGAGGAGATAAGAGTTGATCTTAAAAAAGTGTTAGAAAGAGAGGGGGCCCCTCATGACCATCTATCCAATGATTGTATGTTATTCTACCCTCTTTTTTCTAAAGAGTTACCTTTGATAGTTGGTCTGCTGATTTGTTATGATCACGATAGATGTGTTTGTAACTAAGTTTTTTGAAGGTGAGTTGAAGTAGTCTAATTATGTCCTTCCAAGGACAAGAGGGAGATAACTTATAGATCACCCATGTTGTTCAACCACTAAATAATAGTTCTAGAATCCCTGAGTATCTGAAAGGATTCAATGTGAATTATGGAGGACAAGTATAGCGTGGCCCAGGCGCCCAATAATTCTGCCCTGGTGTTGGTGCCGGGGCCACAATTGAAGGTCCATTTATAGAATGAGTTTTTTGTGATTCTAATCAACCCTCCATCACCACTATGAATTCCATTTTCTTGCACTGCTCCATCAAACCATCCTCTTGGAATGTCCTCTATGTCAGGAGCCATCTTTGTATTCTGCAGTCTTGGCTTGATAGAGTGAAAATCATTCCAATTTTTAAAAATTCCAAGTGTTTTGTAAGTTGCGGAGCTTGTGGAAGGAGTCTCATTTTCAAAGNTTCAAAAATAAAATTCAAAGACCAAGAGTGAACTCCAACTTTCAAATCATAAAAGTCCATTGAGGAGATAAAAGTTGATCTTAAAAAAGTGTTAGAAAGAGAGGGGGCCCCTCATCACCATCTATCCAATGATTGTATGTTATGCTACCCTCTTTATTTTGAAGATTTTTCTTTGATAGTTGATCTGCTAATTTGTTATGATCATGATAGATGTGTTTGTAGCTAAGTTTTTTGAAGGTGAGCTGAAGTAGTCTAATTCTGTCCTTCCAAGACAAGAGGGAGATAACTTGTAGATCACCCATGTTGTTCAACCACTAAATAATAGTTCTAGAATCCCCGAGTATCTGAAAGGATTCAATGTGAATTCTGGAGGATAAGTATAGCATGGCCCAGGCGCCCAATAATTCTACCCTGGTGTTGGTACCCAGGCCACAGTTGAAGGTCCATTTATAGAATGAGTTGTTTGTGATTCTAATCAACCCTCCATCACCACTCTGAATTCCATTTGCTTCCGTTGCTCCATCAAACTATCCTGTTGGAATGTCCTCTATGTCAGGAGCCATCTTTGTATTCTGCAGTCTTGGCTTGATAGAGTGAAAATCATTCCAATTTTTAAAAATTCCAAGTTTTTTGTAAGTTGCAGAGCTTGTGGAAGGAGTCCCATTTTCAAATATTTTTTTATTTCGGTCCAGCCAAATAGACCAACATACCAGGGGTGGAAGTTGCATAAGATTGTGTTCCCTATGGGACTGATGGTCAAAATAGTCTGAGAGAGTAGGCCCGTCCCATTTGGTTTTGAGATTTAGAACCAATGTAATTTTATCCCAAAATTGTCTGGAGAAAGAACACTTGATGAAAAGATGATCCACAAATTATGCATCATTGTGGCACAGGTGGCAAATATTTGTCCCAGTCCAACCCTTTCTTTGAAGGATGTCCCAAGTGTTTAATTTATTTGAGATCAATAGCCAGGTGAAGAATTGTATCTTGGGCTATAGGTGCCAGGTCCATAGTTGTTTTCTCCAACCTATGATATTTGTGTGCCAGAGTGAGTTAGTGATGGATCCATAGACATTCTAGATAGTTAGTTGTCCTGAATGGTCACCCCCTGACCACTGGAGCAGATCATACGAATCATTTAAATGGATACCCGATTGTGCAAGAGCCATGCAAAGGGTATTCCAGTAGGGTGCTAGCTCTATGTTGAGTTCAAGTGAGTCGTTGGTTATCCATCTGTCAGGAAAGTAAGACAATCTAGAGTTATCTCTAGCTTGGTAGACATACCATATTTCTTTTGTGTAAAAGAGCTACCAGCTGAGGTGGAAGGATGGAGGCATCATCCATACCATGAATGCGGTCATGGCCAAGTGTAATGGAGTGGCCTGAGCCTGGATGCCAGCAGAGCCAATGATTTATCAAATGCTTGGTTTTTGTAAAATTTCTCCATAAGTAAGAAGTCGTCTTGGTGGTAGAAGTCTCTGAATGCAGCCAACTGATAACAGAATGATGGCAGAAGTACTTATCCTTGATGATGGAGTGTCATATGCTAAAAGAAGTTAGCATGCACTAGAGGGATTTGGTTGCTAGTGCATGGATGAAATGGTATAAGTTCTGAATCCCCCATCCTCCCTTATGTTTTGGTTTTTCCAATGCTTTCCAATTGCAAAGAGCCCGACCATAGGAAATTAAAAGTCAATCTGCGGAGTTTTGTGAGTACCGTAGTAGGGATGGCTACTAGGGCCATCCAATACACTGGATGTCCTTCAAGGATAGTTTTGATGAGTGTAAATTGGCCTTCAAGGGAGAGCCATCTCGTACACCAGTGTCCAATCTTATTTTCAACTTTGGCAATAAGCCAGTTACAGTTCTTCGACTTGTAGGAGTTTGCTTTTAAATAATAGCCCAGGTATTTGAGGCCAAAGGAAGGATGAGTAAAAGTGTAAGAAAAGATAACTTTAAGATGATACAATGTTTGTTGTTGCATATTTATGAAGTGGAAGGTCTATTTTCCCCAATTGATCGACAAGCACGTGGTGCTGCAAAAGATTTTTAATATCTCATTTATCTCCTTCCATTCTTGTATAGACTCATTTGTCATGATGAGAACATCATCGAAAAAAGAAGATGTAATACCTTGATGGTCCTGGACACCTTTATTCCATAGATCTTGCCTTCTGCTTGGCCTGATTTGAGGAGGAGACTGAAGGCTTCCATAGCCAAAATGAAGAGCAGAGGAGAGAGAGGGCATCCCTTCCACAGTCCTCTGCCAATGCGAAAGAAAGAGGAGGATTCGCCATTAAACAAGATGGCGAGTTTTTCACTAACCACACAGCTCATGATCCACTTGATCATTGAGTGGATGAATCCTTTCTGCATCAGAATCAATCCTAGGAAGTCCCAGTCGATGCAATCAAAATCCTTCTTGAGGTCCAGTTTGAGGATAAGCACCTTTGAAGTTTTAGTTTTGATACTATGTAATCACTCTTGGGCAGTGCCAATAGCGTCAAGATCTGGCGTCCTTTTAAAAACCCCATTTGTTCTTTCGAAAGGATCCATGAGAGGATGTGCTTTATCCTCGTTGCAATAATTTTAGATATGAGTTTATAGAAAAGATTGCAGAGTGAAATAGGCCTATAATCACCAAAGGTAGTGGTAGTGGCAGCTTTAGGAATAAGAGTAAGGAAAGTCGAGTTCATAGCTCCAACCAACTTCCCACTAAGTCTAGTGTCCTCCACTAGCTCCAGAATATCTGGGCCAACCAAATCAAAGAAATGCAGATAAAATTCAACCATCCAGTCGTCAGGGTTTGGACTTTTATCCTTGAAGAAGGATTTTAGAGCAACAAAAATCTCCAGTAGCTTGCAAGGGCTGTCTAGCAATAGTAAATATTCCCCAGTTACAGTGTGTGGGAAGAGTCTTGCCATTGTGACTGAAGTCTGTAGAGTATTAGGTAGCTTCGCCTCAAAAAAAAGGTTTGAAATGATTAACAACAACTGATTTTAAAGCTTGTTGTCCTCTATGGAGAGTATCGTCAGCATCAACTATCTCCGAGATGAGATTTTTACTCCTGCAAGAGCTAGCGTAATTGTAAAAGTATTTGGTGTTGAGATCACCACACTTAAGCCAATTTGTTTTGCATCGTTGCCTCTAGGTAGATTCTTATTTGAGGAGGAGTTGGTGTCTTTCTGATTCAAGACCTTTTAAAACTTGAATTCTATCTCCATTGACCCTTGCACGGGCTTCTACTAGTATATGGGTTTGTATCTCTAATTCAAGTTCTAGCAATCTTTGAGTGTTATGCTTCCTGCAAATGGAAACCCATACTTTTATATGAGATTTTAGACACTTGAGCTTCCAAATAAGATGATGTTGAATGCAAGGATCAGAGAGGTAGAGAGGGTCCTTCCAAACTTTAGCGATGATGGAGTTGAAATAAACTTCGAGTATCCAACACGAATTTAATTTGAAAGGATAATTGATATTATGGGAAGATGAGTCCAGGTGTAAGATTATCGGAGCATGGTCTGACAGGAAAGGGAAATCCACCTAGGTGTAGATCCTATCCTCTGTGGAGATAAGATGATTAGAGATGAGAAATCGGTTGAGCCTCTTGGAAATGGAATTTGAACCCATCCATCCATTATGCCAAGTAGGGGCCAAGATGTCTGGAGCATAGTCCGCCAGATTATGTGCTAAGAACAGAGAAGGGAAATAATTTTCCAAAGTGTCCTGGGTAGCAGAGGCACCCCAAACTTCCCCAATAGACACTGTAAGATTCAAATCACCTGCTATAGTCAATTTATCAAGGTCAAGTAGATACCGAGCTTCAACCTTTTCCCAGAAAATCTATCTATCGGAACAGGGACCGTATAAATTGAGTAGATTGATCCTTTTGTTATTGTTTCAGCAAGTACTAGAAAACAAGATGCCTCCACAACAAAGAAAGGGGAAGAAATCATAATTGGCAGGGTCTCAAGCCACAACCAAACCCCCAGAGGTACCGAGTGAGTTAACTAAGTAGGTGTTCCAGTTGGAGTGAAACTGATTTAAAAAAAATATGGCCTTTTTACTGTCAACCAGATTTTCCTGTGGGAAGATGATGTCGGGAGATGTGTGTGAAAGAATTCTTTTGAAGGAGGAAACTTTTAGGGGCCCCCCCACCCCTCTGATGTTGAGGGAGAGAAATCTCATGAATTAATATTGCTAAGGATTTCATGCCTCTAAGTGCCCCAACATTAGTAAGAGATTGTGAAGAAACCGCAGAGTGTTTATAAGAGGTTCCCTCCTTGCGACGGGCACTACGAGTTTTGATCGATGAGTTTTCAAAACCATTCCCTCTTGACCAAGTGTAGTAGTTTTTAGGGTTTGTTTATAAGATCTCAGATGGTCCCAAACCAGTGTTAGTAGCTGGAAATTTGTGTAATGATGAACCCAGATAAGTAGGCAAGGGTGTGGGAGATAGAACTTCTTTGTAAGATGGTAAAAAAGAATCTAGAAAAACACCAAGTGTGCTATCACCAGGCTCTGATTCACTAAGTCCTGACAAGTGATAATACTCCTTCTATTCGAAGGGTTGATCACCAGGACTCTTAGTCGCCAAAGAGTGGGAAGTAGTGTGTGTTCCAAAAGTGTGTTCTTGCACCTCTGGAGGACATCTAGAAGGAGAGATTAATGTAGGGATAGATAAGGTAGTTGGTTGCGCATCAACAAGCTTATGGGAGGAGTGAGGAGTGTTCAGAGTGTGTGGTATGTCTAAGGAGGGAAAGGGATGGGTCGAACTCTCACTAGAGGTGTAGAAAGTAGTAAGGGTGGAGTGAGTATCAAGATGGACATGTGGAGAAGGTAAAACAGGTCCAGGAGGGATGTTGGGCAGACTGGGGATAAGTTGTGAGGGAAGGGATTCATAGTGTTCTCTAGGGGCATCCCCCCGAGGGAAGGAATATGATCCTGAGTTTAGAAGAGGAGATTTATCTAAGAGGTCCTTTTCCCAAGTTGAGAGTGAGAAAAAAAGAGTCAAACAGATGGATTTAAGCTTACCAGTGATGGATTCTAGTCCATATGTAATGCCATCATCAAGGTAATTTGGAATACGAACCTATGTGTGTGCAACCTAAGAGTCTAAATTGGAGAAAATATCAAGCATAGATTCCTCCGATAGTTCATCTTCATGAGTGCCATTACAAGTCTTTCTTAGGTGACCCCTCTGTCTGCAGAGAGAACATCTGAAAAGAATGTCAATATAGTCTAGTTTCGAGCGAGTGAGATGTCCTCTCTTGTCTATATCCAGTGTTTTAAGTAGATCCTCGTGTAGATCTATCTCTACTAGAATCCTCACCAATTTTTTATCAGGGCCAAAAAGTGTCTTAGGGTTCACACTAATGAAGCGACCCAAGGATTTTCCAATGGCCGAAACAAATTTTTCATTCCAGAGATAAAGGAGTAGTCCAGGAAAGAGGACCCACAGGTTTCGGAGACTAAAATATTCCTGAGATGGATCAAAAATCACTCGCCAACGCTTCAACATAAGGCTACTGTCATCCAGAGTCCATAGGCACTCCTGAATAGATATGGAATCCTTGGGGGATTTAAACTGAAAGTAAATCCAACCACGCCCAAGGTGTGAGAGAGAGGGGACATATCCCAATAAAGGATTCCAAGTTTTTTCCATCCAAACATCCAAGTCAATGGTGCAGAGATTTTTGTAAGAGAGTCTACCCACAAGGCTGCAGAGTGCCATGGAGACATAATCCTCCAGGTCGATATCCACACCAAGGACTAGTTTCTTTTTAGATTTCTTCGAAGCCCACAGTCTTTGTGAAGATTTATTCCCCCCAAGACTGTGAGCATGATTATTTCGAGCAGTTTCAGGGGATAATGAAGGTTCAAAGGTAGAAGAGAATACTTGTTCACTTCATAGTCCTTGTGAGAGTCCACTGCATAGAACAGGAATAGAAGGACATGTAGTATTGACCGACGCAAAGTGTGGGAGAGATGAGTGGTTAAAAAAAATAGGCTGGAGGTCTCTAGTGGATGGTCTATTGTCTGCATGGAGTAAAGTATCTATAGATGTAGGCTAGGAGGTTGAAATGTGAGCAGGAGTGAAGTTGACAGAAGAAATGGTAGATATGAAGGGATGAGTGGTAAGAKATGGAAAGGAGGTAGTGTTCAGAGGAGTATGGTGGGGAGHTKTAATACYAGAGGTAGAGAACAGAGTTATAGTTTCAATGGAAGGYTGTAATAGGTTAGTGCGCCTAGAGAGWTCGTATGTCGAGGTGAAGAGGCCTACATTGYTCTAGAGGGCCTCGTTGGAAGCACTCATGAGCRCGTTGACTTCATYCTCCATCAGTGCGTGTATCATGGAGGAGGAAGAGTTAAAAAWTAATATTTAMCCCCYGAACAATGATGGTGCTRGAGAAACAGGACATAAGTTTGTATCTGAAGTTCTAAAGGTCAAAATTGTRAATCCAAAGATGGGATAGATCAAGGACGTTGTGGTAGGTTGACATACTGTGGAGAKATCATGCTCACAAASAATGYGGAGGATGGTAATGTTTTAATCCTCACAAGAGATATGGAGGAGAGCACTTGATGGAAGCACACTAGGTATTTGGGCTTACAGTAACCTGGTAGTACCAGGTCCTCCAAGGATATATTTCTCTTCATAAAACAAATTTATATTCAAGACCTATTCTTTCTTTAACTTACCTCATTGCTGTGAGCTATTCTCGAAGGATGTGCCTTGCCCGACTAACAGTTATTTGTCACTATCTAGATTAGGGTGACATGGGCACATATTCAATAATTCTAATGATTGCATGAAAAAGGTAAGCATTATCCATCTCCCTTAGTTGTTTCAGATAGATAGAATAGGGTAGCCCAACTTCTCTCTCTTTCACCTTAAATTCAGTAAGGAGGCAAGGAGAGTACATCTATACCTTTATATGAGTTTTTTCGGGTCGCTACACCTCTCTTGTCTTTCATGATTGAGAGGGGTGTTTCTGTTTCTTGCTGTACGTATAGGTAAAAATATAGAAACTCATAAACATATGATACCTTTATAATCCATAACATTACTTGTTGAAAACTTCATTCTATGTCAATGTTACCATGCATGGTGCTTAATTCTATCAATTTCCTCTCATCATCTACACTTTAAAAATAAATAAAAAATTAAAATTGAACATAAATTCAAAATAAATATAAAATTAAAATTGAACATAAATCATTGCTCGGAGGGACCTCGTCTCCACAGTCATTTGTAAGGATGACTTGACAACTTTCAAATCATAGTGAAATTTCACTCCTGGGAGCATGGGAGCACCTACCAAGAGACTTTCCCCACACTACCTCACACCATACTGATCTGTCCCACCATTCAAAAATATCTTAAATAAGAAAGGGTGCATGATTTCCCAGACTCGCGGTGATCTGAAAATAGAAGGCTAACTTGTTATGCTATGCAAGCACCCTCTACTTCATGAAAATAAACTTTAACAGGACCTTGCTTCATGTGTTAAAATATGCAAGATAAATTGATGTGTTAAGTTCATGTATCTTCTTGTAAATGCTTATGTGTTAGGAAATGTTCTTTTAGATGGTTAAATATGTACTTGCAATAAATACATAGCAACAAAACTTTCCGCAAATAAACCATCAGACGCACAACAAGAACAACATGATAAAGGAGTTCACCCCCCTCCGGGCTACATCTCCTTGAGCCTCCATCAATGGACTTGGCTCTCTGGGATTAATTAGTCAAAAGTTCTTTTACAAGCTTCTGCTCAACTCCAATGGAAAAACAGACTATAGCATTGATATTAGAACACATAAAAACCCCAAAAATGACTAATAGAACTTTGAAAACGGATCATGGCTCATCCGGGCATGACCTCTTCTACATGTGGTCATAAGCTTCCCTAAGCTTCTCTGTAGAAAACACACCTGTAAAAGTCCTCAAAAGCCTCTAAAACCTATCCCAATGTGTTCAGAGCATATCAATTAGCCAAAAATGATTATTCAATCATAAAAAACAAACATAGGCTCACCAAACCATGTCCTCGACCAATGAGGGCTTCAAGCTCCCTGGAGCTTGCTGAAACTTCAATGGTGAAAAAATTGCAGAAGAAGTCTTCAAATGGCCTTGAAAATAGAACCAATGGATCCATCACGTTCAAAAACCCCTATCTGGGCTTTTACGGCACCTCAATCGGCCAAAAGATGAAGAAGTTAGGCCTCCTCCATTTTCCTCCTTCAAGCTTTCTAAAACTGGTTCGCCAAAACGCACCTCTGTGTGCATGAACCAAGAACACGCTCCAAAATGCACGTTAAAACCTGGCACCGTGCATAACCAAAAACCAGTCCAAACTGTAGGACGGTTAGCGGAACTAAAACCCCCAACCGTCAAACTCGTGGGCACATGGGTCATATGACCGTGCTCTTGGGTAAAAAGTGGTTAGCGGTTGAACCGCTCCAACCGTGCTAACTCCTCCTGCGCGCTCCAAGTCATATGAAAAACCATGGGTTAACATTTTCAAAACCCCGCACACAAAATGGTCGGGCCAATACAAAAACCATGCTGTAGTGACATCCGTGCGTATGTATATAACATATGGTTATATGGTATGAATAGAACCATGGGTCGTATTTACAATACATAAATCCGCGCGCATTTATATTATAATACAATGTTATATATAAAACTATGGTTCAAGTGTTATATACCCGCGCCATTAATAAAGGGTATGGTCACATGAAATGCACCATACAACCGTGGGTCAGGACCAACCCCCGGCCCAACCCCCCGCCAACTTCACATTAATGCAAACTTAAATATATATTAATTCATATACAAAACAAGAATCAAACCGTGGCGCGTTGGTAATGTAGAGTTTGCAAAGTCTTTGGCATAGGGGGAGGTCACCGGTTCAAATCCAATTGACTACAAATTTTTTTAACCAAACCAAAAACCAATAGTCAATAAAAGGGTGCCACGTGGCAGCCCATGACTGGGCCACGTGGCACCTTGCCATTCGCTGAAAATGATGCCACGTCACAACACGATTCGACCAACTGCCAGCCAATCAAACTGCCACATAACCTTTGCCACATCATCTTACGGTTGCCATGTTAGCATCCGTACGGACTGTACGGACTGCCCAGCCAGCATCCATTTTTTTTTTTTTACTGTTTGACTTGGCGAACAAATCACGATATCTTCTCCATACGGACTCCGTTTGAGAAAGTAAATATACCGTCGGAATCAGGAAAATGAGACAGACGCAATGGCACTTTTTTCGTCGCATTCTGAGCACTTTGAAAATTTAGCAAAATTTGACCCCCTGGTCCAGATTTTGATCACACCTTCCCACTGAAAGGCTTTTGGTCCCACAAAATCTTATCTGTCTGCTTTCAAGTTATATCAAAATCTTTTCGACAATCACCTAGATACTCCGACATGCCTCGCGCTGCAACTGGCTATGTCCTTCAACCACTGCTCTCTGGCTGCTGCTGACCCACTGCTCTCTCTGTGCTTGGAAGACTGCCAACCTTCCCACTGAGAATCAAGTCCCTCTTCGAACTCTTTGATGTCAACATAATCATCTCTCCAATGGCTGCTAAAACTTCCTGCGACATCTTGTCACAAGCCATGAAAACCATCAATCTTGAAAATAAATTATACAAGACTGAAAAATGATGCCAACAAAATCTTTTGCTCTTAAACAAACAACTGTTGCATCTCGTACTTCATCAAAGTACATGGCGTTTTCAAAATCAACTTTCAAGTTAATAAACACCATCGACTAAACGCAAGTCGAACAACACGATCGACACAACATAGTCATCAGAAAATCATCAACACCAGTCGAAACTTCATTTAAACATCTTATCGACCTTCCCATAAATGTACACATAACGTTGAAAAGTGCATTTACAATCAGAAAAATGCAAGCGTTACTTACTTAAGAAATCCAACCATTTCTTACCAAGCCAACTCAACGGTGACTTTTTCTACTGAACATTGTCCTTTTGTGAATCATCTGAACTCACATCGATGATGGAATCTCCTCTTCCATTCTTGCCAAACTCTTTATCCAACTGCTTCTTGTGCTGTGGATGAGTAGTTGGATGCAACGTCCAACATTGGTCAACGAAATGACCCCGCTTCTGACAATGAGTGCAAATCTTTTGCATCCTCCTTTCACGCTGTCTTTGCTTAGAAAGTTTCTTGAAAATGGTTAATCTTTTCCAACACTTTGAAACATGATGGTTATACAAACCACAATATGTACATGGATTCTTTCTTCCATTTTTACATACATAATCAAAAGCAACTGAATGATAAGCATAATTATACCTGGAACATTCACCTTTATCGCCTCTTTGAGGAGGTGAATTTGAAGAGTTACAAACTCTCCTTTGAAAATCATCAACAGTGTTCTTGTCCTCATCACTATCACAACTCTCTTGTTTCACACATTCGCATTCATCTTGAACACAAACCTTGCATGCTGGAGGGATTGAACTTTCAACAAAAGTTCTTGAACTTTCACCTTTAAAGCCTTCCTGAGGAGGTGAACTTGAAACAAAGTTTATGCTTGAAACTTTTTCCCTTGTCTCCTCGACTTTGGAATATGCTCCATCTTTTCGTTCATATCCAAGACCACAATACTTGGGTCTTTCTTCAACAAAAATAGGCTCAACAATGCCTTGTGCATGTTTGCCCAAACCTCTACCTTCATAGCCCATTTTTAACAATAACTTGGACCCTATTCCTCTTGTGTGCTTTTCAAAAACACCAAAACATTCATCTTTAGAGGAATTAGAAGATAAACTAACACTGCATACCTTATGTTCATGCATGTACTTGGTAAGGGTTTCCTTTGCCTCATGGAGTTGAATCTCCATCTCATGCAACCTTGCAAGAAGCTGGTCTTTCTCCTACTTCATGGTCATCAACTGCTCTTCAAGAGCAATGCGCACATTCCTGTCTTCACACATCTCTTTCATCAAATCTCTCATGATTATAATTTCTTCTTTAGATAATGAAAATGTATGAGAACTATTAATGCTTGAATCTTCTTCCATCCTTGCAAGATATCAAACTTCCACAAAACTTGCACAAAAACCAATAGCTAAATCTCAAGCTATCAATGGCAAACACATGAGCAAAACAAACTATGCTCTGATACCTCCTGATCTGAAAATAGAAGGCTAACTTGTTATGCTATGCAAGCACCCTCTACTTCATGAAAATAAACTTTAACAGGACCTTGCTTCATGTGTTAAAATATGCAATATAAATTGATGTGTTAAGTTCATGTATCTTCTTGTAAATGCTTATGTGTTAGGAAATGTTCTTTTAGATGGTTAAATATGTACTTGCAATAAATACACAGCAACACAACTTGCATCAAATAAACCATCAAACGCACAACAAGAACAACATGATAAAGGAGTTCACCCCCCTCCGGGCTACATCTCCTTGAGACTCCATCAATGGACTTGGCTCTCTGGGATTAATTAGTCAAAAGTTCTTTTACAAGATGCTTATCAACTCCAATGGAAAAACAGATTGTACCTTTGAGATCAGAACACATAAAAACCCAAAAAATGACTAATAGAACTCTGAAAACGGATCATAGCTCATCCGAGCATGACCTCTTCTACATGTGGCCATAAGCTTCCCTGAGCTTCTCTATGGAAAAAACACCTGTAAAAGTCCTCAAAAGCCTCTAAAACCTGTCCCAATGTGTTCATATCATATCAATTAGCCAAAAATGAATATTCAATCATAGAAAACAAACATAGGCTCACCAAACCATGTCCTCGACCAATGAGGGCTTCAAGCTCCCTGGAGCTTGCTGAAACTTCAATGGTGAAAAACTTGTAGAAGAAGTATTCAAATGGCCTTGAAAACAACACCAATGGATCCAGCACGTCCAAAAACCCCTATCTGGGCTTTTACGGCACCTCAATCGGCCAAAAGATGAAGAAGTTAGGCCTCCTCCATTTTCCTCCTTCAAGCTTTCTGAAACTGGTTCGCCAAAATGCACCTCTGTGTGCATGAACCAAGAACACGCTCCAAAATGCGTGTTAAAACTTGGCACCGTGCATAACCGAAAATCGGTCCAAATTGTAGGACGGTTAGTGGAACTAAAACCCCCAACCGTCAAACCCATGTGATGTCCCATCCCCAAGATTAGGCCAGCAGGGAGTGACTTAGTAGTCTATATGTTCCCGTAGACTATAGTCAGGCACAAACAGGGAACCAGATGGAGAAATAAGGAGGA
>JZKD02S1693882.1:115652-126519 GCA_000966675.3 Picea glauca | reverse complement strand
TCATATTTACATCAAACACTATTGGGTCCATTACCCAAACCTTTGTGCTACGGGTCTTTCTTCAAGGGTTGACATCAATGACAACCAACCTTAATCAACAACATTAATATTCCAAAATAAATGAGACAAAACATAAACGAGACAACTTCACATTGGTCTAAAGCCGAAATGCTAAAAGATGATCCATTAAGTTCTGAAGATCATTTGTCCATAATTTGTTTTAGGCCAAGATGTCTATTACTTACAAAATGAACAGTATTTAAAGTGTTTTGAAATAACATTCTCCTTTCTCACACGATAGGATAGGATTTCATAAAATCAAAATATTACAAAAATAGTGGGCAAACAACCAATCATAACAGAGTTGATTTTACTAAACACTTGACCAAATTTTTTGCAAATCAAACAGAAAAGGAAACACTAATCATTTAGATGCATAATCGAATATGTTTCACCTAGATGATCAATAACCATATCTACTATTTCCTGAAAAACAAAACAAAAAATAAGTTAGAAAATAACCCATAACTAATTAATAACTTTTTATTTAAAAGAGACTTGGCTACATAATCGAAAGATTTTTTAGCAAGTCTTATCTTAGTAAAAAAAATCAAATTCCAAATTGATTCAATTCAAAATAGATAACAGGAATAAAACAAGAGAGAAAATTGTTTTACCATTTTAAAAATTGACTAAAGATGGGTCGGGTAGTTCAGAATTAATTATCTCCTTGACACTGGTTGCATTTTTTATCACTATGTTCCCTGATATGTTAATTCTTTTGGCCTCGTTCTCTGCGTGTGTTTTGAGGTCAATATTTTCATGTCTCAATGATTCATTGTGAGCGGTAAGCATTTTGATTTGAGCCTGAAGAAGGGGGATATCGGTGTAATATCGCTCGATCCAATGGGAACAAACATCACACTGTACAGGAGGAATGGTAGGTATATGGAGTGCATGGTAAAATATGGGCATATCCACCTTATCTGTTATCTTCTTCTAATTAGGCTTGATACCAGAGAACCCCTCCTTACCCTTGATGCATGGTGGAAAAGTTTTCACAAAGTCATAGGGTTCAGTAGGAGCAATGACTTTCTTCCTGTAATGCTACAAATCTTGGTCTTAAAAAATGAGGAACTCTTCGATCTTAGGGTCCGAACACTTGTCGATATCGATCGGACCGATCAAGCTCAGATGAGTGTTGGATCGGTTCCTAAGCTTTCTCAAAATTTGGCGACTTGCCCTTTTGTTTTTGAACCCTAAGTCTGTGCATTTCTTTGTTATTACTTCGCGAGGTTTTTTAGCATCTGGGTTAATAATAATAGTCAGGCTAACTTCAAATTCAGGAACAAAAGGATTAATAACATTCAACTTATCATTCCCTTGCTTAGAAAATCTTGTAGGTGAAGACTTACTCGGCATCCCGACATCTAGAAGGTTTCTGTTTGTAGAGTCTGGGGTATCAATTGAAAAATCAGATTGGTTTTTAATCAGTGGCTTGTCTAAGCAAGGGTTTTTCGTAGGAAGAGTCTGGGAAAAACCGTTCCTTATCAAGAAATATTCCCAACATTCACCCATGGTGGACAAGTGATGCATCAACAAAATCTTAACCAGACCATGATGGAACATGCTTGAATCAACACTTTGTCTTTTATATCTCTTATACATTTTATAGAGACTTATTAATAGATAAAATGGCATGTCTAATTCAAAACCAATGAAATGCATAAGTAAGTGAATATGGTAGAGGAATATTAATTCATATTGACCCTCACAGGTCACATATTGTTTGAGGATCATCCACATGCTATGCCACCTAGGTTTAACCAGGGAGATGGAAATACCTTTTTCGCAATAGTTGATCTTTTGAGACGTCACAAATAGGCTCCATGGAACTCCTTTAGTTCGTGAGTTTTTGAACCATTTATCTCATGTTGATGGAAGCCCTATTGCTTCACTTACAAACCCCTCGGTTAACTCCAACTGTGTATCCCCAATTTTCGCTCTGCAACCATTGAAGGTCTGTACGAAATCCTTCGCCACTTGAAGGTTATAGCCTTCAAATATTTTAAGGAAAGCATCCCAACCTTGGACTTTTAAGTCCTCGATTGCATCGTCATGAGAGACCAATGTATGGCATCCATTCATCTCCAAGCAAATGAAAGAAGCCATGAAAAATGAGACCAAAATGTAACTTGTATAACTCAAAATAGTTTTGGGTTTGAATAGTAGGAGAGATAGGAACAAATCCGAATGGATAGTGGAGAAACGACCATAACAAAGATTGTGTGTTATCATATAAAACGTCATGGGAGAAAACACCAAGGGTTTGATCGTAGATGCTTTACCATTCCATGTAATGAGAACCAGATATACAGAGTATTGAAACCTTGAATTCAATGAATGGATCGTTAATACGTTTTGCCAGCAAGGTGAGGTAAGGATAGAGTACAACAGGTGTGCATTGATCATCAGGACTACTAACATGACTATTGAATTTGCAAGAGGTTTATAAAACATATAAAAAAGGCTCTTCATAAATTGAATACAAATCTTCAAACCATATAAAAACTCAAAACTCAAAACATCGAAAAACAGGTCACTCAAACATTGGATTTAGATTTGATATAAGCATGATGATATTTGAAAGAATGCATTCTAAGGCGTACAAATTATAACACCGGGCTAGGTTTTATGTTTGATTCATGCTTACAATGATGAATCAAACATAAAACAAAATCAAAGCACATACAATAATAGATTAATCAAAATATTTCCTTACCCAGTAATTATCTCAAAATTATCAAAACGTGTTTACGAAATCGATGGGAAGGCAACTCTAGAAAATGCAATTTCTTGTTCAAATATCAAAATCATGTGGGGATGCCAACACCTACTGACTTGACACAAAAATAAAATTACTATTTACAATGACAGATGGCTTGAACATAATTTGTTTCATTAGATAATGTTTGAGGAACCTGCCATTTACAGGCCCCCAACCAAGGCATTTTCCATTTAGTTCTTCTAGAAAATAAGAATTATTTCCTCTATGTGTGCCGATTTTGAAAGGACCCGTCCAGAGGTTATCGAACTTTCCGTGATTTTCTTTGTCCTCATTCCTTGCATCCCATCTCAACACTAGATCACCCAATCGAAAATACTTTGGCTTGGAATTCTTGCCAAAAGATTTCTTCATCTTTTCCTGCTGGAGATGTGATCGATGGTACACTTATTCCATCATTTGTTGTGTGTGAACCAACTGGTTTATTCTTCTTTGTGCGTCATTTGGTTTGGCTTCCTACTCTTGCATCATTTTTTTGATGGGTAGTCCCAGTGTAGTAGGAAAAATGGCATTCACATCGTACAAAATATGGAAGGGCGACGTTGAAATGGATTTCTTGGTGGTAACTTGATCCACCCACAACGCGTAGATCAACTTTTTATGCCAATATTTCTTATTGTCCTGCAGTAACCTTTTGATAATCCTGGTTAGGATTTTATTCAAGGATTCTACTAACCCATTTCCTTGTGGGTAGTATGTCATAGAATTCCCTAGGGTTACAGTGTAATCTTGACAAAATTTTTCCATCCTCTTAGACTTGAATGCGGCCGCATTATCTGTTATGATATTGATGAGACACCCAAACCGTGACAATATGTTTGTCTCCAAGAATTAGATGATTACTACGTCAGTAGCATGTTTTGTGGGGATTGCTTCTATCCATTTTGTGAAATAGTCAGTGGCCTTGAGTATCCATTTGTGCTGTGTTGAGGATGGTGTATTTATTTACCCTATCAAATACAAACCCCACTACATGAATGGTGTCATGACTAAGATCATCTTTAGTGGCATGGGTTGCAGCTTCCTTCGCCTGTAAAAAATATGACATTCATGATAGCTAGAGACTTCTTTGTACACATCTGCGAAGATGGTAGGTCAATAGTATCACACCCTTAGGATTTTTTGCACGGTGGTTTTCTAGTAATGGTTTCCCCCACAGTCGCCTTTGTGAAATTATTCCTTGGCTCACTTCACATCATTCTCCAGGAAACAACTCAACATAATTCCCCCTTTATCTTTCCAATAGAGTGAGTTGTCTAGGATGCAGAACTTAACCACTTTAATCTTAAGAAATCTGGCCTTAGTCTTACTAATGCTAGGAGGGGCCTGGATAATGTTCAATACATAGATGATATCGACATACCACGATGAATTAACAAACTCCTGGGACACCTTCATAGTCACTTATTCTTGAGGACTCTCTGATAGATCAACGATGAAATTAATTCCCACTGTGTCATAGTCTGACTACGCCATTAGATTTTCCAGGCCCTGACCCTTAATTAATTTCGTAGGCTTGATCTCTAGGTCATATTCCAACATGGCCACTATCCACTTGCCTCTCCGTCTTTAGGGTCGAGATGAGTCAAGATATGCATTACTGAGTTGTTGGGCACATAAGCAATGACGTGGGAATGCAATATGTACGTCCTGAATTCCTTCAAAGCCTTCACTAAAGCGTACGCTTTTTTTCCATGATGTCGTATGTTAGTGGAGCATCTCGTAATGTCTTGATGAAATAGGCTATAGACTTCTCGAAGTCTTGTTCGTCTTTCTGCAGTAGCACGTCGACAATCGTATGCTCTGAGAAGAATGAAAACATGATGAAATCCTTTGTGAAATATGGACTACATAGAACAAGTGATTTATTCAATGCCACCTTGATATATTCAAACGATTTCTTGGCCTCCGGGTTCCACTTAATTTCATTTTCCTTCCTGAGAATGTAGGTGATATGATTTATAATCTCTTCCAGATTTGGGATGAATCTCCTCAAGAAGTTTACTTTTCCTAGGAAGGATTGCACTTATTTTTTACTGCGCATAGTGCCAATCTTCAGGATTCCTTCCACCCTGATAGGGTCTATATTGATGCCTTCCCTTGAGATAATATGTCCCAACAACTTCCCTTCTTCCACCCGAAGTGTGAATTCTTAGGATTCAACGATATGACTAACTTCCTGCACTTCTAGAAAACTTTCTTCAAGTTCTCGAGGTGTTGTTCGTCGGAGGTAGAGTACATTGTGATGTCATCTAGATAGATCACAATGAACCTGTCCCTTTCTTCAGAAAATGTGATGTCTATTTCCCTCTAGAAAGTATCTCCAACATTCATCAGGTTGAAAGGCATCTTGGAGTACATGAACATCCCCCATGGAGTTGCGAAAGCCGGTTTTTCTCTGTCATCTGGGTGGACCATGATCTGATTATACCTCGAAAAACTGTCCAGCATGGACATCTTTTGGGACCCCACCACCTTTTGTAGGATGTAGTCCATTTTTGGAAGAGGATAGTTGTCCTTGAGGGACACCTTGTTTAAATTTTAGAAGTCTACACACAGTCTTATCTCACCACTGTTCTTTCTCACGGGCACTAGATTAGCTACCCATTTAGAGAATCACAAAGAAAAAACAATGTTAGCGTCGAAAAGTTTCTTTACCTCTTTCTCGAGAAGTGGTAGTAACATGGGGTTTATCCATATCAGCTTCTATTTGAAAGGTTTATGATCTTCCTTGAGAGGGATAACATGATGGATCACCTTAGTGTCATACACCTTCAAATCATCATAGTTCCATGCAAAAACATTGGGGAACTCCTTCATGAGCTTGATGTAGTCTCGCTTGAATTCTGGGAAAAGAGTCTTTGATAACTTGATCATTTGGGGATTATCCTTAGTCTTGATGTTACAGTCCTCCACGTCATCTTCATTTACGGTGATCTTGGGGTTTTTAGCGACGTCACTTTCATCAAACATCTTTTCTAGTGACACTAACCCCTTCAGAATGGTGTTATTCTTCAGCTATATTATGTCCCTTCCGACTATTTGGTTTTGGAAAGGGTCGTCATTACTGCACGCATATGCACTCCCATATTCGTCGCATCAGTCTTCGTCATTAATGTTTATGTTAGCAAAATCGTCGCTCATCTGAAGAAATATTTCTACCCGCTTGTCATCCTCAAATACCTTCCAGTATTTGATATTATCAGGAACTGGAAACCTGTGTTTGACTTCAATCTCATATTTTTTGTTTGGGAAGATGGGTATTTTGAAAACCGAGGCCAAGGTGGCCAGTGCATCGACGATATGATTTTTCTCCCTTGGGATAGCAGATATGTCGTACTCTGAAAAATCTTCGAGGGGGTCCAATGCCAAGTTCCTGTACGATCTCATCCTAGGGTGATTCGTATGATATATGCCTTTAACCTGGTTTATGACCAGTCTGAAGTCTCCGTGCACTACTATCCTCTTTGTGCCTAATTCGTTCAACACCTTCAGGCCCATAATCAATGCCTCATACTGGGCCATGTTTTTTGTGCACTCGAATGCAACCTTGTATGAGTGAAGTTTGGTGCCCGTTTTACGAGGGTTTACCCACATGTTGGACCCAACCCCTTATTTGCTGACCACACCATTGAAACTCATGTCCCATATCCCATTTTTCATGTGGTCCTCCAAGTCGATGCACTCTGCTCTTTCTGCGTAGTTTCTTCATCGACTTCCATGATGGTTGTTGGCTCTTCTTCTTAAAAAATTAGATAGTTGTATAATATATAAGAACCAACCTCAGGGTCAATGGAGTATACGGGATGGTTATTTGGCTATGTATTTCTACTCACCATGTACTTCAACAACACTTCTCAATACAATCGTCCGTCCTAGACAAAGATCAAAATGGTGGCGTATGACATGTCCATTTGCAGGGATCCCTTTAACTTTGTAGCCCATGATCTGGACAACAACATGCCAAACTTTGGGGGTATGTTCATGATGACCACACCCATCACCATGTTCTTCAAAGGGATCTAGACCAACGACACGAACAAGTCTTAATGAGACCCATGCACTTGACTTTCCTCGAGTTAAAAGAGAAAAGGTCCTTGTAAGGTGTAGTGATATCCAAATCCAGTTCATCCATGATCACCTTTGGCATGAGGTTGTGTGACGATATGGAATCTAGCATGGCATTATGCATGGTCATGTCATGAACCTTTAAACTGACGTAGAATGGAGGTACATCCTTAGTATCACTTGTCTCCTCGACGCGCAAACCAAATAGAATAGGAGGGTGAGCATCTTGAACATTCAGAGTGTTAGGGGTCCCTCCCACTTTCAACATTTCAATAATTTACTCCCAGTATTCACCCTTTCTGATAAGTTCATTGAAAGGGACAAAGATTTTGATTTTAGCCACTTTGTGTTCAAAGTTAAAGGGAGGGAAGACTTTCTCTACTTCTTTTCCACCCACTTCTCGGCTTGCTTCTAGATTTTTCTTCAGGGCCTCCTCCTTCGAATTTGCCTTTTCTGTCGCATCCTTTTTCTCATTGTCTGGCTTTGGTCGGCTTGTGGAAGGGTTTTCCACCGAAGGTTTCCTTATAGGATTCATCTTTTGAGGCTCGGTGGACGATTCTTTGCTCTTGAGGTTATATTTCTTTTGGAACTGCATGATGGCATTCTGATAACCCTTTCTAAAATCTTCTTTTTCCTAGGACAAAACATCATTAGTTTCCCCAATCCATGCATCGTCCATATCCAACATAACAAAATCGTCATGTTCACTCTTCATCAGAAACACCCGTGGATTCTTGTCATCACAACAATGCATTTGGTCCTCGAACATTTGATGAAATTCTTCATCCACGTAGTTGTTTTGGAACAGAGGCCTTGTTTGTTGGTTTCCTTGATCTCTCTACTCCCTCTGTTTAATTTTTATGATCTGCGGGACTTGACCCTTCCGAGGTTCTGATTTTAGGGTTGGGGGTCCTTATGTTCCTGGGTGATGGGTCTGTTTCCCATAGAATTTTTCTCCATCATTTTCTCCATGGTTATCATCATTAAGTCAAAATTGTCTTCTATGGATCTCGATGTTGATGGCTACATGTATCCTTGGGGCCTATTATCACCTCTGTTGAATCCATGTTTGATCTTCCCCAAGGCCATCATATTTACCTTGACTTTAATCGTATTTCTCATTATCACGTCTAGACTTGTTGATCTTATTTATATCAACAACAAGGAGAAATCATTGTCGAAAGAGTCAGCGTATCGCAACTACGTAGCCTCGAGAGGTGGTTGGACATATGCCGGAATTGAGTTATAAACTTTTATGAAACAGGCTGAGAATTCTTGCACCATCTCTTTCGACGCCTTCTTCATATTATTGTACTATGTTAACAACTTCAAGGGTTTCTTATTATTTCCCCATATGTTAATGAATTTCGTTTCAAATGTGGAAAAGTCCCGAATAGTTACTGGTTGTAGGGATTTAAACCACTTTCTCACCTCCCTCACAAAACTCTGCACGAACAACCTCATTTTCACATCTGCATAGTCTACCTCCTCTAGGTTGATGAATTCGTTGAACCAATCCAAATGCTTCTGGGATGAAATGTTCCCTTCAACATCATATATCTTAATCCTATAAATATATTTTTGAGGTAAGTCATGAAGTTGGGCTGGTAGAATGAGAGGGGAAAATCTGGTAGCCATGGCTCTAGAAGGATTTGGGGTTTGAGGGATATTATTAGATATCAGAGCATGGAATCTCCTATGGTTGAAAACGATCTTTTCCAATATGGTTTCTGACTTAGAGATGAACAGGGTTTTCTCAAACACTGTGTCAAACTCAAGGTCATTGATGCTTTGCACGCCGTCTTTTGGTAAGAACAGACTTTTGTCCAGGTAATAGAATGGGTCTGCCACTTTCTCTCTAGTCATGCGTATAATTTTCTCAGGGTCGTACATAGGCTCTGTAGGGTTTGGTTCAATATTTTCTCTAGTATAGATCATCTTTGGATCTAGGGATCTTGAACTACACTACTTCGAGCTACTAGTCTTTTTTGACTGGAGTTGCCAAGGTAAAACTAGAATGTTAGTCATTCTCCCAGGGAAAAATCTATTCAATTTCATTCCTAGGCAGCGGCACCAGAATGTTAGCACTCCATAAATCTCTACAACTGAGAAACAGATGATGAAGGTAACTTTTTCAACCAACTTTGAGACCCGAAACTAGCCTTTCATATCTGGAGAGGGCTCTCGAGAGAGGTGCGATCTCCACACGGGATATGGCTCTTAAAACAATGTCTAGATTTAACACCTTTGATATAATGGGTTCTATTTATATTGGCACAAGAAAGTAAGACTTGGGCTATGGAGTTGATTTGATAAAATGATAGAAACAAATGAATCAGTGACTGAACTTGAGAGGATAAGGCTAAGCGAGCAACAATGTTCAGTGTAAAATCATAATGTTGTGGGGAGAAAATATAGGAAGTAACTCGGAGCACCACTGCGAGTGAATTTAGAGTTAACTTTTAGAAGAATTTTTTTTATCTAAGTGGCGTGAACAAGGGGTGTTTCACAGTGAATCCACAAGTTCAAAAATTCGTTCCTAAATGGACAAAAAAATATATGGAAAAAGATAACAGGAAGCACATACGCAAGAAAGGGAAAACAATACATCCAACTGCTACAATTAGAATATTTTCATCAAAGTTGTAGGACTTTTGCATTAAGTTTCGGTCAAACTTAAATTACATACAATAGCTATCGTCTATACTAAATTTGACAACCAACCCAAATTACATCGAAAAGATCAAAAATATAAACGAGGGCACCACTTGGGCTACCCTAATATTCTAACTACTATATCTACAAACTAAAGAATTAACTGTTCTGCATTACAAAACTCTTCATATGATTTTTTCCAAAAAATAGACAAAGATCCATATGGCTACATCAAAATCATTATAATCCGCCATGGGGATTTGGTTTATTAATCGGGTATCTAGGGAGACAAGAATTTGTCGGAGTCCCGCTGTCTTCTGTAATGGATTTGATCTTCTGTTGTGTGTTCATATTTTGGGGGAAAGTGTTTGCGGAAAGTGGATGTAGATAGTCATAGCCGTTACTAAAATGGTAAAATGCCTTGGGGGACGTTTCCTTCAAAATTTCTAAGATTTGTCTTTTGTTTTCGAATACAATAAAGAACTCGTCTAGTCTTATTTTTTTTGCTCGCTGGCGAGAGATGCGAGGTCTATCTCTTCGATCGCTTTACATTCCATGGAGTGTCTGGAATTTCTCTCTTCCGACAGCCACGTGCTTCATGAAGCTATATGATCATTTCCTGCACCTCCTAGAGTTGTCTTGTTAGCCACGTTGCATTCCCCTCACGACCATGTGTTGTTGATGCTTCTGTGATCTTCGTCGTGAACTGTTTCCTTAGTTTCCTGTTTTCTTGGTACAATTCGACAATGGATAGATTTTCTTGCTTCATCTAAGGAGTTGTCTCTTGATCATTTGATCCCAAGGCATCCATCCTCCTCATCCTTCTCCTGCTTTCTCGACTGGTACCTTCCAAAGGCTCCAAGTGGACAATGCGCATAAGTAAGCTTTCAATGATCAATCGTGTGCATGGCTCATCTAAACTTTTAGTTTTCATAGCTTCCTTGTTCTTGCTTGGTCTGCCTCTTCTCTGAGGTATCCATTGATGAGGATATAAGGTTTTCGTCATCCTTCCTTTGTACGTCGTTTCTTCCTTTCCAATTCTTGAGTGTTGTGATGTCGTCGTTCTCGTAGGTGAAGGAAAAATCTCCCTTTCACCTTTGGGGAAACCTGTTCTGAGCGAAAATGAATCCCAATCGCTCTGGGGCTCGGATTTGGTGATCCTTCCACTATGTGTACCCTTATTCATGTTCTGAGAGGTCACCATAGCGTGACTAGTATCTGGATTGCATGCAGTGTAGTGAGCATATGCCCAAGATGGGGAATTTGATCGACCTTGATCTATGAGAGAACTCACAGACA
>JZKD02S1693882.1:88351-98914 GCA_000966675.3 Picea glauca | reverse complement strand
TTGCTTTAGTTCTTCAAGTCAGATTGTGGATCTTCTTCATTCAAGGCATTGGAGAAAAGGTGTGTGTGTTGAAGCAAAGAGCCATTGAAAGGGGACCTTGCAACATCAAGGCATGGGCTTTATTCTCCACTTTCCATTTAATTTAATACAACAATACATTTCTTCTCTATAAAAGCATCTTGTGTTCTATTGTATAATTACTTGATCATATACATAGACTTCACTAGAATATATATATATATCTTTGTTTTCCCTCTTTGTTGGTTTTTGATTCTTAGAAATGATCACTATTTTGTAAACCCAAGAAAGGAGCTATAAGGACGACACTAGCGAGGATCAAGCTTCATTTAAATGTTATGTCACTCGTACCTCACTAAACTAGTTTATATGACAATGAAGTTTAAGGTGAAGTGTGTATTCTGTTTTGTTTTGTTCTAGTTTCCCGTGGAAGTTAGGGAGATATGTTTGTGTCTTCACTTACTGATTAGTCTGATAACAATATGTGTTCCTTACTACCCCTTTATCTATTATTATATCCTGTCATGGGTTGTTATCTTCCTCTACATGTCCATCATTTCTAGTCCCATACAATTGTACTCTCATGCAATGTTTTCCATATTCTACAATAATTCTGTATCACTCGATGGATCATACGTTTGATTTTCCATCCTGTCCACATCTCCGTCATTGTGCATCATTTATGACTACGCATTTCCACTACTTCACCATCATGAATGCTCTTTAATGCTTATCCGATCATGTATTCTTTTTAATGTGTTTCCCACCCTTTACACAAATCACTGTTGCACTTCAATATTCCTTTCCTATGTACAATTTCTTCCTCTTTCTACATATCCACGACATTTGTTGGTTTTATCTGGTTACTCATTTAACCTTATGCATCACTTCAAAATTCAAATTATTTTATTACTTTTCTTCTTTTCTTTTTCTTTCGATAGTACACTATAATAAAAGTATTGTGGTACACATACTACACGATTAGACTATTTTGAAGAAGTGTAGTTGTCCCTATACAGTTTTAGCCGACTACTGTTAACCAAACCTTCTACAAATTATCCATTCAAATTCTACAACTGAACAACACATGCATTTGTGACAAATATTATCACATATGGACCTAACCAATGCATCTAGAACTTTCCCGGGTGATGAAATAACTTGTTTTCATAAAGAAAAAATAATTATCCTATCTGGAAATTCTTCTATTTGATGTGTCTATCATGCCATGCTTTCTCGAAGAATTTCTAAACTTGTTGATGGAAACTGCAAGAAACTAGTCCTCTTCCATATCTACTAGCTCCAACAATCTCTTCTCCACTGCACCAAAATATATAAGTTCTATTAGTCTAGCAATGCACAGACTTGGTACTATGAATTCCATAGGCATAACAACTTGTTGGCCATAGAATAGTGTGAATGGAGTCTATCCTATCAACTTCTTACTTGTAGTCCTATATGCCCAAAATCCTATGGCAATCCTCAAGTCCTAGTCATCTCAACTTACATTACACACTTTCGTTAGTGCATGTTCTAGTATCTTCTTAAATGCTTCCACTCTTCCATTTTCTTGAGGATGATACAATGTGCTCTTTTGATGGTGAATTTGAAACTCTTTTATCAATATTTCAATCGTCTTATTCATAAAATGAGTTCCCAGATCACTCATAAGTATTATGGGGCATCCAAACCTTATCAACATGTTTTCAAACAAAAATCGCACAGTTGTATATGTGCTACAATATCTAACTGGCTCTGCTTCATCCCATCTGGTCAAGTAATATGTCACAATAATTATGTATCTGGCTCTATATCTCTTTGTTGGTGGATTGAAAAGCCCAACAAATTCTACTTCCCATTTATCAAAAGATTTTAATTTCACTTGTGTTACTAAAGGCATCTCATCTCTCCTAGAAGGCTTCCCAATTCTTTCCAAAACATCACAATTATTACAAAATTCCTTGTCATCCTTATGAAGGGCGTTCCACCACAATCCTATGCGCAAAACCTTCTGATCTAATTTTTTTCTTGCGCAGTGTCCTCCTGCAACACCTTCATGTGCCTCTAATAATATTGTATGTATTTCATTTTCTAATACACATCATCGTAGAATTCCATATGAGCCTAACTTGTACAAATGTTTTTCTAAATTTGACAATTTGTTTTCTTAACTATTAACTTCTTATTCTACGCAATTGTAAACATAGGTGGGGTTACTCTTGTACTATAGAATTGTAACTATGTCTGTAAAATAGTCATCAACCATTTGTATTGTAAATAAGTGAGCATCTGGTAACCTGTCATCCATGTTTCCTGCATATTTTCTTGAAAGTATTCATGGTAAGTGATCAAGGCTTGAATTAAATTTCCCTAGTTTCAAAATTAACTCAAAGTCATATTCCTGAAACAGTAATAACCATATGCTTATTATCCCACCCAACATTGGATTATTGACCAAATAACTTATCACATAATGGTCTGTATACATCTTGAAGTGTCATCCCAACAAGTAATGTCTAAACTTCTGCAATGCATGCACCATTTCTAATCCTTCACATTTTGGCGTAGTATAGTTTTGTTCTATAGTTGAAAAATTACTACCTCCAAATGAAATGGGGTGATCTATATCTCCTTCTCAAGGTTATGCTAACACTACTCCTAAAGCTACAGATGACACATGTGTATGCACATGAAACTCATTCTTCGAATATGGAAATATCAAGATCTGCGCGGTAACCAATTTCTGCTTCAAAGTAGCTAAACCTTCATGACATTCCTCAGTCCATTGAAACTTTTTCTCCTTTAACAATTTTTCCATCAGGGATTTAATCTACATAGATCCTTTAATGAACTTCTTGTAGTACCCTGTACGACCCAACATTTCTTGTAAATGTCATACTAAAGTAGGCGATGGTAAATCAACAATAACAACAATCTTTGTGGGATCCACCAACAATCCTTTCTTACACACTACATGGCCTAATAATATACCAAATGACGCTCTTAAAATGCACTTCTTCATATTCAAATATATCAAATACTTCCTACACCTATGCAACATCAAGCACAAAATCCCAATATGATCTTTCAAGAAGCTAAACATCATCTAGTCATATAAGTATACGTCTAATAACTTAAGGATGAATTCTTTAAATGCTACTACAACCACTCTAGGGAATATTGTTGGTTCATTATTCAATCCAAAAGGCATTAGTATGTATTTGTAACATCCCCATTCTATTGCAAATGTAGTCTTATCTCTATCTTCTTATGCAATCTTGATCTGATGATACCCTCAAAATCCATCCGTGAATGAGTACGCTTCCTTCCCTCCTACATTATCCAATACTTCATTTGTAAACAATGTAGGGAATGGATCATGCAAGAAGGAATAATTTAACTTCCTCATATATACACAAATTTTGATTCCTCATGTCTTCTTATCGTGAACTACCATTGGACTAATCCACTCTGATTTTATGATAGGTTCAATAATTCGAGCTCCCGTCATCCTATCTATCTCCACTTTCACCTTCCATTTATACACCGGATTCAGTATATATGGCATTTGCTTTATTGGCTTAATATATGGCTTCAAGGGAATATTCATCTCTCCTAACTCTCCAATGATCCCTTTCATCTCTAAAATGGTAATTGAAAATAGATCTTGATATTCATAGAGTAAATCAACTATCTTTTCAATAGTTTCATCATTTCAATAGTATCTAATGTTTGCAAATTCAGGCTTATCTTTTGTACCAATATTTACTTTATGTGTTCTTAATGGTTTGGTATAAATGACTGATTCAAGCTATAGTTCTTCTACTATGCGCTCTCCTTCAGTTTCTAGTATTTGCACATTTCTAGGATCTTTGTCCTCCTCCTAGTCTTCTTCAACAACATTATAATAGTGCAAAACTTCTCCAACTATCGCAATAGATCTATGCATGCTACATATGGGTACTAGTTTTATCAAGTCTTATGCTAAAAAACTATTGTTCTTGATAACCTGCAAATCTAATTCAATCAAAGGAGAATCACCTTCAAAAAGAAAAGTTACCTTGAAATCCCACGTCAATTGTTCCCAATATGCAGTTTCTTCGTGCACTTCCAGTTCCAAGTACCAATTCTTCGAGATTATGTCCAAGGTGTGTACAAAAAAATATGTCCATTCTTTCCTGGGTAATTTATTCCATGTCTCAATACACTGTCTAACATGCTCCATCGATAGCTCAATCCTATATACTTCTGCATAATATCTTCATTCTCTATCCTGAACCTGACCTGTAATAGTCTTATACACTGCTATCAATCTCTTATTCCATCCTTATGTCCAACCCAACATCTTGCATGGGTCTCTTTTAGCGCAACATCTAAATTTAATAATATTTGTTGATATGATATTTGCAATTCAAATTCTCTTATAAAAGAAGCTACATCGATTAGTTTGTCATACCTTGGAGGATCACATACCTCAGTTCCAATCCATCGCAACATGAAGGTAGTTGAATAAAATTTCCTCGTGGACACTTCATGCAATCTCTACTTCCAATTATCCAAATACTCTTTTGAATCTGATGCACATGAACTAATAATTCTTGATCTAATTACACCATTAGTTGTAGGATTCACATAATCATCCATCCATGCAATCATATTATAGAGGTTGTTGAGATCTTTTCCCTTTACTGGTTCTACATATATTTTTCCTTTAATAGGATGCAATGACAGAGTAACCTTCAAGTATTCTACTTCAAATATCATCTGTCTTTTCTTCAAATCAATCATAGTCTATTTTTCAAAGGCCCAATAAATTCCAGGTAGTGTTGGGTAAGAGGTGTTTCCATCTATTATCTTGATCATTATAAATCGGCCAAGCTACACACTACATCAATGCTAAAAATTATGCATGTCAACCTTCCAATTGGAATGATCTTATGTTGGTTTTCTAACCTCGACTAGATAGGTGACCAAATCAACTTCATCATCTCCCATGTCTACCTTGGGATAACATTCACATCAAATCCCAAATCTAGAATGATATTGTTCATGTCATAATTTCATATTTGCACATTGATTCAAAACTCCCTATTCATTCTCTTCTTGCAGTGCACCTAGTTAAATTATTTTTGTGTGACATGTATCTCTTTCTCTTTAGCGCAACGATCAATCATTCTATGCAACATACTCAAAGAAGACTCTTCTTTCATTAATTCTAAGTAACTTTTTAGAAACCTATTCAAAGTGCTTACCTCATCAACTTGCCTTTTTAAATGGTTGTATATTGGTGGCATATCATACACTGACGACTTGTCATAAAAAGGTGGCACGATCAAAGTTGATGCTATCTAATACTATCCCATTTCCTCCTTACTTTATTTCATATGCATCTCTTTCTCCTTTCTAGGATCAAACAATGGTTGAGGCTCTGTTGCTTTCCTGACCCACTAGTCAATCATATTTCCTTGATATGTGGCATTATATATGATTCTTGTTCCTCTGCGTGTAACCGTTGTTATCTTAGGTTGTTCTTCATGTGCCTATGCTACTATCATCTACATATTTTTGTTCCTCTTTTCTTTCCACTTCACAATCAGCTGTGGGAAATCCTCTACTGCATGGTTTAGGTTTTTGTAATATGTACATGTCATGTAGGGGTTCAAATAATTTCTTTCCAAATGTCTAGGATTATTATAGTTATGAAATACATTGGACCTCTTCCTCTACCAAATCTGCCTCTTCCTCCTTGATTATAACCACTTGGAGTATTATACTATAGAGCTCCTCCTTCAAATTCTTCTCCCTGGACTCTGTATGTGTCTGAAATGTGCTCTCTCATCAAATCAAATGCATGAAAATCCTTCTCTTCATGTACAACAGATTTCATGCAATACTATGGTACTTATGCATTAACAAGAAATTAAGAGGGTGGTGACCCATCTTTTTGCAAATCTCGCACTATAGACCTAGTGGATTCATAGATCTTGTATTCAAATACTGTTGAAACAATGGAAAACCGTTCTTATTTTTGGCACACAGTGGGAAGAGACGAGGTTAATACAAACCAACAAAACCATTAGACACCGACCCTTTTGGCATTTCATGCGAGTAATTGAAGTCTCACCCGAGGCATCTAGAGAGGCTGCAGGAACCAAGTTTCTACAATAATGGTAAGTGAGGCATTCAATATTACCATACTATGCATTTTCCATTCCCCTACTATGTGTGTCGTTTCTATTAGATAACCTTTACTTATCATGCAATATACCCTATGTGCAACATTACTCCACTTAACATTCATTCATTCATCACTAACTTATGTGAACAGGATCATAACAACATATACCAATGACATATTTAGAATATTAAAAATTCACCATCATTGCATAGTAGCCACAAAAAATAAACAAATCTATACTAACCATCCATCACATTCATCAAAAACATAACATAGAAAAGAAACAAAACAATACACAAGGTTTACTATGGTTCACCCCAAACTAGGCTACATCCACAATGACTAACTTCTTATTTTATTCATTCGCAATCTCCTTACAGCTGCGCACTGTGATTACAAAAATACATATCAGTTGACATTACCCAAATCTTCCTAAGTCGTTCTACTACAGTGTGAGCCTAACTCTCGAAAACCTCAATCATAACTCAAAACACCCAAACATTTATCCAATTCTTCACTCTTAGATATGCTTTATCAAAAACCCATTACATATTTATAGTTTTCTATTGGGTCTTAGCCCATTACAAAATTGTTACAAAGTGGACAAAATGTCCCAAAAATTCTTAACTAACTCTTGTTTCTTTTCTGATAACTCTTGATAATGCGCTAGATTCTTTTCATGCATGCTACTTCTTTGTCAAAATGTCATGTGATATTATTCTACACTATTCCCAAAACTTATCCAAAATATCCTTCTCCAATAGGCCCCCAACACTAACATGTGGCTCGTCCCGAGCCACTTATGCTTGTTGTTGCTTTCCATTTGCTGCGAGCTTGATCACCAAGAATTTATGAAATGTTTTCTTAGAAGTGGTAATTGTCCCATTCACCTATTATTATTTCTTTCCTAACTCTTCTACTAGTTTCACTATTAGCGGGCCTTGTAGCTACTCGTTATTCTCTCAGACAACTTGTTTCACCACTTTTTGTGAAACTTCAAGTTCTTCTACTACCTTGTAGGCCTCTTCCTGTAGTAACTCCATCCTCTGCATAAGAGCCTTTTGGTGTGCTCTCATCTCGTTCATTTCAGATCATATCTTCTTATTGTCTTCCATTGTTGTCATGTTCTCTTCTAGTGGCAAGCTTCTCATAATCTCCCTAAAATTATGTTCTTTCTCTTGCACATCTTGAATATTCTTCCCAATTGCTTATAACTTGACATATTCTATCAATTGATTCCATACTTCTATGTTTTCTTCACAAAGTCCACCACACTCTACTTCTAAATTCTTGATATTTTCAATAGTCATGTTCACCATCTTCTCCCATTTCTCTCTCTCCTCAGGTGGAGTAAATGTTATTGCGTGTGATTCCAATTCTATAATATTCAAGAGAAAGCCTTGAATAGCTTCATCGATCTTTGAAACCTTCTCTTCTATTGGAGTATCCACCTCCATTGGTACTTTTGGAATTTCCTTATACACTTGATCCTATCTCCACTTGGATCCATCTTTTCTTGAATGTAGAGATGGTGACGATCTTCCTTGAACCACACAATTGACTTATATGCTTCTACTATTCATGGCTATATTTGTGGTGTATCCTCAATAGATTGTCTAATGGTATCCTGGTAAATATAAAAAGAAATATTATTATCTAATTGTCACTCCTTATGCGTAGTATGCCACAAGTTCTGATATCTTGTGGCTAAGCACGCCTTAACTTTTTATCCCCAAAATTATGCATCATGTGGCTCCATCCATCCTGCTAATGCAATTAAAATTAATAGCCACAAATAGTGAAATTCAATTCCTTTATCTTGTGCCTCTTCATAAATGATCAATAACCAGTTGAGAAAAAATGTTTCCTAGTGCATTTGCACACCCTTAATACACTTCTCAACTTTCACTATTACTGTTGCTAGTACTTAGTCCTTATGAAAATTCCTTAGAAACTTACAAGACATTGATTATGTCACAAACTTCACTGTAGGGTCTTATATGCTTGCTACATCCAAACTGCACACTCCTCTGTGTGTATGGAACTTCTCTCTCTTGTTCTCTAATAAATCCTTCTCATTCCTATTTTCTGAAAGTAACAGTGAGGGGTCCTCCCCTTGTGATGGTAGTGGAGTAATGAACACAACTATATATGTGCCAAGGGAGACCGTCCTATAGAGAAATAAGTAACCTTGATGCATGCAGCTCAACAACATCTTTATGCAGGTGTTGATCTCTGCACTCCTGCCAAAATTTGGTATGTCGAATAAATTCAGGATGCCATATTTCTCCAACCCTATAGCCCATGTCTGTCTCTCTATCATGTTGATCTATGTTTTTTTGCTGATGTATCTCTTCAAATACTCTCTCGGCATTAGATCTGGGAATTTATTCTCGTCTGTAATATCATGTTTTGCATACTTAAAATTTGGTACCAAGCCTAACATATCTTGCTCCACGATCACTCTAGGTTGGATTTCTAGCTCCACAAGAAGATAATTTATGTCTTTTGACAACCCAAATGGATTTGGTGTATCCTTCCTTAGTGGTATGCGATCTCTTGGAAATATCATTTCTGATGAGGATGCCCCCAGGGTCTCTTCAATTACAGGTACTACCACTGGCTGAATTTGCTATTTCCTCATTGTTGATGCCGCTACTGCCTTGGGTGGTGCCATATATAGTTGCAATGGTCTCCTTGTGACTAACACCTGCAACTCTGCAACACTCTCTCGGCTCATAACTCATAAGTAATCTTGGGAATCCAAACTTTGTAACTACATTTTTGAACAAAAATTGCACAGTTGTCTCCACGCTGTAGTCTCTAACTGGTTCTGCCTCAGACCATCTGGTTAAGTATCTTGTCGCAGTAATTATGTATCTATATCTTGACCTATTAGCTAGTGGATTGATTGGCCCAAAACATTCCAGTGCCCATTTTTCAAGTTCTTGTAATGTTACTTATAGAACTATGGGTATTTCATCTCTCCTAGAAGGCTTCCCAAGTCTCCGAAAAATGTTGCAAATTTGACAAAACTCTTTAGCATCTTTATGCAGAGTTGGACACCATAATCCTACACACAGAATCTTCTGAGCTATTGATTTTATTGCATAGTGACCCCATGCAACCCCTTCATGTGCCTATGAAAATACCATATCAACATCACAAAATACCGTATGCACATAAATTGTACAATTTTTTGGCTATCAGTTGGAATTTTGTTGCCTTCACTACTATCTCTTTCTTCTGTGCCATTGTGAAATATGATGGGGCTAATCCTATGCTAAAAAAATGAACTATTTATGAAAAATAGTCATCCACCATTTGAATTACAAATAAGTGTGCATAGTGTAAACTATCATCCGAGTTTCCTACATCTTCATTTGACAGTATGCACAATAACTGATCCGGTCCTGAATTAAATTTCACTGGTTTCACGATCACCTTGAAGTCATATTCCTGGAACACTAGTAACCATGTTCATATTCTCCCTCCCAACACTGGCTTGTTCACTAGGTATCWCAGTGCATAGTGGTTTGTATACATTTTGAGGTGAGATCCAAGTATGCAATGTCAGAAATTTTGCAAGGCAYACACCATCGCCAAACCTTCTCATTCTGTCATAGTATAGTTATTCTCTGTAGTTTATAAATCCTTGTTGGTGAATGGAATCATATGRTCCATCTCTTCTTCATCTGGTTATGCCAAAAATAATCCTAATGCTAATGATGATGCATCCACATGTACATGAAATTATTTGTTCCATTTAGTAAAAACTAGAATCGACGTGGTGAKCATATTTTGTTTCARTGTATCCAAACTCTTCTAACATTCTTCATTCAATTGATACTTAACTTCCTTCTTCAACTACGTCTTCATAGGCGTTGTCATTTGCACATATCCTTTGATGAAATTTCTATAATATCCTGTATGACCCAATGTATATTTCAACTATCCCATTGAATTTGGTGGTGGTAGATCAACAATCACAACTATCTTTGCAGAGTCCATTAACAATCCCTGTTTACACACAACATGGCCCAACAAAATTCCAAAAGGCAAAAAAAAATGAATTTCTTCAAATTCAATGAGATCTGGTATTGCCTAAACTTATCCAATGTTAAGTGCAAAATTTCAACATGATATTTAAATAGGTTAAATATTTTCCACTCATATAAGTAAACTTCTAAGAACTTATGAATGAATTCTTTGAAGGCTACAACAGCTACTCTGGAAAATATTTTTGGTGCACTCTTCAACCAAATTGACATTATTGTGTACTGGTAGCAATCCCATTCTATCACAAAGGGGGTCTTGTATATGTCTCCCTACGAAATCATGATATTGTTGATTAAGGTTGGTTGTCA
>JZKD02S1693882.1:71579-88341 GCA_000966675.3 Picea glauca | reverse complement strand
CGTTGATTACAGGTGGGTGCATGGTTGATGCACTTGTTTATGGTACAGGTTGATTACAGGTTGGTGCATGGTTGATGCACTTGTTTGTGGTACAGGTTGATTACAGGTTGAGGTACAGGTTGATGCATGTTTGATGCATGGTTCAGATTTATTGGTACAAGTTTACAGTGGTATATCTCACAGTAATAGTTTGATAGTGGTTCCATCATTCTACTTCTACTTCAGGGTGGCAGGATGGGGAAAGGACAGGTGGTTTTAGCCACCTTCCGGTTGTAGCCGAAGAACATTGGGGGTTGTAGCCTCCTTCTAGTTGTAGCCATAGATTTGAGGAGTTGGAGGTTCCCTCAGGTTGTAGCATGAGAAACTCAGGGGTTGGAGCCTCCTTCCAGTTGCAGCTGGAAAACAAAGGAAGTTGGTGCTTCCAATGAATGTAATTCTTCAAGACATATAAGAAAAAATATTGTATGGTTTTCTCCCGATTTGGGTTTCCATGTAAAACATTGGTGTACTGTGTATGTGTGTGATTGTTTATTTATTACTACTCATTATTGGATAATAATTCTACATTGATATAACATTTGAAAAAAAAGGATTATAATTACGTTATTGCTAATTCACCCCCCCTCTCAGTAATCCAACAGATATGGTGGTAACATGTGAATCCATATGTAAAAGTCCATGCCTCTTGACCCCATATATTCTCTAATACCTCATATCTAAAAGGCATAAGAAAAAGGTCGTGTAAACACACATCGTTCAAATTTATCATATCTATGCATATCCTAATTCCTCATGTTTTCTTGTCTTGAACTACCATTGGGATGATCCACTCTAATTATTCAATAGTTTCTATAATTCCAGCGTCAAACATTCTATTTATCTCTAATTTTACCTTCTTCTTATATTTTAGTTTCATCCTATAGGGTCTTTGTCGCACAATTTTCACATACGGATTTAATGGAATATTTGTCTCTCCCAATTATCCTAAAATGCCTTTCATCTATGAAAATGTAGTTGGAAACAAGTCTTGATACTTTCTTAGTAAGTCAAAAATGTTCTCAATTGTTTCCTTGCTCCAGTAGTCTCATATATTCACAAAATTAGGTTTTTCTTCTGTACCAATGTTCACTTTGTGTGTTCTTAGGGGATTTTCATACATATATGACTCAAGCTTTGGTCCCTCTACTATACACTCCCCTTCAATATATGATACTTACAACTTCCATCGATCTTCCTCGTCTTCGGGTTCTTTTGCAAGACTATAACTGTGAAATTTCTCTTCAACTATCACAATGTCTCTAAGTGCACTATACAAAGGTACTGATCCCAACAAGTCCTTCGATAAAAAAATATTATTCCTGAGAACCTGCAATGCTGATTCAATCAAAGGATTTTTATTCTCAAAATTGAACATTATCTTGAATTTCTTGGTCAATTATTCCCAATCTTATGTCCCTCTGTGCACTTCTAGTTCTATGTACCAATTCTTCGGGATAGTGTCTAGAGTATGCACAAATAAGTGAGTCCATTCTTGTTTTGGTGTCGATCTCCACTACACAATACACTTTGTAACATGATCTTTTGGACAACTTAATCCACTATAATTAGGCATGATAATTTCATTCTCTATCCCAAATATGACTTGTAATAACCTTTTTCACTGTTTCCAATCTCTTATGCCATCTTTGTGCCCAACCCACCATCTCATTGAATTCTCTTTCATTGTGACATCTAAGGCCAAGAGCCTTCGTTGATATGGAATCTGCATTTCAAACTCATTGATAAAATATTCTATAAGCGTTAGTACAATATACCTTGGAGGTTCAATCATTTTGGTTCCAATCTATCTCAATGTGCAGGTAATTTGGGCACACTTCCTTGTCGACACTTCATGCAGTATTTATTGCCAATTCTCCAGAGTGTCTTATGAGTCTGATGCACATGAACTAATACTCCTCCAACTTAGTATGGCTTAAGTTGTAGGGTTCATGTAATCATCCATCCACACAGTCATATTGTACATATTATCAAGTTATTTTCGCTTGGCTGGTTATACTTACCTTCTTCCTTCCACGGGGCTTAACAACGCAATAACCTTCATCTATTCTACTTATAATAGAATCTGTCTCTTATTTACGTAAATGATTGTCACATTATCAAATTCCCAATCAAGTCCCAAGAGTGTTGAATATGGTGTATTTCCATCTACTATGTTGATCACTTCAAAGTATACAACATTGTGCACTCCATCAATATTGACATTTAACCTTGTTAGCCTTTCGACTAAAATGATCTTATGTTGGTTCACTAATATCAATTGGATTGGTGACCAAATCAAATTCAAATATCCCATCATCTCCCAAGTATGTCTCATTCTAAAATTCACATTATAGCCTAAATCCATAATTATATTGTCCATTTTGTAAACTCCTATATACGCACTGAGTCAGAACTCCATATTTGTTCTCTTCTTACTGTGCACCTGGTTAACTGCTTTTTGTGTGATAGTTTTCTCTTTTTCTTTTCCACAATAGTCAATCATTCAACACAGACTACTCAATGTAGATTCATCCTTCATTAAATCTAAGCAACTTCTTAAAAATCTCTTCAAAGTACTTACCTTATCAATTTGTTTCTCTGAATGGTCATATACTAGAGGCATATCATACACCAGTAGTCTATCATACAATGATGGAACAGTCAAAGTTGATGCTATCCAGTCTACTACCATTAATTTGTTTCTTACTTTTTTCTATGTCTCTTTCTCTTTCCTCAGATCAAACAATGGTAATGGCTCTATTTCTTTTGTTACCCATTGGTGAATTCTATTCCCTTGATCTGTCATGTCCACTATATATGGTTCTCGTTACTCTACACATAACTTTTGTTATTATGGGCTAATCATCGCAATATTTTCCTGCTATCATTTGTATGTGTTTTTTTTGGTTCCCTCATGCCTACCATTTTTATATCAGTTGAGGACAATCTTCCATCACATGGCATGGTCCAATGCTATGTAGTACGTGCACGTTGTGCAAGGATTCATACATTCTAGCACCAATGTCCTAGTTGATTGCATTTATAAAAAATGATTGGTCCTCTTCCTCCTCTACCAAATCCACCTCTTCCTCGGTCTCCTATGCGTCCTCTTTCTCCTTGATTATAACCTTACCTCAGATTATTATACTGTATAATTCCTCCTTCTTTTGTGACATTTTATTCTTAGATTTTGTATGCATTTGAAGTGAGCTCTCTTATCAAGTCCAAGATGTGATAATCCTTTTCGTCATTTATGACGGAATTACAAAAATTGCAAAAATTCCTCACTGTTCTCTAGTATTTCTACATCAATGGGTATTTATAAGGGTGGTGACACACCATCTTGAAAATTTCACACCATAACCTTAATGGAATCATAGCTCCTATATTCAAGTAATACTAGAATGTCGGACACTCATCTTTAGGATGGCCTTCTATTTTACATGTGATACACCTAAATCCCTCGCTCTTTTCTTTTCCTTTAGGAATTTCTTGTAGATGAATAGTCATTGTAGCCAGTTGTGATTGAACATTAGCCATCCCCATGTTATTTTCTCCTACCCAAGTCTCTTCTAGTTTCATCGCAATTTACAGAGCTTCTGACTATGTCATAATCTTCTGTTGTGAAAAAGGAAAACGTATATGTGGAAATAAACCTGTAATAAACCACTCTCAGTGAGTTATAAAATCTAGCCAACATCTCAACATATCATTCAAACTCTTCCCCATTCACCTATAGAATCATTTGGATACCTTCCACTTCATTCAATACACAACACTAGGAATACAATTCTCTTAATGATTTCATGTGTCGAAAAAAAGGTTGTAGTCCAAACCTCGGTCACATAGGGGAAAACCACTATGCACTTGGATGACACTATATCCTTTCCATATCCAATATCATCATAGCCTCACACATGACCATATCTAATGGCATTCATTGTTACAACATGAGTAGTGTTTCCTGACATAACTTGGTTATGATCTTATAACCAACATAACACAATATGCTATTACATTTTCCATAAATGCATTCAAGAAACAAAATAATATTTTCTTTCTCAAGGCCCCCCACATTTAAATCAATTCAAATATTGATATTATAATGAGGAAATTCTTACCTCCATTCCCTTCAACATTTATACATTATAACAACCCAAAATGCATACTTCCATGGTTGTTATCAGTTTACTTTATGCTACTTGGTCCTTTGACATTTTTATAAGCTCATAGACTCCCTTCACTAATTCTATTGGTCAACACTCTTACCAACCTCATTTTTATTCATATAGATGCTTACCATAAGAAACAATACCATCATGCCATAATCATTATTTTCCTTGATACACAATCCATCATTAGTTTAATTCTAATATCATAGTATCATTATTTCATATATATATCAGTAGACTACTCTTAGTCTATTCTCATGCCACTAGCATGTTTAGGCATTTTCACATGCACAAATGCACATCAATATGCACCAATCATTTGATATTTCATGTCTATTTCATACACACACATTCTATCTTTTTAGTATGAATCATGCACCAATTCTATCATGCACTCCAATGCATACCTATTTCAGATTTAATTAATTATTTAAATTTGTTGATGTATATAGTTGTCCTTGAATTTCTATAGAACCCCACTACCATTTTCACTGTTATTTTGCTCAACTATGCACCATTGGACCCTATTATACACCTACTATCCAAGCCCCCACTTGTCCATTCCACATTTCCAGCCACTATATCCACCAATGTTTCCATCTCACAACTACTTCTTTTATGCAAATAATCTTGTCCCAATATATTTTGTCTAAATTCTCAATATTCATAATGTTGTAAAATGCACTATTCCAGGTGAACATTTGTTATAGCCTTAATTCCATCCTATAGACCAAAGAGGAATCAATAAGAATATGTAAGCCATAATGCACACTTTTCCTAAGATTTGATCCCTTTTGGACATCCTTTCCGAACACATGGTAGACAATATGCAAGGATCCTCATTGGTCACTTCTAGCTCAACAAGAAAGGATATATAAAAATTTTGTATTTGGGGAGTTACAATCGATAGGAAAGGGATGATTTGTATCTTCATGACAAGGGCCTAGGAATTCACATCATTCAAGTCTCTAATGGTCTCTATAAGATCTAGAAGCTCTCCCAAGCCTCCTCCAAAGAACTATATAACAAAGGAAAGTCTTGGGAAAGAGGGAGATAATTCAAGAGAAATGTTATGTTGCCCATTTCCAGAGGTGCTTGTTCCATCCATCATATCTAGAAGTCATAGGTGCCTAGCCTAACCAAGAAGCTAAGGGAGGAGCAAGGAGTCAAAGGAGAATGGAATCATTACTAAGGTATGCTTGATGTAATTTCTCTTACATTCATTAATAGATCATTGGTTTTCCTCTAGATTATTTTTGTTTAATTCATGAATGGTTTGGATATGATCTTATAAGTGATATATCAATGTAGATCTAGTGAATTTTATTATTCCTAACACTAGAGAAAGAAGAAGATTGGTAGTGTTTGTTGCTTGTGTAGAGGAAGCAGGTGATAGGATCTAGAGATGGAACTTCATATTCACATCAACCAAGACATGGAAGAACAACCTTCATATTAAAGGTATGTTTATATACCCTTATTTAGTTTAAAAGGGATTTGTTTTCTCTAGAGCTAGGGAAACCATAGGACCCAAAAACCTCTTCTATGTAGTATAACTAGGCTAATCCTAAGGATATCTTATTGATCATTCAATGAGATCCCTATGATATTTTGTCCCATAACAGAAATGGAGACCATAATGGGAAATAATTCTTCTCTATTTTGAGTCTCTTGGCCAATCCGATCCTCTATTGACTATGGTTTGTTTTTTTATTTTCATTCATTTGTTTCTTCAGAGCCTAGATCCAATAGATCTGAGAGATCTAACACATATCTGGAACAAAACCTTTTGTCCTGATTTTTTTTTTTACAAGTCATCATTTGTTGAACAATAGGAGTCTCGTGAGTCCCCTCATTGGTTGACAAGACTCTATCCTGAGAGGATCTGCAAAAAATGCATATTTATAGAGAAAAAACCCAAAACCTCGAGATTAGTTTTGTCCTCTAATAAAAAGGGTGTTGCAATGGTATGTTATCATATGATATTGTCTCTATTTGAGCTATTTATTCACATAATTTTCCTTCACATTGTTTTCGAGTCCATTTGTTTGGTTTTTTTTCCATCTCTTGAATAGGTATTGATTATGTTTGAGAGTTTCAGTGAAACTGGGCAAAGAACCCAATAGATATGAAGAGATCTAGTTGTGTGTGTCATTAGTTTCATTTCTTGTCCTTGTGTGCCTATTTCCCATAGCTAGATCTTCCACTCTAGGTGCGTTTTGAGTGTGATCTTTGTAGAGACATTGTAGTGGGCCAATCTGACCTCATTTCCAATTTCCTACAACCCACTTGCTTATTGTTTCTTGCTAGTTTTCCTTTTGTATTTTCTTTCTTTCTTAGAATAGGAATATTTATTGCATTACAATAGGAAAACAACCAAAAAGGACAAAAATATTGTTTCATGCTTGATTTCCTTTGAACAAATAGTGAAGAGAGTGCATTAGGAGTATTGTTTGGTTTCAGATCTAAAGTGATTTTTGGCTTCTTAATGTGTGTGAGGTCAATTTTAAATTCGCAAAGAAAAAGGAAAGTCTCTTCCCCTCCCATAGCTATATTTCATCCAAGTGGAAATTTTGCATCATCATTCCCTCATTGCTTAGTTAGGTAAAGACTCAAAACCTCACCAAATTTTCATCCGCTATCCTTCGACTTAAGAAACAACCATAAAAAGAATGCATAATATAAAATAAATTAGACATTTTTCCTTTTTGTAGTGAACCAAAACTAGATAAATTTAGGGACTTGGATTAGGATTGGAGAGTAAACCCTCCAAGGAAACAAAACAAAACATAGGAGAAATTAAAGAGTGATAAATCCATTCTTACAACCGGTGTGTCCAGAGCCTCCTCTAACACATGAGTTAAGCATGAGGTCGCATTGAGGAAAGTAGGGAAATTACCCCTCTCTACTTGTTTTGGTGTTTTTGATACCTCTTTTATTTCTGCATATATGGGGGTTTCCTTGGTTAATGMCTTCAAAGATTCAGGGTTTATTACCCTACCCTTACATGTGGTCAAACCTATGACTATTCACCCATCCATTTATTTTTAGGTGGTAGCCTTAYTGACCACTCCCTGGGAGCTACATAGGTGATTGCGGGTGGAACRTGCATGTAGTACCTCGGGAAGAMCTTCATTCATGGTCTAAGTTCCCCTGAAGGGAACCCATTATTGGTGTATTTAATTGTCTAATTAAATCGTCCAATACATTAATTGTCAACCCATGATACATCCTTTTATTTCAAAKTTATCATGCAAGGTATATGCAGGAAAAAATTTCCAACTAACACTATTGTGAAATTAAACACCCGTTGTAGACTAGATCACACTTTCTTTAAATGAAATGCACTTGCTAGGAATTAAACACAATGCTAAAACTAAATTCACACTTGTATAAAATTAAATTCACACGTTTCCTAAAATATGATTACATTGTTAAAATAAACACTCTTACATAAATCAAATCAATCCTCTCTTGCATAAAGGAAATCAATCGATACTGCAGAAGTAAAACAAACTGGTTCTTGTTGAAATGGAAGGAAATAATCAAGCTTCAATAACCGTAGCTAACTAACAACAAAGTGGTATCAGAAAAGAAAACAAATAAGAGAAACACAATAAAGAGTTACAACGTTGTGTAAACTATGATTGAGTAGCAACAATCCAACCTGTATAAAAGCACTCAAAAACTGATGTAAGTGTAGCAATAATCTTGTATTATAATTATGAAAGCAACACATAAACAATAATCAACAGGCTGAAAAATCTACTTACTAATACATATACAACAACCCTGACAGAGAAGGGGACCCTTCCTTCATAACATAGTGCTATAAAAACTCAGAGATCACATACTTAGTTCAAATTCTCATGAATCCAACCACACAACTTGCCAATCTTATATTAATCAAACTTAGGAAATTCATGTAGAAAACTATTGATTGATTATTAATCCCTTCCTACTGATTAATAAATTACTAATCTCCCTCATACATTAGATTGATTGAATATTTATACATAAAATCCTTGATGAGGATGAGGAACTGAACTCCAGACTTGAAGTTTGTTTAAACAAATTTTCCATTTTTTTTAAAACCATCTGTAACATAAAATTTGATAATTTCATCTTTAGAGAACTGACCATAGCTCCCAAATTGTGACTTAATTTGGAAAATGTCCCATAACGTGATCAACTGGGGACGTTCTGGACAAAACCCAACTTTTGGATTTTTTATATGGTTTCTCATATGCCTACAAAATCCAATGAAAAGTCGTCTCTTCTTATTTGCACGTTTTCACTAAAATCACTTGACCATGAGCTTGATCTCACACATGTCACCTATGTATGAAATGAGTATCACTATTTCCATGTCATCGAACCTAGGAACAAAACTCATGTGCCTGATTTTGTCCACAAGGGGAACAACCATGCTAATGAGCAAGGCATCCTCATAATTCCTTAGTTGCATAAACCATCATTAGTAAAATGATGCATACTAATGTTTAATATATTAAAAATCAACATAAAATCATCACTATTAACCACTAAAGCATCGATATAAATAACGTGGTATTTTACAAGGATTTACGACAACTGGGTGGAAAATGAGTGATAATGAGTGGTAAGAGGGGTCAAAAGGGATAAAATGGAGGTATAGAAGTGGCATTTATGGTGACATATCCACGTCCCAACATCTCCCCCAAAATGAAAATGTTGCAAGTCCCAATGCAACCAAATACATTGCATCAACCAAGATATAAGGACCCATCTGATTGTTGTACAATAAGTAATCACCATGTTTTCAAACTGAATACAATGCTTCTTCTAAATGGCACTTGAAACCTCTTCAGACAATGGACTCAAATCAATCCATATTGCAGAAGTAAAACAAGCCCGCACTTGTTGAAATGGAAGGAAATACTCAAGATTCAAGAGTTGTAACTAAGTAACAACAAAGGAGTAGCAGCAAAGAAACAAAATAAGGGCAACACAATAAAGAGTTACAATGTTGTATAAACTAGGATTGAGTAGCTGCAATCCAAGCTATATAAAAACACTCAAAAAATGATGTAATTGTATCTGAAATATTTAATTATAATTATGAAAGAAACACATAAACAATAATCAACAAGCTAAGAAATCTACTTACTAATACACCTGCAACAACCCTATCAAAGAAGGGGGCCTTTCCTAACAAATTTCTAGAAAAATTGAGAGATCGCATAATTAGCTCGAATTCTCATGAATCCAACCATGTAGCCTACCAATCTTATATTAATAAATCCCAAGAAATTCTAGTACAAAACTATTGATTGATTATTGATCCCTTCCTACTGATTACTAAATTACCAATCTCCCTTATACATCAGATTGATTGTAGATTTATACATAAAATACTTGATGAGGATGAGGAACTAAAATCTAGACTTGGAGTTTGTTTAAACAAATTTGCCAATTTTTGAAAACCGTCTGTAACAACAAATATGAGAATTACATATTTAGAGAACCATCCATAGCTCCCACATCATGAAATAATTTGGAAAATGGCTTAAGTGTGAGTTAACTGGGGCCATTCAAGACAAAACCCATGTTCTATATTTTTTAGATTTTTCCTCATCTTCCAACAAAATCCAATGAAAAATTGTCTCTTCTTCTTTGCACGTTTTTCAATGAAATCACTTGACCATGAGATGGAGGTCACACATGCCACTTGGGTATGAAATGAGGATCCCAATTCCATGTCATCGAACCTGTGCAAAAAAATCGCGTGCCTAATTTTTTCCACAAGGGGAAAACCCATGATAATGAATAAGGCATCCTTATAATTCCTTGGTTGCATAAACCATCATTAGTGAAATCATGTATACCGATCTTTAATCTATTAAAATTCAAGTAAAATAAATCAGTATTAACCATTAAAGCATCTTTAAAAATAATGTGGTATTTTACGAGGAGTTTCAACAAATGGGTGGCGAATAAGTGATAATGAGTGGTAAGAGGGGTAAAAAGGGATAAAATGGAGGTATAGAAGTGATAGTTATGGTGACATATCCACGTCCCAACATATCCCCCAAAATGAAAATGTTTCATGTCCTCATGCAACCAAATACATTGCATCAACCAAGCTATAAGGACCCATTTTACTATTGTACAATAACTAACCACCCTATTTTCAAACTAAATACAATGCTTCTTCCAAATGGCACTTGAAACCTCTTCAAACAATGACTTCAAAAGTATACCTCACATGAGTTTTAGCAATCCCGATGGAGTTGCAACAATGATGAGTTACAAGAAAATAAGGAGTTGCAATGAATGAAGAAGTTGTAGCAAATGAGGAGTTGCAACAACCAAAAGAGTTACAACAAAACAAGGAGTTGCAATGAATGAAGGAGTTGCACTGAAATGAGTTGCAACAACTAAAAGAGTTACAACAAAATAAGGAGATGCAACAAATGAATGAGTTGCAATAAAATGAGGTCCATCAACTGAAAGAGTTACAGCAAAATAAGGAGTTACAACGATTTTAGAATGCGACAATTGATGCAAACAATAATCCTAAATGAGGAGATTTTTTTTGGTGAGTGTATTGATCATCATCTAATTTATCTTCCTACCAAAAACCATAGAAAACTATTGCACAGATCCCAATATATGAAAAACAAGATGCTATAGGTGAGTAACAACAATTGTTTTAGGAGTAGCAATAAACTTTTAAAATCAGTTTCTCACAAAATCCACATTGGGTTTCAGTGAAATTTTGCAAGAAGATTTTCATTATTCGAATGCTTCTCCATACCAAAAATCAGAGATACCCACATCAAATATTTTTAGGAAAAGACATAATGGTTGTAGGTGATGGTGCCTAATTTCACGAAATTTATGCATTGGGTTGGTGAGAAATTGCGTAGGAAGACTTTTACTATTCCAAATCTTCTCCAAACCAAAAATCAGAATTACCCACATCATAGATGTTGATAAAAATACAAATTGGTTGTAGGTGATGATGACCATTTCCTTGAAAACCATGCATCGGTTTGGGTTGAAACTTAATGGGTTTGTTCATCATAATATTATTCATTTATTGTCTAAAAATAATAAGAACCCAATTCCCACATCTCAAGATATCCTCAAATCATTTTCTGCACTTTGGAATTTTCAAAGTTACCAAAGAAATGCTACACTTTTGTCACTGAGGAGGCTAATAATGCTTTTTTAAATACTCAAAATGTATTTTGATGTTGGACACAACCATTCACTCACTAAAAATTGATTAAATCTTCTACATAACAGAGTTACCTTCATTTTCTAATGGAAAATAATAGTTGTAAGATTCATTGTTGCCATACCACAAAGTGTAGCATCCTTTCCTTTGTCCTCCCCCAAACTGAAGATAGAGCATGTCCTTATGCTACATTGAATCCCTCTCATTTCCAGGCACTTATAACTTTCCTTCAGAATATGAGGCAACTCACTGTACTAAATTATTCAAGCATAAGGAGGAGGATTTCAAATCAATAACAAAGCAAATTGATAATGATTTGAGACAGGTCTTGTTGCAAAGTTTCCCATAATGTTGGATGAACCAAATACATAAGAGATCTCAAAACAACTGGTAAATGTCTTCAAAACATCTATTTTTTCATGTAATTCCTTGAATTCTAAGATGTAGTTGATGGTTTCAATGTGTAAGAGAGTGATGCCACAAATCTAAAAAAGAAGGCATACCTCTTGATGAATGAAGATTGAAGAGAATTATTGATTTGTTCAAATATGCTGCTACATGACAACTCACAAATGTTTCTATGCAATTCTGCGAGCTATGTAACAAAAATCTATCATAATCTAGTGTATGAAACACCCTCTTTTCCACATTGTCCATTATGTAATGAATTTGAAGATGCACATTGTCATTTCCTGAATTATGGAGGATATATCTATGATGAACTTGGATGCACTCTTTAAGAAATCTTCTGGAAATTTGTCATAGGAGCACCATATAGAATAAGGAATGAGCTTCTAACTAATTACTGTATCATTTTCCAAACACCAAGAGAGTTTCATGCATACTGAAGATGGTTACATGAGTTTATAAAATCAAACAAATAATTGGAAAATCCAAGCTAGGAAGACAAAAACACTCAGAATATGGATTTTATGCTACCATGTTCTTATCAAATGTCAAACGCAACTCAAGGACCCAATATTCATGATTGGAACATAAGTGATTATCATGATCATGAATTGGAAGAGCTCAGAATATTTCATTTCATAGAAACTATGATTCACACCATCAAATCTCAACTTGAATTTAGAAAATATAAACAAACATATGTAGTATGAAAAAATTATTCAAGTTAATTTCCACAAACTTTTCCATCCTTAGCATCTGATCCATTTATCTATGGGAAAGAACAAGGTTCATATTTGTTTGTTGGCTCAATTTTCACATGCCTTCAATATTCAATGTGTATTATACAAAATCCTCATAGCGAATGAGACTATTTGAAATTTGTCATTAAAATTGTCATAAGAGGTTGCTTAAAACACACATTGGAGAAGGTATTGATCAAGGCTTGATGTTAAAAATTGAGGATGGTGTTGGTGGAATGAAAATGTTTCTAGCCGAGCATTATGAAAACCATCGTTAATATTTTCAAAAATAGGTTCCCATCAAACTGTCACGTTATTATTATCTGGATAAAGAAGAGACTATAGTGACTATCCTGATGTTGTAAAGAAAAAACAAGAAATTGCAAGAGCTCAAAGCTCAATAAAACCCAAATATGTTTAAAATATGGAGTTGCAACCATTTATTGACCTTATGTTCAAACAACAAGTGACCATACCTAGCTTAATGGGAGAGTTCCGAATATTCTATGTTCTGAGTTTCACCATCAAATGCCTTGACCATATGTCTAAAATGATAGATAGTCCCCATACCATATGATAGATAATATCAATTGATTTGTATTCTTTGAAGATGTGAACCAATTAATCACCAATGAATTATGAAAATGAATCACATACCTTTGTTCTTTTCTTATTGGTGTATGGAAAAATGTAATAGTGAGGAAATGGTTTCTACAATAGTTTATTCTGTTGTAGATTCTTTTGGCTAGCCTCTTCCTCTCTTCCTACAATTTATTGAGCTTGGATATGTGTAAAATTGGATTCCTCTTGGGTTGTTGTTTGTTCTTGTGGAGCAACAATAAAACATCTTTTCTTCCTAATTCTTGTTCTTGTGTGGCAAAAATGAAGCATTTTCTCATGCCTGGATGTAGGAGATGTTGGAACGGACTTGACTTCGGTGTGCATGAAGTGGAATGGTGAGGTGTAGAATTGAATGGGAAAGGATGGGAAAGGATGGAGAAATATGGCATGGACAATATTCCTTCCTCCAAACTGAAGTATTTTGCTATCGTAAAAAAAATGGAAAATATGGGAAATATGAAATGGAAAAATAAATGATGGTTTGAAAATACAAGTGAATAAAATGATGCTAGTGAATTTATTGAAATTCTCATAAATCTTTAATAAATAAATAAAACTCATGTTTATTTTACCTCAAGTTTTACCTTCATGAAATCTTTGATTGGAATGGATGGATTGATGTCTGTTGAAGTTGAGGTAGGCCAAATTGTTGTGGATTTGAGAGATGAAACTGAATAAGGTTGAATATGATCTGAAAGAGGAATTGTACAAGATGAACTATATGTATGCAAGACCGATGGAACAAATGATGATGAATTCTGCTATAAAATCATAGAGCTCCTTCTCTTATTCTGAAAATCATAAACTAAACCAGCATGATAGGAAATTTGAGCTTCAATCTTGCTATAAATTTTACAATGTTGTTGCAAAATCATGGAAATATTCCTCTTCACCTCCCTAGTGGTACAAACTTGTACACATCAATTAATTTTGTTGAAGTTGAATTCAGAAAGGTTTCATTGGGTTACCAACCACTAATGGTTTTTGTTAACCATTGTGAGGCTTTCCACTAATAATGATAGTGGGAGCCAAGGTACCCTTGATGCATCCTATCAAGTGTGAATAAATTTGTTTTCGTCAACCCCCCCCTGGAGGATCTAATAGTTAGGAGACATTGATGCATCCCCACTATTTTTTTGTGAGAAACTTTGTCATTGAGGTACACAAGCTTCAAGGAATCAATAAATATTTGATCCTGAACCCAGATGATTTGTTGAAGTCGATGGGACAAGATTTTCGGAAGGAATGCCTTAATGTATCCTCTATCAATCCAACACAAGCATTACAAAATTGAAATATTTATGAAACAAAACCACTAAAATTGAGGGCAAAACCTACCAACCAGAAATCTGGTTTTCTAGTAAGGTCCCAGCCTTGTTGTGCCAAAAATTATTGTTTTTACAACAAAGCATTATTTTCTCTTTACTTTTTATTTATTTATTTTTCCTACACTATCCTACTTATACTTGAAAAATGAAACCTTCAAGTATATGAATACTTCCATTGGATCCATATTCAAAATAGGAATGCATCAAATTGAAATAGGAATGCATCCGGGTCTTCATTTTCCAAACCGTGAAAATTTGGTATAACCAATGGGGGGATGCTTTGCATTTGTGCCACTCCTTCTAGATTTCTGATAGGGAATTCAAAAGTAATAATTTATTCTTTCTCACCTACCATCTCTTCTCAAGATAGAAGAGGTTCTTCATGTGTTATCTCAAGGATTCTATAAATGTTCCTTTCAACTTGTTAGTAGGATGGGTGGTGCTTACAACACCATTAAGGTGGACACTCCATTCATGCACTGAAAATTAAAAGAAGGAAACACCATACTCAAACAAAATTAAAATCAACTGAAAAAAAAATCATGCAACCTACATGCCCTAACCCTTTATGAGTCCAATCCCGTTACATTATCTAAAACGATGGGTAGAATCTTCCCTACGTCTTACCACCCTGACACCATAGAATTAGGAACATGTCTACTATGCTCTAGTTTAACAATGCATGTACAAATCAATGTCATATGTACTTTTCCACCATTGATAACTTCCCTGAAAATGATGCAAAAATGTTGGTGTATTTAATTGTCTAATTAAATCATGAAATACATTAATTTTCAACCCAGGGTATGTCCTTTTATTTCAAATTTATCCTGCAAGGTATATGCAGGAAACAAATTCCAATTAACATTGTTGTGAAATTAAACACTCATTGTAGACTAGATCACACTTTCTTTAAATGAAACAAACTTGCTATGAATTAAACACACTGTTGAAACTAAATTCACACTTGTATAAAAAGAAATTCACACATTGTCTAAAATAATATTACACTGTTAAACTAATCACTCTTACAAAAATCAAATTAATCCATATTGCAGAAGTAAAACAAACCCACGCTTGTTGAAATGGAAGGAAATACTCAAGATTCAAGAATCTTAAATAAGTAACAAAAAAGTAGTAGAATAAAAAAAAAAAAATAAGAGCAAAACAATAAAGAGTTACAATGTTGTATAAACTATGATTGAATAGTTGTAATCCAACATGTATAAAAGCACTAAAAAATTGATGTAATTGTAGAAGGAACCTTGGATTATAATTATGAAAGAAACACATAAACAATAATAAAAAAGATAAGAAATATACTTACTAATACATATGAAACAACCCTATCAAAGAAGGGGGCCTTTCCTTCCTAACAGAGTGTTAGAAAAAATTAGAGATCACATACTCAATTCGAATTCTCATGAATCCAACCACTTAGTTTTCCAATCTTATATTAATAAAACTCAGGATATTCCAGTACAAAACTATTGATTGATTATTGATCCCTTCCTACTGATTAATAAATTACTAATCTCCCTAATACATCATATTGATTGCAAATTTATACATAAAATCCTTGATGAGGATGAGGAACTGAACTCTAGACTTGGAGTTTGTTTAAACAAAATTTCCAATATTTGGACACTGTCTGTAACAACAAATATGAGAATTGCATATTTATAGAACTGAACATAGATCCAATGTCATGAATTAATTTGGAAAATGGATATCATGTTAGTTAACTGTGGCCATTCTAGACATAACCCATGTTTTGTATTTTTGATATATTTTCTCATATTCCTAAAAATCCAATGCAAATTTGTCTCTTCTTATTTGCACATTTTTCATTGAAATCACTTGACCATGAGATGGAGCTTACACATGACACTTGGGTATGAAATGAGGATCATAATTCCATGTCATCGAACATGGGAAAGAGAATCATGTGCCCGATTTTTTCCAAAAGGGGAAAAAACATGTTAATGAACACAACATCCTTATAATTCCTTGGTTGCATAAACCATCATTAGTAAAATCATGCATACTAATCTTTAATATATTAAAAGTCAAGGAAAATTAATTAGTTTTTTGTTTTGTAAGTTAGAGTTTGTATTGAAGCCTGCCAAAAAATGTTACAACTATCTGTAGTTCCTAATCATGCGTGGCATCGGTGCCCTTCTGTGAAACCACTGCTGCCACTTGTCCAAAACATAAGATTGTAACATG
>JZKD02S1693881.1:707163-723770 GCA_000966675.3 Picea glauca | reverse complement strand
TAATTGAATCTATTTGACTAGATATAATGTTTTATTTTGAATTTATGCATAGATATAGCACAATTTTTCTAGCTAAACCAAATGACTAGTTTTATTCTTGGATATAGTGCCTAGATATAATATAATAATGCTTCACCAATTCATTTCGCTTATTGGAAAAATGTGGGTTAAGGAATGACAAAATAATCTACGTGCAATTGCTTGATAAACCACGAGGGATTTCCGCCACTCGAGCCAGAGATATCTCCTACTACGCTACTCCTTTATCTAAGTCTCAGCTAACAACATAGTCTAGTCTTGTATGCATGCACAAATACTTCACTTTCACGCACTAACTATAATTCTTAATCAATATTTTAAAGGCTTAAGAGTGCTTTTTGTCCCTCTTCACTTCATCAATTGCTTCACAAGTTCCCTCCAATACTAAGACAAGTTTGGATTTCTATTTTTGGACCATATTCAGAAAATGTAGGTGCACATCCTCACTATAGCACATCATAAAGATATCATGTGTTACCCATAGAAGTGTAAAAACATCCCTCCCGCCTATCTTAGAAGAAACTAATGATTGGTTTATGCATCATCTTGATTCTTCCGATCTTTTTACCAGTGGACAGAAGGATGATCACTCTTGAAGGGATCTAAATATTACATAAAAAAAAATCATTTCCCAATAGGGTGTATTATTTGGGTGTATGGGTAGGGGAGAAGAAGGCATATACAATCCAATTCTTGGGGATCTAAATATTTCATAAAAACAATTCTTAGGGAGTATTCTTAGGGCGTATGGGAAGGGGAGAAGAAGGCATAGGAAATACAATTCTTAGGGCATATGGGTAGGGGAGAAGAAGGTGAGATTTCCATCTCCTTCCAACACAAAAATGGAACTAACCAAACTTGTAAAAACAAAAATACTAATCTCGAATTATCAATGTAAATTAAAGTGTGTAGAGGTACTCACCATCGTCTCCCTCTCCCTTAGTCTCGACGTCACTTGATCAAGTGTGCTGGACTGGACTATCACAATTCATTGTGTAGGTGTGGGGCCTCCTTATCTCCATTGTGCGAGGGTTCTCTCCTCCTTTCACTGGGCTCGATCGAATGGCAGCCAAGTTTCAGGGGTTTTGCACCACTGCACAGGGTTGTCTCCTCCCTCTCACGCATGATATCCTCCCTCTCACTAGGACAGAATGGTGTGTTTTTTAGGGGTTTCACTCTAGTTTTGTTGTGTGTGAATGGGCACAAGCTCATTATGCAATTCAAAATTTGTTTTTTTTTGTTATTTTGTTTGAAATTTGTTATTTTTTTTGGTTTTTATGTTTTGTTTTGTTTTTATTATAGTTTTTAATATAATTAATATATATCAATTATATATTGTTTAATATAATATATATAATTGATATATATTATAATAATAATAATAATCTAGGACAAGTGTCAATACCCCACAATTACAAGATTTATATCGTGACACTAGAGTAGAGTCCACATTAGGAACATCGAGAGTAGTGGCAAGGTCGATACACTCATAACCCTAGACAAATATCCCATCAAACAAATAACAATGATTTTGGTGTAAGGTCTAATGCTTGTGGTACTAGGGACAAAGCCAATTGTTGGACAATTATCGATGGTGTTGGGGCGATGTTGCATTGTTTAGAATGCCTTAATGGATAGTGTGACAATAACACGTCCTCGTTGTTGCAAATCCTTGCGATTAGGGATAAATTGAAACTACACTCAAAATTAATTTACACATGAAACCCAACTACATGCCAAGTTAATTCACACCCATGATGTCTCAGTGGGAAATTACATCCCATGATGGGTTATAGTTTGGCATTTCACTTGAAATGCAATCACATTCCTTGGGAACTTGTGCCATTCATGAGAGAAACCTTCCTCCTCTATGTTGATCATTTGTCTTATCCCTTCCAATGTGGTGCCACCATCGATGGGTTCTCTCTTGAACTAATTGTTATTTTGTTGTTGTCTTTGGTCGTCAAACCTATGGGTGGAAACTCATTTCTACTCATTTGGGTCTCCTAAAGAGAAATTACCATGGGGCACTTGGTCATTTGATGGATGAAACAAAACACAATTCACTTAGTTAGCCACCCTAGTCCTTCTAACTATTCTATACCATTCTCTCTTGGAATTTGTATGCATGGGGTTAGCTTAGCATTGTGTTGGTCCTCTCCCCTTGGCATAGTTTGTTGGAAATATTGGATTTTATCATATCTCCAATTGGGGATTTTGCTTCACATCAACATTGTGATGGATGCCACTACATATTTGACATGTGTAGCTAACCCATGCACTAAATCCATCAACATACTAATCCAGACACAAGTTACAATTATAATCCATACACCTAATTTATGCACCTACCCACACACCCAAACAATGCACCTATGCAACTAGAGCACACAACTAACCGCTATTAATGTTAGTGTTGGATTAAGGGTGGATGTAGCGATCACATCAACCCAAGAAATTTCACCCCTAATGTGCTAATTACTCCTGATTCCAAACATGGCCACTAAGGCACTAACCCAAAAACACTATTCTAAGCCACCCAAATATCCTAATTCCCTTAACCCACACAATTGACCAATGTATCTAATTGATGCACTTAAATCACACAATTGACCAATGTATCTAATTGATGCACTTAACCCACACACTTAATTTGGTTCCCCATCAATGAACGTCTCCACGATAGAAGGAAAACCCACTTCATTGCATTAACATTCCATGTTGCTAACAAACCCATTTTCCATAATATTATATTTGGGTACTAGTAAGGCTTAGAATAATTCAAAAGAAAACATAGATGCATTATTAAAATGCAGTGGAAACAATTCAATAAATTCTTAATGATTTCAAGGAAACCATGCCCATGTTCAACATTAAGCACATTCACATACACATAGCTTGCATGAATACAACTTCAGTGTCATGATGGAGAATATAATAAAATTGCAGAATTATTAAAAGAGAGAACACTGGTTATTTTAACAAGAGATGGTCCAAGAAACTCACTGCATAAAAAAAATTCATTGTCCGACCATAGTCGTCTAGTGTAGATGCCACCCCCAAGTTGGGCTATGAGACCACCAAGGTGAAGAAACCATCTACATGCTTACATATCATTCAACCCGACCCATTGCTCTCATGACTCGATGAATTTGTGCACTATAAAGTAGCACATGCACCTCATCCAATGATCAATCAACCATAAATATCTCTTCCATTCCATACACAACAAAGGGAAAATGTTTCCTTTCTCTACTCAACAATCCCTCAAGCATATCCTTCCTTTTCAGTGCCCTCATGTAGGCAGAAATAGTCCAATCCATTGATTTATTTATGGGAAACCTAGTGGAATATTGCCTTAGCTCTTAAATAATTAATAAGCAACTATTTCATGGGCATGGGGTTAAAGGCTTTCTAATTTTCCTTGTCTCTATGCTTATCTACAACCATCTATCTCTCTTCCAAGGTTTGCTATTCTGTCATTGTTGCATTAGTTTTGGTCATTTCTAAATTTGTATTATTGATTAACTAAGGGGAATATAGTGTGGGGGTTATGTGAATAATGGTGAGAATTATCACAAGAGAATTTCCATGTGGTAGGAGAATGCATGAATGACTCACACTTATTGAAAATGTTTAAATTCCCTGTTGATGTGGGGATTTCTTTAATGTTGGAGGTTATCAAAGATGTTTCATTGTGACTAAGTGGAAATATGTTGGTGAGAACGATGTCATCAATTCATCATCTTCACTCACAGATTTTTCAGAGGGCGATGTCATCAACTCATCATTTTTATTATTGTTGTCATCAACCCAGTCTTATTATTTTCATCACAGTTATGAAAATGTCCATAGTTAAAGTGCTCTCATGAGGAAGCCTACACTCTGAGTAATGAATACCATGTCAGATCAAAATATACAATCTCTGCATTGAATTACATCACTAGGTTTTAATGAATTATCAGCTCCTTGAAACCAAAATCGATCCTGAAAACCAAATCGATCCTGAAACCCAAATCCATCCTTGATGATAATCTAGATAGCCATAATTTAATTCTTTGTATACCCACTATGATGCTTGAAATACTCTCTTGGTAATAAAAGAATTGTAGATCTTTTAAAAGCCTCAATCACACCCTTTGTGGTAGACACCATATGGGTTGGGTATGATATTTACATGTAGCAATTTGGATGTGGTATCAAGAAAATATTTTCCAAGGTTCATTCATGCAACAATCCTTATTCATATGGATTTAATATTTATAAGGAGCACATTTAGACTTTCATCAACACTCATCATAGCCCCAACATTATCAAATTTCCCACAGTAATTTGGAGCATAGAATATGGTGACTAGCTGCCTATCTGCATAGGGTTTTGTCAATATTCCTCACTATGATCATGTAGAAATACTGATCAATGTCTTTTCCTGTTGACAACTTTGGATATTGTCATTCTCATCATCACAGGAATGTACTCTGTCTTCTTTCATGTTCTTGTATGCCACATATATCTTGATTTGTCCATGATAGGTCTTGTTGTACTGTAGTGACAGAGTTGCTTAATGCACATTGTTATTTTCTCAACTCCAATGAACAACAGTGTCTCTCATCTATTTGACATCAGTGTCAATGCCATCAATGCCAACCTATAAATACCTAGTAGACMTTCTCTAATCTAGGGCCAAATTACATGTATTCGATGCTCACTAACTAGAGRGCCTTATTTAATAATAACGACCATAGTGGACCTAGYCCACTTTGCATTGAATGACCACCTTAACTATACCATTACTAGTYTRATGGGCCTTTCGCCCCCCCTCRAACCCCATCCACTTTAGATTGAATGAACACCATAATTATACCATCACTATTCTAATGGGCCTTTCTCCCTCRCCRCAAAATACCTCTCAATGAGCTATTCTTGAACACRAAATAATCCACTACCTATCCATAAGGAGGGATCCATCCATATTTTTAGGTAATTATATAAACCTAATCATAACCACATCCTAAATACCTAGTGGACCTTCTTAAATGAGGCCACATTACATTTATTCCATGCTAACTAACTAGTGGGCCTTATTTAATAATAACAACCATAATGGACCCAATCCACTTTACATTGAATGACCACCATAACTATACCATTACTAGTTTAATGGGCCTTTTTTCCCTCCACCCCCCAAATCTAATCCAATTTAGATTGAATGACAACCATAACTATACCATCACTAGTCTAATGGGCCTTTTTCCCCCCTCCCAACACCCTCCACCCATTACACCTCTAAGAAGAATCCCAACATTCCATACCCCTTTGGAAAGTGTTTCCCTCAATGCTTGTAGTGTGGATGCACAACAATAAATGAGGGTCCCATGTATGGCTTCTAATAACAAATATGAAGTAGTCCAAAGAGATAGGGTCCCATGTGCAAGGGTTTGTCTCAATTCTCCAGTAGTCCAAGAAGTTCATCCATAAATCTAGGTCCCATGTATGAGTGATGACCACCATGCTACAATAGTCAGTGTCCCATGTGCAAGTTGTTGGCGCAAGTTTGATCAGACCAAGGTCCTTCTCAAGTTACCAAAAAAAGGTACCAAGTAGTCTAGAGTGTTGGCATTTTCATCTCCTCTAAAGAGAAGAATTCTCACCTGAAGTGCTACTGATACAAACAGACAGGGAAGGGAAAGGAAAAGACTTAGGAGAATTCATAGAACCTTCAAGATTCATCCTGACCTTGCACAAGACATCTAACTACCAAACAAATCTGAACTCATGTGTGCAAGAACTGAACTTACTTATGTTGCGAACAAGCATTTAAACACAGAGCCATCACGTGGAACTTATAAACCATAAAGAAGTATTGTAATGCATACGTAAAACACAGAAAGACACACCATATTTTGAAAATTTAGATCCTTCTTCATATTATCTTCATATCTTTCTTCATTTACAAACTCAGAGATACACAGTAGCACTCCGTTACAGACTCCTGGCTCTGGACTCATGTCGCAGATCTCTAACTCCCAAAATGGTGTACAGATTACATTACAGACTCAGAACCCGACTTGACCCAACTGAAAATAACTATGACATCAACCTAACAGTAAGGGAAAGATCAAACTGAACACAATCACAATTCAGCCGAACAAACCGAACCCTTTTACAATCATATTCATTCCTATATATAAGCTAGGTCGTGTCTTTTGTATTTGCTTGCATGCTTTCTTGTTCTTTTGCAACCGCTTTTGCTTTGTTGGCGTTGTGTTGTCCTTTTCTCAACTGATTTATGTTTCTTCTTCTTGCTCTACTGTCCAACTTCTTCTGAATCTTGCACAACTCGTGCTAGGCCAAAACTAGGACTGTAGTCCTTCTTGCGCAACTCCTTATCAAAAAAAGAAGGGCCCAATAGGCTTCAACCACAAACCTTGACTCGTCCTCGAGTCAAGTACTCGGCTCTTTTGCATCTTCCAAGAGAAACTATTGTTTTCCCTTGTCCTCCATTTCCTCTTTCTTTTTCTCTTATGCTTGCTCTTCCTCTTCTTTTTCCTCTTCAAATGAAGGGCCCAACTCTGGGACCAACTCCAAGGCTCGCTTCCTCACTCCTTGAAATCTTCTAAATTTATCCTACCACTTCCTCGCAAGGAGTGATGCCTCTGCTACGAACTGTTGGGTCACCTCTGTAATACATCCCTTTGGCTTGGATGCGACCAACAAGTTCCACTTAGAATATGTTGTTGCATCAACTTGATGCATATGCATGTACACTATCTGAATGACATGTTAGAAGTCACACAACTCCTTTGCTATGGATTGTGCCTCAAAGAGGGCATTTAGTTCATTGTCCGCCTAATGGATTTGGTTGAACTTCTATTGTTGCTCCAGCGAATCCATTGTGGTCACAACTTCTTCATTCAACACCTAGATTTTGGTGTGCACATCCTCCAAGGTTTGGTTGCGTCTAGCGATGATTCCCATCCAATCGTTGACTTCCCTGAAAATCCTTGTGCACTCAGCTGTGCACTTATGTAGTGTTGCTTGAGCATTCTTTCCTTCTAGCACTACCTTTTCCATTTTCTCCTGCAGCTTCTGAGGCTATTGCTCTGCTTCTTGTTGATTCTGTCACAACTTCTCTTCCAGATGCTCAGTGCGAATGGCTAGTTGTGACCATGCTCCTTGGAGCAGCTCAATCTGATGCTCCATCTCTCCTGCATCCTTGGATTTGGGCAGTTGGGTTGCGACCTTTCAAATTTTCGGCCAGGCTTCAACAAGTTTTTCCTGCACTCTTTCCATTATGCACTCGACCTAGATCTTTGCATGTGATTCTTGTGTCTTGCATGCTTGCACAAGGAGCGCTTCCTCCCTTGCATGCTTGGTACACCTCTAGGCCTGTTGGAGCCTCTGCTCTAGTTAATGAGTGGATGCTCTGATCATTCCAACCAAGTGTGTGATTGGCCACTATGCAAGGTCAGCAGATGAAGGGGCTACGTATCTAGGTGCTTGAGTCTCCAATGGAAGTCCACTGGCCATTGAATGCTCCAAGTGGGTCTCTACCTCCTCCTCTATTGATGGTCCTAGCTCAAGCCTCAACCTTAGCACTGAGGGAAAGAGTGTCAGAACCTCTGTTCTAGCCAGGTAGAATTGTAGCAACTCTGTGCACTACTGAGGGTTCTGGAGAAATAGCTCCATATGTCCCTACACAGATGGCACGCCCTGCCCGAAAGTTGGCTCAGGTTCCTTATGAACCTCTAGTATCTCCTCCCCTTTACTTGCGTCGACTCCCTATGTTGTGCTTCCCTAGCCACCCTTAACCTTGGTCGTTGAGGGGATGTGCTGGGTACTTTGAGCTTGCGGCTCCTCTGTGGTTTGGGTGTCCTTTTCCGGCACAAAAGGCACAATCGACTAGTCCTGGGTATCCAAGATGGGACCAATCAACTGTAGGATCTGCTCTAGTACTTCGGGGTTTGGACCAGAAACTCCTGGTCTCAACTCAAGCAAATCTTGGGTTGTTGATGGGAGTTCTCTCTCTATTTTCTCTGGGGGATCAAGTTGCATCGGCTCCATATCTGTGGTTTGGAGTGGACTGGTGGTTTCTAGGGTTGGTGACTAGGGTTGTGGTGGTGATGAAGGGTGTTTGGTAATGATGGTGGATGGAAGGGTGGAAGGCTTAGGTTCATCCTGGATATGGATGACAGGGGTTTCTCTGATCGTTGAGTGAGTGTGGGGAATGACAGATGAAATGGGTTGGGAGTTTAATATTTTACTCAGTGAGACCCTAGTTATGAGATTCTTCGCCACTGTTTTTGTTTTGAATGCAACACTTAGGATATTGTTGAAATCCTCACTTGTCAACATGGATTTATTTGGCAATCACGAGAAGACCGACATCATTCTTTTCTTGCACTCCAATGGTTGTGTCTCGTCTTCCTCCTCAGAGTCTGACTGTGCGTGAGATTCCTTCTTTTGGGCCTATGGTCCTAAGCTGGATCCTACCCCTACTTCTTTGCCTTTCTTCCTCAACAATTCTACATGCAAGATATAATACATTCCTAACTTGCACGAGTTGTGTTTAACTCCTAGTCACGACATTACTTCCTTGTCAAAGGCCTCCTCATCTAGGTAGAATGGTATCATCCTCAAATGGAAGTCTTCCCTGTTAACATGCCTCGACCATACAAACGTATGATGTCGGTTCATGTTGAAAGAAATGTTACTCATGTTGCAGTTGAGGAGATCTTGTGGAATGCGCAACCTTTGTGTTGCGTTGATCAATTTGTTGTACCACTTGGAGAACACCGAGTTGTTGAAGGCAGTTTTCTCTGAGTTTTCTCTATAGTGCCATGGCTCAAACATATTTTCCATGTGCCCCTTATTTTCTAGCACCAACGGTCTTCCAGTGGGTGGCATCCACTTGAACATTGTGAACGGCTCCAGCAGGTAGCCATATGTGAAGGTGCCTCCCTTCTCCTGGGCTTCCTCGCAATCCATGATCAGTTCCTCTAACAGGTAACTGCACCATTTGAATACAGTGCCATTGGCGTAGAAGTCGACCACTACCAATGCATCCAACGTGCATTATACCTTGTAGTATGACCTCATAACCTTATTGGCTATGATGTAACAACTAGTCCGAACTATCTCTGGTAGTATAGGGTCAATTTTGGCTGTGCACCCCCCCCTCTGCGTGTGTAAGCATTCATAGAGGCTGGGCTCCCCTTTCTTTTTTCCATGCTTGCTGGGACGCTGGAATCCCTTCGACACATCCTCGCCTTCGTGGGAAAATCCTGTGATTTGATGTATGTCCTCGATGTGGATTGGATACCTCATATCTAGTTAAAGACTTATGTCATGCACCCTACTGATCACGAACTTGGTGCACCACGCAACTTCACCAGTGGTACCGAACACTAGTAAGTCTTTGAGGTTCATGATGGTTGAGTTGAATATGTTGATGAAGTCAGTCTTGGGAATGAACTGCATGCCTCCCAACTCGTCTGGAGCGATAGTCCAGAATATGTATATGTTCATCTGGGGGAAGAAGGCCTAGTCTGTTAAATCAAGGTCAAGGAGCTTGACCTACTCTACCTTCCCCTTTAGATCACCTATGACCTCGACCCAAGGGTTGCAGGGCTCGTCTGGTACTGCGTATTTGGACATGGTGCTTCGACTTATAGTAGCTCTCGGCATTGTGAGCTCTGAGGTATCAACAAATTCTACGGATAACTAAGGATTGGGGATCATAGCTATGGGTTTCTCAACTGCATAGGCTTTCTCGCTCTATAGAGTTCGAAAATTGCTAAATTCTTTGAAAACAATGTGTTCTATGATGAGTTATCAAAGCCTTATACTCGGGCTTAGCTGGCAAGTTCAACAATAACTGTTTTTCATCATGACCCTATGGATGCGACTTGGATCTGAGTTGTCCGACGGGATGAGTTAATGGGGTAAATCTTATTGGGCGATTCTAGAATTTACTGTGCAAGTTGGACAGGGACGTGGCCGATTTCATACCTTTCCATTTGTCGGGTTGGAATCCCGATGCGAATACCGATGGCATCTTCACGTATCATGATTTTATGGATTAATTGAATTCAAACGGGGTACCGTAACAACAATAAATGCTATGGTTGGACTGGTTGCGTGTGGCACATGGACTCAGATTGCATTCGGATTTGTTATCCATCCGACCACAAAGGGGTCCTGTCATATTAATGACTATCATAAATGAGTTCTTTCCTTCTTTGATCCTCTGCTACTGAGTAAGCAGTTCTGCATCAAACAACACTTAAACAAAAAATGAACTACGTGTCGTGGCACAACACTACACACATCGACTTTATTAACTGAATTTACAAAAAATGAAGAAAAATCAAATCTAACTACTATACATGCTCCTTCGAACTAGAGAAACAATCCTTTTAGCTCAGTTCTGAGACATATAGGGTTTCAGGCAAGTGCCATTCACCCATCCTGACCGCAACATACCATCCAGTTTCACAAGTTTGACTACTCCTAAGGGCCGGATCTCCGCAACTATAAAGGGTCCCAACCAATGCATGCGCAACTTCCCAGGATTCTTTTGGTACCGACTTCCATAGAGTAGAACCTTTTCTCCTTGCACAAATACTTTATTTTTAATGTGCCTGTCATGTCAAGTTTTTTTCCTTTCTTTTTCAACCTACTGATGGAAGTCTTCTAAAAACCTGGTCTCCTCGAGTTCTTATAACTCAGTAAGTCTCTACGCAACTGATTCCTCCTTCGACATATGTGTGATCTGTGTGATGTACAAACTCGGAGTGATGAATTTTGTAGGCACCACTGCCTCTTTCCCATAAACTAGATGGAATGGCATGTACCTGTGGAGTTTCTTTGTAGTTGTCTTGGAAGCCCATAGTACTGCTGGAATTGTAAACGAGAAGTCCTTGCAAAAATGAGCTACCAACGTTTTCCAGTCATTGGTCTATCTTATGGTTTCCTCATGTATGAACCAAGCTTTCAGGATTGGACCTAGTGAATGGGGAAATAACTGAACCCAGAAGTGAGAGGGTATTTCCGCAACTTGCCACTGTGTCACACATTGTTCAATATGTGATCTAGGATCATATTCTATGCTAAACAATTGTGCAACTTGGAAATCCATCTGCATCTCTGATTCCAGCTGCTCCTTATTCTGAAACCTATACTTGATAGATTGCTTCACATCGTCCCAAGTTCTGATTAAGGCTTTATTACTATCCCACCATCTGGCAGGGGTGTCCTGGAGGGCTACATCTAGTACTGAGATCCTTTGATCCCCTACTACCTTTTCTTCCATGCTGAGCAGAAAAATGTCGAGTCTTGAGGTGCCATCATATACTGGGTATTCTCTAACTTCGGTCCCAATCCATCTAGTTTCTCTGACAATTGCGCATCTCCTTGAGAATTTTTCATACAAGCCTTGCTGCCAACTGTCAAAAGCCAATTTTGAATCTTCGTCTACTAATTGTATACTCCTCCAACTTATCGATCCATCAGCAATAGGATTTATATAATCGTCTCTTTTTCTTGTTGTTACAGTGTACAACTGATCCAAGTCTTCTTCCTCCATATTATTGTCTAGTGGATCTGTATATCTAGGCCCCACATACAGATTCAAGGGTTGAACTAACTTGATTCCATCAACCTCAAAGGTCATGGTGTCTCTCTTTAAGTCAATTATTGAATAGTTGTCATAGTTCCAATCAATGGAAAGTAGTGCAGGTTAAGGGTCCTTATCCCCCATGATTTCAATCACTTCAAAGTCAACTACAGTATTTACTCCCGTAACATCTATTTCCACGCTCTCTAGTCTTCCTATTGGGAAAATACAATATTTGTTGGCCATTCTTAGCTAGATTTGGGAATACGTCAGCCTATGTTTTCTTAAGGCTTCCCATGTATTCTTAGGCAAAATGCTCACATCGGATCCTAGATCCAACATGACATCCTTAATCTCAAATTCGTCTAACTAGGATACTAGTCTGAATTCTTTTCCATTTCGTACTTTTCTTCTATGCACTCTCTGAGTAATATTCTCAAGTAGATTAGTCCTTATTCTGGATTCTATGGGTTCTTCATTCCCTAAAACTAGGTGTAGCGCATTGCGAAACTTCTCTGTTAATGGATCGTTCCTGAGAATGTCAGAGAATAATTAAAACCACAGGTCGACTACATTTTGAGGTTTCTCAGGTTGTCTCGGTGTGACTATAGGGTTTCTAGGTGCAAGGGGTGAAGTAGGGACTTGTGCAATCCTAGGGTAAACACTAGGATGTGGGGGTTTCTCTTGCATCTCAGGGCTAGGGATATTTTGAAATACTTCTATGGAATTTTTAAAGAACAACTTTTGTTTTAGAGGGTCATACTTGTCTTCTTTAGGTGTTTCTTTCTGGATCTGAGGTAAAGTGTCAGCATCAACTCCTGTCTTTTCTCCTCCTCAAGTAACGATATTGAGGTTGGGAAATTGTCCTTTACTAACTCTCTTGATTTTTGAATTGATCAGGTTAGTTCCTCGCTGTCATATCCGATCTTCCCATTTTGCAATTAGTTCTGGGCAGTATTTAGTTGCGTGCCCATTGGTTCTATAATGAGAGCACCATGGCCGCCTTGAATGACGACAGTCTCTAGACATGTGGCCTTTCTCATCATAGTTATAACATCTACTTGGCCCTCTTCCCTCGGTCCTTCCTCCTCTGAATTCTCGTTTGGATCCAACTCCTTGACCTCTTCTCGATCCCTGAGGGTTTTCATTCACCTTGAATGTTGTTCAATCCAATCTGTCTACAAGTGCATCTAATGCTCTACATTGATTAGTAGTATGTGTGGTAGATGCACAGAACTCACAGTGTACTGTATTTGGTACTATAGAATATTTCTTCATAATGGGGCATTGTCTTGGCCCATGCCCATGGATTTGGTAGATCTCACAATACTCAGTTGTTGGTGTTGCTTGGTTCCCTGGAAAAACATGATACCGAGTGGGGTTATGGAAGGGTAAGTTCACAGACACTTGTGCAACTCCTCCAGTGGGTCCTGGTGAGGGTCCCATGATTTTGAGGATGTCCCATTCCCCTCATTCATGGACATTTGTTCACCAGATGTCCTTCTGTATAACATCCGGTGCACCAGACCTATGGTCATCATGGTCTAGGTATTGTCAGTTCTTGAATCGTTTCTGTAAGCGTTGATATTTTCCCTTGTAGTTACGCCAAATTCGCATTTGTTGGGGGTCTGTTCACTCTCAAGATCCCAGGGTATCCTTCCATGGATTCAATCTTCATCGATTGTTCCAAGGCGTATGTTAAAGTGGCTATCCATTGTTGCATTAGCAGAATCTGAGTTAGAGGTAGCATTCCTTGAATGTACCATTCTCTTTGATGTTCCTCATGGATTGGATGTGCTAACCTCCCTCCCTATAGAATATTTAAACTTCTGGTTGTATTCCTAGGCTGATTCACCTTCCCTTTGTTGGATCTCATGCAACTCATACATAGCCTGTTGTTCTGACTGGGGTAGTTTAAACTCTCCTATGAACCTTGTCCATACCTGGCCAAGTGTGAACACTTGACCTTGCATTCCTGGCACTCCTGGCACTCCTGGCTCAATGATCTTCATGTACCACTTGAGAGCGTGACCTCTCAAGGTAGTGTGGAACTCAACCAACTTATTTTCATTCAGAGTACCTCTAGGTCTCCATATTTCTTCACACAATAACCAGTGTTGCTCAACATTTTCATCTCCCTTACCCCAGAATTCTGGGTACCAGGAAATCAAACCTCCCACGTGACAAGCCATTTCTTATATTGGTGCTCTTATCAAAATGAAACCTAATGGTCCTTATTGCGATCTACCAGAGGATCCCAATATCCTCCCTATACTCACACTTCTTAGCTGTGACTGACTAACTAATGTTACTGAAACAGAACTAGCATGAGAAGGTAGTATCAAACTTACCACTTGTATATAAGACACTTGGGGTATGGGAGATTCGGGGTTGGTGCCACTGGATTCGAGGCGATTTTATTTTATCTATAGGGTCTTGTTTTCATCCACTGGAGATGTCTCTTCAGTCGGATCCCTAATGATTCCTGTCATCGGGGATGAATCTTCTCTTTCTTCTTCAAGATTCATGTCGGCTTCCTCCTCTCCTACATCTACACCTTCTCCTTCTTGTCCAAACTCCTGGGGACTTCTTTCTCTCTACACTTCTCTCTCATTTAATCTTTGATTAGCCAGTCTTTCCTATCTTCTCATCTTCTACAACTCTTCCATCTATCTTTCCTCTACTTCTCTTGGTCTGACTTATTTATGCAACTTCTCGGACTATCTTGTTTCTTTCTTGATCTTGCTGTGCCACCACTTCTCAACTATGGCGGCTCTTTTCAAGGCTCGATCGTCTCTTGAGTCCATTTCTTGATGTTTCCCCCCCGTTTTTCAAAGAACCCTTCCCCTCTCTCAGGCCATGACTCTAACCCAGCCTTTCCCTAACCAAAGCAAGGGTGTTTACACTGCCATCTCAGTCGGGGACATAGTCAACAACCCCTCTTCCATCAAGAAAACTTTAATCCACAAGGGGATTTCTCTCAAAAATATTCCCCTTGTGTCTTTCTTGAAATTCACCTCTGCTCACGAAAAATATTGGTGGTTCTCAGTTGCAAACTCGATAATGTATCCTTCTAATGTGGTATTGACCCAGAAATCAATCGCTAGTGTGATTGGATGATCCAGCCAATGAAGTGTTGCAATATTTTATGTGTCCCAAGTATAGGTACTCTTGACTCATTCTTGGAACTGTGGATCTTCTTGGAGCTTATTTATCTAGTGGAAAATTTCTTCTGGGAACTTAACCCAGAATATCTCATACTGGTCGCTCAATCTTTCTGAGTAAAAGACTGCCTCATGAGTATAATTTACGGATTTTACACTCAACTCCACTTCTTTCCATATGAAGGCATCACAGTTTATTTCCCACCATTGGTCAATATTATATCCATGAATTTGCAGAAGCATCCTCCCTACAGGATCCCTTTTAATGCAGGTCCCAGTAACAAAACAATTTTGTTGGTGCAAGTTTCATTAGACTAGGGTCCTTCTTAGGTTACCAACAAAAGGTACTGAGTATTCTAGAGCACTGACATTTTCATCTCCTCTGAATAGAATAAGTATCACTCGAAGCATTGTTGAGACAAATATATAGGGAAGGGCAAGGAAAATACTTAGGAGGATTCATAGAACCTTCAAGATTCATTCCAACCTTGTGCAAGACATATGACTATCAAACAGATCTGAACTCATGTGTGCAAGAACTGTACCTACTTATGTTGCAAACAAGCACTTAAACACATAGCCATCATGTGGAACTTATAAACCATAAAGAAGTACTGTAATGCATAAGTAAAACACAAAAAGACACAACATATTTTGAAAATTTAGATCCTTCTTCATATTATGTTCAAATTTTTTTTCATTTACAAAATCAAAGATACACAATAGCACTCTATTATGGACTCCTGGATCTGGACTCATGTCACAAATCTCTAACTCCTAAAATGGTGTACATATTACATTACAGACTCAGAACTTGACTTGACCCAACTGAAAACAACTATGACATCAACCTAACAGTAAGGGAAAGATCGAACTGAACACAATCACAATTCAACCGAACCAACCAAACCCTTTTACAATCATATTCATTCCTATATATAAGATAGGTTGTGTCTTATGTCTTTGATTTCATGCTTTCTTGTTCTGTTGCAACCGCTTTTTCTTTGTTGGCATTGCATTGTGCTTTTTACAACTGATTTATGTTGCTTCTTATTTCTTTACTGTCCAACTTCTTCTGAATCTTGTGCAACTCATGTTAGGCCACAATTGGGACTATAGTCCTTCTTGCACAACTCCTTATCCAAAAATGAAGGGCCCAACACAAGTACTAACTACAATGCTAAAGGAATCCAAAAATCTCATCCATAAACTTGGATCCCATCCCTGGCAGTTCATTTTGACACCCAAATGATGACTCTTGAGATCAACTAATGGTCGAGTATGTCTTCAAAATTCCCACCATGGTCATGTGAATCCAAATAAATAGAATCCAAAAGATCGTTTGGATGGTTGTAAGAGGTCAATTCGGGAGATAAAAGGAACATTACCATTTAATATTGTCCAAGATGAACACCAATAGACATCATCAGCACGTAAGTAACCTCGAATACATTATATACATCAGGTGGAGTAGAGGCATCAAAATGGAAAGTGAAAGTAGTTATCTTACAAGAAAAGAAAATTATTCATGTACCAACCATCACAATCATGCTTTTAATCGCACCAAGAAAATATATCTCATTTATAATCTTCACTAATATCATGATACATTTCAAGAATTTGTCAGCTTTCCTTAAGCTCTCGTATTATGTATGTGATTTGATCCTCCCAATTGTTTCCATTCTTTGGATCTATGAGGCTTTGGGGGCATTGAATATTGATCAAAAGAATAACATAATATCAAATAAAACCCCCAAAAATCCTCTATCCAATGACATTGGTCTAGT
>JZKD02S1693881.1:642002-687696 GCA_000966675.3 Picea glauca | reverse complement strand
TCATCACCCTATTAATCAAGGTCATAACCAAACACATGCATTGGTTCTTAACTAACCCAACACATTACGTGTCTTCTATCATATTAATAAATTCCCTCCAGTAGTAAGTGAGTAATTTAATGCAGAAAATCACTACACAACATTCTAAAGGTAAGAGTCTAATTCATTCACTCAAAAAAATTAGACTAAAACACCTTTCACACAACCTGTTAGAAGTTTTGACAATCAATGTCAGAGACCAATTTAATAATATAAAATCTTAGAACTTGTCACTTCCAGCGTTATTAGGTGTTCACCACACAATCATGCCACTTGCAGCAATAATTTCTGTATACATATCTCTTAATTTGTGATCTAGTGTCAAGAGTTTGGATTTATTACACACCAACAGGTTTATGTCTGACATAAACTAAAGATAGACATGTCTCTGAGAAACACTTTCGAGGTATTTGGGTAATATCCTCGCACAACAAATTAATCTTCAATGAGGATTGTAGCTATACGTCTTCAAAGGGATCTGACAATTTATTCACAGTGGATTCACTCTTGAAATGGGTCAAGTCGAAGGAAAAGCATCAGAAATTTCAACTTCTGGAACAAGACGACGTTGTTTATTTGGTCGTTACACTAAAAAGAATCCTGGATAGTGCAAGAGTCAATCCTTACGGAATCCCAGTACCCCATCCCCTATTTCCTCTGGTTGGAAGCTGAGAGATCTGTTTGATTATTGATGATAGAGTAAAAGGTTTAAATGTCGAGATAGCCAATAACAGGGTTAAGGAGGGCGGTTTACCCATTTCAAAGGTCTTAAAATACTTAAAGCTCAAGAATGATTAGAAGCCATTTGAGGCGAAGAGAAAGCTTTGTGACTCTTTTGATCTGTTCTTGGTCGGTAAATCCGTGGTTCCCCTGCTCCATTTTCTAAGATAAAGCTTTGTGACTCTTTTGATCTGTTCTTGATTCGGTAAATCCATGGTTGGCAGATTTAAAGGCTGTAGAAAATGTCATTAGGTGTGGTGGCTTAGCTAAAACAAAAGATGCTAGAATCCGGAACATTTTAGACACCCTGTTGAAAGAGCGGGGAAAGTTATCTCTGGAGCATTTGCGCAATATGCCTGTAAACTAGATTAAAGAGATTTTTTATCGTTTCAAAGGAGGCTTTTTCACAATGCCTTTTTCTCGGGATTTTAGAGAAGAAATCCTCCGTGACTAGAAGCTCCGGGGACAGATCCGTTGTGGGTTTTTCGTTAATCTTGGTAGTTTGGTGATTGGTCGTCTCCATGAGATATACCATTGGACGTCAATCATTTTTGATAATTTTTATCAATTAAAATATCGTATACTACATTTTTTTTGTAATTGGTGCATATTTATTGTCTTTGTGTGCTGAAAATCTTATGGTATTACAGCCAGGGTTACTGGCATCCAAGAGTAATTAGAAATATAGGAGACAAGTCATTGGGAATTTAACGTGGGTGAGACGTTATTGTTGAAAAACTCACAGCAAGTTATTATGTGGGTTCTAGGATAACAGATGTTTTCATTCCAATCGCTGGATATAATTTTCAGGCAACATGATTATTGGTGAGACATGTTGGGTAGGATTGGAGTTTGGAAAATTCAACTCTGGGTGTGGATGGGATTTTTAATTTTTCATACGGTTGTACTACTTGATCCCCATTAGCTGATTGGAAGGCTAGTGACAAAGAATAGGTTTTACTTTAATATGCCAAACAAGTAAGAAAGCTAATGAGTGACTCAAGAGAGATGTTGCAGAGTCAAAAAAAGAGCTTGATGCTTTACTTTATGATTTTTTGACAGATGTGCCTTTCTTGATTTTAGGAAACAAGATTGATATTCCATATGCTGCATATGAAGACGAGCTGCGCTATCATCTTGGTCTATCAAATTATACTACTGGTAAGGGCAAAGTGAAGTTGGCAGATTCTAATGTCTGAGCATGTAATAAACTGAAGATGAATAGATATTGTTCTTACAGGGATGACAAACTGTAAGGGAGATGAAATGTGAAATGTATGAAAACTGGGCAGAGGTTGCTGACCATGTTGGCACAAAGACAAAATCCTGTTGTGGGTGGTCAAGCCCAGGTTTCAGTTTTGAAACCGGGCTCTGATACCATATATAACACTCATCTAGGATGTTAGGAAATTAATCATCCCTTGAATACATACACAATAACAACTTTTTTTTCGCATAATTTCATTGATTTTCATTTACACAATTCTTCTACATTTGCTCAATGATAAATCTAGATAACATAATGAAATAAGTAATATGTTAACTCTATGATTTAGAACTTAAAACAAAAGTATATACAAAATATCAATAACCAAATACCACCGAAAAATACCTCCTCTTTATCTTGTCGAAGATCATCGATTGTAATGTAGTCCTAAGCACTTCCAAGCATTATTTTCCTACTTGCCCAAAGTGAAACAATGGAATCCTCCCAACCAACTAGGAGCCTAGCCAGATTCCTATCTCCAAGAAACCTTTCGGTTTCTTGGCCCTCCGTACCAGTGACTCCAAGAACAGAAAAGCACAAATGCTCAAAGAAAACCATCTTAAGAAATACATCTTCCAAAGATTTCACAAACTCTCCTCGTGCTCAAACCTCCCAATCCCCCTTTCCTCACCACTTTTCCTCCCTATTTATCAAGTTTCCATACACCCTTGCCCAAGTCTCCTCAACCACCCTTATTATTATCCATCAACCTCCCTTATCTAGATTTTTGGGAAAAGATTAAAATAAAACTAAAATATAAATGACTTGCATTAAACAACAATAAATAAAATAAAAAGTCTTTCTTCTCATGCTAGCTAATAAATGTAATTGACAATTTTCCCCAAAATGTACATAACACCCCACCATGTTCATTTAATTCATCATACCCTCCATCTATCAAATTCAATAAGGTATTTAATGCTTCTAGATATTTTGTAAGCAATATAAATTACATATTCAATAAAAATTCAATTAAATAGTTAATAATTTACTTTAATAATTAATACATTAATTAATTGTACTAGTGTGGGTATGTGTGTGTAGCTAGCGGACACATATCTCATGTATGTACTAACGATAAACAATCATTGACTCTAATGCATAGTTCTTATATGATCACCAAGACATGTACGACAACAGATCAAATAATGCATCATTTAATAATCTTAACAAACAAAATTACACCAATTCATGAATAACTCATTATCACACTTAAAATATCAATAGGAAATCAAAGAGGGTTTTAAACATGGTAGCAACCAATTGAGTAAACAATAGTGACATCTCTAATCCCCAATCAATATTCTCAACTAACATCGAAGCATCCTTCCTTCCTAACCTACTTCCATCTTCCATCATATCATTTCCTTTGTTGGACTAAGATGGAGCATCAACTATATTGACCTAACTCCAGATAGAACCCGTAAGTGGAAGTGTCATACATCTCGACCAAGCTTCCCCAATAGGAAACTAGCAGTTGCCATCACACGTCTAGGGGAGCGTGACTTCACGCAACCCTCCCACGACTCTAGGTTTTGAAGGATAAACAGTGGGCAGTGCCTGCACCCCTCCTTATAGAACTAGGGTCAACACCTTACATCAAGCCCTATTATGCAACTATTGTTCTTAGAGTCACGTTATCAAATAACCACTCTTGGCAAGTTGTGCATCCTATCAAAACCACACTTTCCACATATCATAGCAATATTTGAAACCATAAATTAAATCATAAGTACAACTTATAGCATACACTATMTTTTGGATGTCTACGACATCCAAATTACGTCAACACTACAATCATTTGGTCATTACATAACTTGTCAACCTGTAGCTTAGTTCACCAATACTCATATCCATGTATATACGTCATAATTTCATATACGAATCCATATCTATATTGACGTACAATTAAGAAATGTATGTTTATTTTTTTACAATGCCTTTCATATCTTACCCATTCACAACATAACTTAAACTGGTATCCATGTACCATAATTCCACATTTAAATTTAGATGTTTAACCAAATCACATAATCATCATCATCACAAACATATAACAACAAAATATAATATTGTGCAACTCACAAATAAGTCTAGACATACACCTCTCACATGTCTATATCAGTTTCACTAAGTCCAAATAGTTACTAAGCAATGAATTACTATAATGAGAAAACTCGAAGTTATAATTTCCTAAGGCAAAAATATGGGGCATTACACTTCTTCCCAGAAGAAATCGAAGGCCGCTATGACCAAGATGCAGATTGTCCTCACCTATGATGAATTTGACTTCCTCATAGCAGCCCTACAAGATGATTCGTTGGAAATAACAGAGAAATAAGAAGCAAAGCAAGAGGAGATGTACGATCAAATTGAGACTGAAATCTGAGGGGTACAACAGGCCCTTCAGTTTAGCTGCACAGTCTCCACTGTGTTGGGAGAACGTGAATTGGGAGATGAGCCAACGCAATTCCACCACCTAGACGATACAATTGAAGCTCACCTTCGACGAGCACAGGAAGAAACAGAGCAAGCCATCCAGGCTTTGACACAAGTACAAGGAGTACTTGTAGAGAAACGCAGTGCTACAGAATAGGAAAGACTTACTCTCCAAGCAAAGTTTGATGAAGAAAAAGCACAGCTACAGCAAGGAAAATAACAGTTTCTCACCGAGAAAATTGAAGTGAAAGAAGCGGTCAGCAGAGTGCTTCGCTCTGTGATAGTAGTAGAAATAAAGGCATAATATCAAGTTACACAGTAGGTGAACCAGCTCATAGAATTTATCCAGCAGTTATAGCAACGCATCAAAGACTTAAATCTCTACGCAGTGCCCAAGACCCCATAGGATGCAAAGGACCAAGGAGAAGAAACTGCTCGAAGCGTAGTTGAGCGAATAAAATCCCTTGCTATGGAATGTAAGAAACTCATTGATCGTAGTGCCCAGACCTATGAACAATTCATGGAGAACCCAGAACTGAAGGCACTAGAGTCGCAGCTCCAAGAGGTGAAGTATCAAGATGAAAAGATATAGGCGCAGTTGAAGCCCCTGTCAATTATGGAAAGAATGAAGTGATCCCAAGAGAAGCGGACCGCTCAACAACAAATCCACACTATCTAAAGCAGAGTTATGGAGGTAACTCAGAAACTCCAACCTGTATAAGAAAAGTCTTACCAATTGTTACAGAAGTTGAAGGCCAAGGAGCATAACTAGAGCAGATTGTTAATACAACGGAACAATGCTTGGAAGGACTTGTGAATGATGTAGTCATCCAAGAGTTTGCTAAAAAAGAGGTCATAGCACAACAACAAGTCGAAGAAGCTTGAGCCAAGATCAAGGCTTTCAAAGAAGAACTTCCTACATTATAGTGACTCAGGATGAGTCACAGGTGAGTGTTGGGGGCCTGTTGGCCCTTGACCAAGTTTTGGGAGATCCTTGGTCAAGTTTGACCTATTTTGGGACTTCGACAACCTGTCGAAGATGGAGTGCAATATGAAGTGGATATCATGAGATCTCGACCCATTTTTGGGTCATTTTTGGGTTATGGGATTATGTAATGAGAATGGGATGTTGGCCCATGGGTTTACCCATGTTTAGGCTTATTTTTTAAAGTATAAATAAGTAGCTAGGCAATGTAACTGGCTTGGCCTGCCGATAAGATAAGTGTTGAGTGCAAGTGTGGATTCTAAATGCTTTTTGCATACTGTGGGAGACTTACAGAGCTAAGTGCAAGTGATTGTGACAGACTATGGAAGTCTTTGTTCTGTAGTGCAAGGAAGGAGGATCTAGCGAGGTGTGTAGATCTCTTGTCCTATGCGGAGTAAGGGTTTCGAAGCTCTGTGCATGTAACCCATTGAAGAAGCTAATTAAGAAGAAGGGTTGGTGGATGTAGCTCTAGGGTGGGGATGAACCACATAAATACTGTGTCATCTGTTATGTGCGATGTTCTGATGTGTTTATGTCTTTCTTTATCTACTAAGTACTTGATATAGATAGATTAGATCAGTTTATGCTTTGTGCTTACAATGAATCTACATGTTAGATTTGATCTCTTGTGAATGTGCTTATTTCTTGAATCTTCTAGATCTAATCCATTTATGTATGTTAAGTGCTTAGATACATTAGATATGGGTGGATAATGCGATGCTCTATTTTCTCTACAAAGTAGATATTGGTTAAGTATTGATGAATGTTAATTGTTAAGTGCTCTGTTAACTACTAGAATCACAGATCTGTGTCCCAGCTAAGGTTGCAGTCACCTAAGTCCTGCAACCACCCCTGACTCTACCTCGGGTGAGACTTCCTCTACTTCGCAGGTATTGCCAAAAAAGTTGGTAGTTAGGGTTTTGTTGGTGTGTTATTGTAGCGTTGAACCCTGGGTCTGCCCCTGTGCCAACAACCACCTCGTTTCCCTCTTCCCTAGTCGTGACCTCCATTTGTATTATCAGTGTTATTAGGGTCCGCTTAAGTGTTCAACATAGGAATTGTAGTCTAATATTGGCATATTCATGTATTTGAAATAATATTCATATTTCCGATGAGGGTAGTCTTTTTGGTGAGTTAAAGTTCCACCTTTCTTGTTCATTTTTTTAAGAAATACCATGATTTGGGTTGTCTTTAAATTGTCCAAAAAATCTTAGGGTAAAGTTACATGAGAAAAATTCCCAACATAGAAGTGGAATCCTAATTTTTTGCTTAGTTCCTATCAAGTTTGGGTCAATTTTTCACTGGAAAAAATAGATGATATGAGTGTCCCTTATCCCACTCTAACCATTTCAAGTACAAAGCTCAAAAATATGGAAAAACTAGATAAGGAGAGTCATAGAACATGAATTTGTAAGAAACTAAAAATATCTCAAAATGATGCCTTTTTCGGTGTTGATGTCATTTGACTCCAACCATGCCCTTATAATGCCCATATAGTATGCCAATAGTAATAGAGCATAATACAATTGTGAAAGAGTAACACTATAGTAATCATTATGAGCTTACTGTGATACTAATAGGATACTAGTAATGAACTAGTGTTACATCTTGATTGACTGATTGTTTCTGTCATTAATGGTTTTATAGGACGAACAAGAAAATAAGTATTTGTCAGATCTATCTTCATTGAGTGAGGGAAGTTTAGGTAGAATAGAGGAAAGTGAGACATCTAGTAGGTCTAATAGGTGGAGATCAACTAGAGGTGAGAAGATTAGAAGAAAATTCCATAGACGCATGGAATTTTTTCTTGCGAAAGGGGGATCATATTCTTATGATCATGAAATCATAGACGACATCGAGATTCCCTTGAGGTACAAACATATAGTGAAACAATAGGTACCCAAGGATCTTCCTGAAATAAACATTGATTTTTGTGTAAACAAAAGGATATACCGGATTGCTCCATCGTCATTACATGGTTTGGGGCTATTTTCCATGGATGGCATAAAGGTATGTTACGACGGATTAACTGAATTGATGGAGTATGTCGAACCCTATTATATCTACAAATATTGGATATGAATAGTCCAATATACAAAAAGTATGAGAAGATATGGCTTGGCTGCAAATTATATACAGCTAAAAGACAATGATCAAAATAAAGGAGCAACTATATACATTGATGGAAGGCCAAAAGCAACGGGGAATATTGCAGGGTTTATAAATAGTACACGACTTGCGACCACAAATAAGCGATCCAATTGCGTATTTGAGGGGTGTGAAAGAAGTCATGTATTTGTATGTGTAATAAAATCAATAGTTGCAGGGGAAGAGTTGTTGATTGATTACAATTTGAATCGAATAGATATAGATGTTGCTATTATGGGGGCGATACGTATACAAATTTACCCAACATGTAAGCAATGACTCTCATATTTTATGATTTTCATTATGTTCTTTATGGTTTTAATCCATTTGGAAAGCTTTGGTCTATTTAGTACTCAATGTGTCGTATTTTTATTATCAACATTTGAATTTCTCATACATTTGAATTTCTCATAAATTTGAATTTATTTCTCATGATAATGATCACGATTCTAATTTTACTATAATGTGGCAAGATGATCGTGGCAAATCAAAAGCAGCCTCAGAACAAGTAAATGAACAAACAATTTTCGAATTGCATTTAATGTGCATTTTATTTCTATGGTGATCAATTATTTTATTTGTTTACATGACTGAATTATCATTTATTTTGTCGAATATGTAGTCAGCAGGATATGATGTTGATGATGATTTGTTCGGTGAAAGGGATTTGTATGAATCCCTCGACCCTATGGTTTTAATAAGAAAAACTATCAATAAAGGAAACACGGAACTAGCTCACTTGTTAGATATTCTAAATCAAACTCTTGAGGTTGAAGAAAGGATCAGAAAATTTATGACAAGGCTTAAGACATATAAGGTAATAACTATAATTTCAAGTGGTTTTATTTTTGTGTCATAATATCAATTATGAAAGCTTGATTTTTAACTTTTACATTGTCTAAATGAAAAAATGTTTTCTTTCTTATATAGAGATTTTTGGATCCTACTGACACCGGCATGCATGGTATCGGTAGTAGTGGCACTGCACAGACGCCATAGGGTTCCAATGCAGGAACTCGTATAGCTTCCAAGATGTAGCTATTCATATCGCCACCTTCCACACCATTAGGTGGGAGCCACGACATGCACACCGAGGAAGCGACCACACAAGTAGGCTTTGGAGGTGGTGACAGATATGAGGTCGATGATTTGACAAACTATATGGTTGTTTTTCCTAAAGAAAGACGCGTGACCAACACAAGGACCCTTAAGGGAACCTTAAGGGAACCTTTATGGTCAACTAGGAAGGGCTTCCATTAAAGCAGGTTAAAGTCCCCGGTAATTTTTAAAATTTTATTTTTTCCATGTTCTCTATGTAGACAAATATAAATCATCTAAATTATTTTTTTTGAATTAATAATCATATAATCATTTTGCATGTAGGGAACAACAAATTTTACAGGTCCTTGGAGAATAAGGCTTTGCTTATTTTTGGGCCCACCATACGGGAGAGGTGGAATTCCCAGAATTCCAACCTCAAAAAAGAATTGATGGATTATCTAAAAATCCTTTTTTGTGTAGATACATTTAATAAGACCTTGGTCACTACCGCAACTAGCCAATATTTAAAATATACGCGAGAAACATATAGGAAGAACTTGAAACAAAATGATAGGTATGAGTGTCCTCTAATGATTCCAGAGAGGGAGTGGAAGGCCCTCATTGAGGACGAAAAGAGAAGAAATTGACAGATGAAGGAAAAACACCCTCTGGTCCCAAAAGGTAAATAACAATTTCAATTAAATACCTTCAATTTTTTTAGATGTAAATAAAATCGTGGTATATATTAACATACTTGAAACTTTTGATGATAGGTTGACTGACACATCAAAGGCCACAAAATTAAGGCTTTCCAAATGTGGCAAGCACAGGCTAGGCCAGAGCGATTACTTGACGTTAGTCATGAATTGTAAGTACCTAAATATCGTATTCGTATCGCCTTAAAACTCCTAGGTAATTGCAGTGAATAACATAAAAAATACATACTCTTTTGCAATGCAGGGTGACGAGTTTGGTACTGAAACCATGGAGGAAGACCTCAAGCTTGCTTACAAGTACGGCTATAAAGAGGTAGTTGAACGCCGAAAAATATTGGGGTATATACCAAGAACCACTTTGCAGGATAAGGTAAATAAAATTCAACCCACATTAACCTTTATTATTAAAAGAATATAGTCATGTTGGATATTATTAATATTTACAACTTTGTTTTAATCAAGGGAGCAAGATTATCAACGAACGCACTAGTATTGGAGAGCAGTGCATTGATAACAATTTTCAACCAGAAGATGGTTTTGATCCCATTCAGTCCCAATTTTCCACAGGGACGCAACCCCACGATGGTGCTACGATCGAGCTGGCACATGATGGTAATAAGGTTGTATTTTAATCATATACTTAATAATTTTGTAGTTATACATTTTGTACTTCTATTTTTTTTTACTTATACATTTATGATTTTCCTTATAAAGTTTGTAGTCTCAAAGGCAAAGAATGTTGTACTTGAGGCTCGTACAGTTGAAGAGGAGCACATGGGGGAAACCATTCCAACTGTGTCGACCAGTGCACTAGGTAAATAATGACATTGCAGGTGTTTTTTTTAATATTACTTAACTAAGCCCGCACGGGTGTAGACGGATTGGCAAATGCCGTGTAAATGGAAGGAAATTTGTAAATGAAGTCTCATGTTCGATTCTCACCCGGACTTACTCGTGCGCCATTCTTGCGGCCTGGGTGGTTGCACCTGGGGTTATAGTGGTAGCCGCCTGGGGATCGACCCCATGTCACGCAAGTTGTCGATTCCCCCAGTAAAAAAATATATATATATTACTTAACTAGTTCAATGATATTTAAAAACTGACCATTTTAAATTTTGTATTTTTTTTTGTAGGTGATGCCTCATCACAACGACCTCCATTACACCGTAAGTATCCCACAACTAGGCGTGCTCTGCGTGATAGGATGCAATCACAATCAGATTTTGAAGAGCACCGAGAGAACGAAGATGTAGATATTGATGAAATGATTAGGAGCTATAGAGCTAAGACGAAGAGGCTGGCTAAAAGTACTAAATGATGACGTACATGAATATTTTAATAATTATTTAATATAAAATATATTTTCACAATATTCCTCTCACTCCAAATGGATCAAGGAAATATTTTGTTTCATTGTAAACAGTTGTGAATATTGGTATGTATATATGTTTGTTTTTTATGTAAATATTTCAATAGATTTATATGATGGGTATTGGGGAATTGAGAGTGATGTGAGGGGGGGAAGGGGCCAAAAGAGCTATCTCCTTCACGTGGTTGGCCCTGTTCGGTAGAGAATAATTTATTGGATCCATTTAATCTTGGAGAAAACCTCCCTCAACCACCCTCATTATTATCCATCAACCTCCCTTATGTATAATTTTGGCAAAAGATTAAAATAAAACTAAAATATAAATGACATGCATTAAATAACAATAAATAAAATGAAAAGTCTTTCTTCTCATGCTAGCTAATAAATGTAATTTGACAATTTTCCCCAAAATGTACATAACACTGCACCATGCTCATTTAATTAATCATACCCTCCATCTATCTAAGTCAATAAGGTATTTAATGCTTCTAGATATTTTGTATGCAATATAATTTACATATTCAATAAACATTCAATTAAATAGTTAATAATTTACTTTAATAATCAATACATTAATTGATTGTACTAGTGTACATGGGTAGGATATGTGTGCGTAGCTAGTGAACACATATCTCATGTATGTACTAACGATAAATAATCATTGCCTTTAGTGCATAGTTCCTATATGATCACCATGACACGTAGGACAACAGATCAAGTGATGCATCATTTAATAATATTAACGAACAAAATTACACCAATTCATGAATAACTCATTATCACACTTAAAATATCAATAGGAAATCAAAGAGGGTTTTAAACATGGTAGCAACCAAGTGAGTAAACAATAGTGGCATCTCTTATCCCCAATCAGTATTCTCAACTAACATCGAAGCATCCTTCCTTCCTAACCTACTTCCATCTTCCATCCTATCCTTTCCTCTGTTGGACTAAGATGGAGTGTCAACTATATTTACCTAACTCCAGATAGAACCCATAAGCGGAAGTGTCATACATCTCAACCAATCTTCCCCAACAGGAAACTAGCAGATGCCATCACACGTCTAGGGGAGCGTGACTTCACACAACCCTCCCACGACTCTAGGTTTTGAAGGATAAACAATGGGCAGTACCTCCACCCCTCCTTATAGAACTAGGGTTAGCACCCTACATCAAGCCCTATTATGCAACTATTGTTCTTAGAGTCACGTCATCAAATAACCACTCTGGGAAAGTTGTGCATCCTGTCAAAACCACACTTTCCACATATCATAGCAATATTTGAAACCATAAATTAAATCATAAGTACAACTTATAGCATACATTATCTTTTGCATGTCTACGAAATCCAAATTACATCAACACTACAATCATTTGGTCATTACATAACTTGTCAACTTGCATCTTAGTTCACCAATACTCATATCCATGTATATACGTCATAATTTCATATAAGAATCCATATCTGTATTGATGTTCAATTAAGAATGTTGGCATGTTTTACAGGCAGCGTATTCTTGTCATTGATGGAAAGTACAACACCGACGATGGCTTAAGTACAGGAAGAATGTGTCAGGTGGGCACCAGAAGTACTTTGGGAAGACACAGCAAAGCAAGCTCGATAAGATCAGAAGAGATAGTGTAGATTTTTGGGAAAAGATTAAAATAAAACTAAAATATAAATGACTTGCATTAAACAACAATAAATAAAATGAAAATCATTTCTTCTCATGCTAGATAATAAATGTAATTTGACAATTTTCCCCAAGATGTACATAACACTCGACCATGCTCATTTAATTCATCATACCCACCATCTATCAAAGTCAATAAGGTATTTAATGCTTCTAGATATTTTGCATGCAATATAATTTACATATTCAATAAACATTCAATTAAATAGTTAATAATTTACTTTAATAATTAATACATTAATTCATTGTACTAGTGTACATGGGTAGGGTATGTGTGCGTAGCTAGCGGACACATATCTTATGTATGTACTAACGATAAACAATAATTGCCTCTAGTTCATAGTTCCTATATGATCACCAAGACATGTAGGACAACAGATCAAGTAATGCATCATTTAATAATCTTAATGAACAAAATTACACCAATTCATGAATAACTCATTATCACACTTAAAATATCAATAGGAAATCAAAGAGGGTTTTAAACATGGTAGGAACCAAGTGAATAAATAATAGTGGCATCTCTAATCCCCAATCAATATTCTCAACTAACATCGAAGCATCCTTCCTTCCTAACCTACTTCCATCTTCCATCCTATCATTTTTTATGTTGGACTAAGATGGAGCATCAACTATATTGACCTAACTCCAGATAGAACCCATAAGCGAAAGTGTCATACATCTTGACCAAGCTTCCCCAACATGAAACACCAGTCGCCATCACACGTCTAGCGGAGCGTGACTTCACACAGCCCTCCCACAACTCTAGGTTTCGAAGGATAAATGATGGGCAGTACCTCCACCCCTCCTTATAGAAATAGGGTCAACACCCTACAACAATCCCTATTATGCAACTATTTTTCTTAGATTCATGTCATCAAATAACTACTATGGGAACATTGTGCATCCTGTCAAAACCACACTTTCCATAGGTCATAGCAATATTTGAAACCATAAATTAAATCATAAGTACAACTTATAGCATACACTATCTTTTGGATGTCTACGACATCCAAATTACATCAACACTACAGTCATTTGGTCATTACATAACTTGTCAACCTGCAACTTAGTTCACCAATACTCATATCCATGTATATACGTCATAATTTCATATAAGAATCCATATATGTATTGAAATTCAATTAAGAAATGTATTTTATTTTGTATCATGCCTTTCATATCTTACCCATTCACAACATAACTTAAATTGGTATCCATGTACCAGAATTCCACATTTAAATTTACATGTTTAACCAAATCACATAATCATCATCATCACAAACATATAACAACAAAATATAATATTGTGCAACTCACAAATAAGTCTAGACGTACACCTCTCACATGTCTATATCAGTTTCACTAAGTCCAAATAGTTACTAAGCAATCAATTACTATAATAAGCAAATCGAAGTTATAATTGCCTAAGGACAAAATATGGGGCGTTACACTTCTTTCCAGAAGAAATCAAAGGCTTCTATGACCAAGATGCAGATTGTCCTCACCTCTGATGACTTCAACTTCCTCATAACAGCCCTACAAGATGTTTCACTAGAAATAGTAGAGAAACAAGAAGCAAAAGAGGAGATGTACAATCAAATTGAGACTGAAATCCTAGGGGTACAATATACCCTTCAGTCTAGCCATGTAGTCTCCACTGCATTGGGAGAACGTGAATTGGGAGATGAGCCAGCTCAACTCCACCGCCTAGCTGATACAGTCGAAGCTCACCTTCGACGAGCGCAGGAAGAAACAGATAAAACCACCCAGGCTTTGACACAAGTACAAGGAGTACTTGTAGAGCACTGCAATGCTACAAAACAGGAAAATATTGCTCTCTAAGAGAAGTTTGATGAAGAAAAAGCATAGCTGAAACAATGAAAATAACAGTTGCCTGCCAAGCAACTTAAAGTGAAATAAGTGGTCAACAGAGCACTTCGCTTTGTGATAGTAGTAGAAATAAAGGCAAAAGATTGAGTTACACAACATGAGAACCAGCTCGCAGAATTTATCCAGTAGTTATAGCAATGCATAGCAGACTTAGAGCTCCGCGTAGTCCCTGAGACCCCACAGGATGTAAGGGATCAAAGAGAAGAAATTGCTCGAAGTGTAGTTGAGTGAATAAAATCCCTTGCTATGGAATATAAGAAACTCACTGATAGTAGTGCCTAGACCTATGAACAACTCATAGAGAACCCAGAACTAAAGGCACTGGAGTCGCAACTCTAAGAGTCGAAGTATCAAGATGAAAAGATACAGGTGTAGTTGAAGCCCCTGTCAGCTGTAGAAAGAATGAAGCGATCCCAAAAGCAGCAGACCGCTTAGCAATAAATCCACACTATATAGAGAAGATTTATGGAGGTAACTCAGAAACTCCAACCTTTACAAGAAAAGTCTTACCAATTGTTTACAGAAGTCGAAGGCCAAGGAGCATAACTAGAGCATATTGTTAATACAGAGGAACAATGCCTGGAAGGACCTGTGAACGATGCAGTCATCCAAGTGTTTGCTGAAAAAGAGGTCATAGCACAACAACAAGTCGAAGCAGCTCAAGCCAAGATCGAGGCTTTCGAAGAAGAACTTCCTACATCAGAGTTACTTGGGACGAGTCACAGGTGAGTGTTGGGGGCTTGTTGTCCCTTGACCAAGTTTTGGGAGATCCTTGATCAAGTTTGACCTATTTTGGGACTTCGACAGCCTGTCAAAGACACAGAACAAGAAGAAGCGTATATCACGGGATCTCGACCCCTTTTTGGGTCCTTTTTGGGTCATGTGATTATGTAATGGGAATGGGATGTCGGCCCATGGGTTTACCCATGTTTAGGCTTATTGTGTAAAGTATAAATAAGTAGCTAGGCAATGTAACTGGCTTGGTCCGTCGATAAGCTAAGTGTTGAGTGCAAGTGTGGATTGTAAATTCTTTGTGCATACTGTGAGAGACTTGCAGAGCTAAGTGCAAGTGATTGTGACAGACTGTGGAAGTCTTTATCATGTAGCGCAAGGAAGGAGGATCTAGCGAGGTGTGCATATCTCCTGTCCTATGCAGAGTAAGGTTTATAAGGATCTGCGCATGTAACCCATTGAAGAAGCTAATAAATAAGAAGAGTTGGTGGACGTAGCCCCAATGTGGGGGTGAACCACGTAAATATTGTGTCATCTGCTATGTGTGATGTTCTGATGTGTTTATGTCTTTCTTTATCTACTAAGTGCTTGATATATATAGATAGATAGATCAGTTTATGCTTTGTGCTTACGATGAATCTGGATGTTAGATCTAATCTCTATGAATGTGCTTAGTTCTTGAATCTTCTAGATCTAATCCATTTATGTATGCTAAGTGCTTAGATACATTAGATCTGGGTGAATGTTGTGATGCTCTATTTTCTTTGCAAAGTAGATATTGGTTAAGTATCGATGAATGTTAACTGCTAAGTGCTCTATTAACTACTAGAATCACAGATCAGTGTCCCAGCTAAGGTTGCAGACACCTAAGTCCTGCAACCAACCCTGCCTCTACCTCGGGTGAGACTTCATCTTCTTCGCAGGTATTGCCAAAAGGGCCGATAGTTAGGGTTTTGTTGCTGCACTATTGTAGCGTTGAACCCTAGGTCTGCCCATGTACCAACAACCACCTCATTTCCCTCTTCCATAGTCGTGACCTCCATTTGTATTATCAGTGTTATTAGGGTCCACTAAAGTGTTCAACATAGGAATTGTAGTCTAGCATTGGCATATTCATGTATTTGAAATAACATTCATATTTTCGATGAGGGTAGTCTTTTTGGTGAGTTAAAGTTCCACTTTTCTTGTTCATTTTTTTCAGAAATACCATGATTTGGGTTGTCTTTAAATTGTCCAAAAACTCTTAGGGTAAAGTTACATGAGAAAAATTCCCAACATAGAAGTGGAATCCTAATTTTTTGCATAGTTCCTATCGGGTTTGGGTCAAATTTTCACTGGAAAAAATAGATGATATGAGTTTCCCTTATCCCACTCTAACCATTTCAAGTTCAAACCCCAAAAATATGGAAAAACTAGATAGGGAGAGTTATAGAACATTGTAAGAAACTAAAAATATCTCAAAATGTTTTGTCTTTCTTGGTGTTGATGTCATTTGACTAAAAAAATGCCCATATAGTATACCAATAGTAATAGAGCATAATACAATTGTGAAAGAGTAACACTATGGCAATCATTATGAGCTTATTGTGATACTGATAGGATACTAGTAATGAACTAGTGTTACATCTTTATTGATTGATTGTTTCTGTCATTAATGGTTTTATAGGACGTACAAGAAAATAAGTATTTTTTAGATCTATATTCATTGAGTGAGGGAAGTTTAGGTACAATAGAGGAAACTGAGACATCTAGTAGGTCTAACAGGCGGAGATCAACTAGAGGTGAGAAAATCAAAAGAAAATTCCATAGACGCATAGATTTTTTTCTTGCGAAAGGGGGATCATGTTATTATGAGAAGTTGTGACAAGGATTAAGACATATAAGGTAATAACCATAATTTCAAGTGGTTTTATTTTTGAGTCATAAGATCAATTATGAAAGCTTGATTTTTAAATTTTACATTATCTAAATGAAAAAATGTTTTCTTTCTTATATAGAGATTTTTGGATCCTGCCGACACCGACATGCATGGTATCGGTAGTAGTGGCACTACACAGACGTCATAGGGTCCCAATGTAGGACCTATTATAGCTTCCAGGATGCAGCTATTCATATCGCCACCTTCCACACCATTAGGTGGGAGCCACGACATGCACACCGAGGAAGAGACCACACAAGTAGGCTTTGGAGGTGGTGACAGAGATGAGGTCGATGATTTGACAAACTATATGGTTGTTTTTCCTAAAGAAAGACATGTGACCAAAACAAGGAACCTTAAGGGAACCTTTATGGTCAATGAGGAAGGGCTTCCATGAAAGCAGGTTAAAGTCCTAGGTAATTTTTAAAATTTTAGTCTTTTCCATGTTCTCTATGTTGACAAATATAAATCATCTAAATTATTATTTTTAAATTAATAATCATATAATCATTTTGCGTGTAGGGAACAACCAATTTTACAGGTCCTTGGAGAATAAGGCTTTGCTGATTTTTGGGCCCACCATACGGGAGAGGTGGAATTCCCAGAATTCCAACCCCAAAAAAGAATTGATGGATTATCTAAAAATCCTTTTTTGTGTAGATACATTTAATAAGACCTTGGCCACCGCCACAACTAGCCAATATTTAAAATATATGCTAGAAACATATAGGAAGCACTTGAAAAAAAATTATAGGTACGAGCATCCTTTTATGATTCCAGAGAGGGAGTGGAAGGCCCTCATTGAGGACGAAAAAGAGAAGAAATTGACAGATGAAGGAAAAACACCCTCTGGTCCCAAAAGGTAAATTACAATTTCAATTGAATACCTTCAATTTTTTTTAGATGTAAATAAAATTGTGGTATATATTATCATACTTGAAACTTTTGATGATAGGTTGACTAACATGTGAAAGGCCACAAAAGCAAGTCTTTCCAAATGTGTCTAGCACAGGCTACGTCAGGGCGACTACTTGAACTTAGTCATGAATTGTAAGTACCTAAATATCTCATTTGTATCGCCTTAAAACTTTTAGGTAATTGCAGAAAATAACATAAAAAATACATACTCGTATGCAATGCAAGGTGACGAGTTTGGTACTGAAACCATGGAGAAAGACCTCAAGCTTGGTTACAAGTACGTCTATAAAGTGGTAGTTGAACGTCGAAAATCTTGGGGCAGATACCAAGAACCACTTTGCAGAATAAAGTAAATAAAATTCAATCCACATTAACCTTTATTATTAAAAGAATGCAGTCATGTTGGATGTTATTAATATTTACAAATTTGTTTTAATCAAGGGAGCAACATTGTCAATGAATGCACTAGTATTGGAGATCAGTGCATTGATAGCAGTTTGCAACCAGAAGATGGTTTTGATCCCATTCAGTCCCAATTTTCCACGGGGGTGCAATCCCACAATGGTGCTATGATCGAGTTGGCACATGATGGTAATATGGTTGTATTTTAATCATATACTTAATAATTTTTTAGTTATACATTTTGTACTTCTATTTTTTTTTTACTTATATATTTATGATTTTCCTTATAAATTTTGTGGTCTCAATGGAAGAGAATGTTGTACTTGAGGATCATACAGTTGAAGAGGAGAACATGAGGGCAACCATTCCAACGGTGTCGACCAGTGCACTAGGTAAATAATGATATTGCAGGGTTTTTTTTTAATATTACTTAACTAGTTCAATGATATTTAAAAACTGGCCATTTAAATTTTGTACTTTTTTTTTTGTAGGTGATGCCTCATCACAAGGACCTCTATTACACCATGAGTAGCCCACAACTAGGCATGCTCTGCGTGATAGGATGCAATCACAATCAGATTTTGAAGAGCACCGAGAGAACGAAGATGTAGATATTGATGAAATTATTAGGAGCTATAGAGCTAAGAAGAAGAGGTCGGCTAAAAGTACTAAATGATGATGTACATGAATATTTTAATAATTATTTAATATAAATATATCTTCACAATATTCCTCTCACTCCAAATGGATTAGGGAAATATTTTATTTCATTGTAAACAATTGTGGATATTGGTATGTATATATGTTTGTTTTTTATGTAAATATTTCAATATATTTATATGATGGGTATTGGGGAATTGAGAGTCATGTGAGGGGGGGGAGGGGCCAAAAGAGCTACCTCCTTCACGTGGTTGGCCCTATTCGGTAGAGAATAATTTATTGGATCCATTTAATCTTGGAGCAAACCTCCCTTGATCTAGTAGAGCAACAAAAAAGTCAATGTTGACTTCATTGTTGCTACTTCAAATCAAGGGAGTGTTATAACCCTAAATTGCACCATACATGCATACCTGGCATTAGTCCCTCTTACTTGTTGTTGTTTCCAAGCCATCCCTGAGCAACTCTTCTTAAAAACACTATTTTTGAAGATGTACACACCCTACACCACTATTTCTCGCATACACACGCTTGTTGCACCACTACAACTCACGTGTGTATGCTAGTTGCACCATTATAGCCCGCGTATACCCACAAATGTTGCAAAAATTAAAAAGTTGCAAGGAATTTGTTGAGATTATGGGATATTGGATAGTTTCCCAACTGATCCACCGCCTGTAGCCCGTCACCCAACCAAATAACCATCCTTTAGTCATATAAAAGGAGGTATTGGGGTCTCATTTCAAGGAGGAAGCATAAGAATAATAAAACTCTTCTCATTTCACATCCCCTCCTTGCCCCAAATAATTGCAGCCATATTGTGAGTTTTGCAAAAGAATTTCCCATCCTTTCCCTTTTTCCTCCATCATAAGCCTATGCCATTTCCCTAGAAGAAGTGTGAGAGGAGAAGGATACGTGGAGGCATAGTTGGAGCTTGGTGAAGAGGAGCCCGAACTAGGTTCGAGGAGCAGTCATCGATCTCCTTGTAAGTAAACTTTGTGATATCAATAAAAGGAATACTTTTTTTGTCCCAAAATATGATGTGCCACTTATCTATGTTTGATTTATGCTTTGTGCTAACATCTAACCCATAATTCATATATGAGATGCATTTTTTGTAGTTCTCTGATTATCTCTTTGTGAATGCAGGCTAGCCTTGGAAGGAGGCTTGTAGTCATCATAGCTATTGAATGCGAAAGGATCGACACCGAACGCGGAGTTAAAGGTAGCGTTAACAAATATTTTTACTTTGTATTTCTTGTATGAATGTGGGGTATATTCGGGGTAGTCTAAAGAATAGGAGACTTTTAGACGGTCAGATCTACCTACATGTTGAACCCTAGTGTAGTCCATAGGGGGGTTTTCCCACTATAATAGAACTAGCGACCATACTGGGGAAACCTTTAGGTTTTTAGGGGATAGTTTTGGGTGTTTTAATTGGTTTTACTACCTTTTTGAGTTTTTGTAAGTTGTTGAGTCTTTAAGGGATTATGTTCTTCCATACTAGTACTCCCTGACCTGTCAATCTACCTATTAGTTTTCTTTTTTTTGAGAAGTTACAGAGGTGTACACGGCCTATAGTGGGTCTGCACACATACATACGATCCCTACCTTTGGACAACCCACGTACATATGCAGGTTACTTAAGTGTCAGTAGCATGCCTGTGTCAAGAAATTTTCTTTGTGAAGAAGAGGCAGTCAATCTCTTCCCTGATTGAATTCATACTTCTCAAGGGTTTCTTGATATAGTACTGGTCTCTGTTGTTACAGTCTTTAGCCTGGGTTTGACATCAGTTTGCATATCTTTTGAAGTTTCTTGTGTTTTCTTTGAAAGGGTTTTAGATGAGTCTGTGAGTCTTTTCTGATCGGCCTGTTTGGTATCGTCAATGACTCCCTGAGATCCACAGTGGGCCAGAAGTTAGTTTTTGGTCTTGTCTTGTCTTGTCTTCACTTTTCCCCTTTTTCTTGCTTTAAACAAAAAGAAAAAAGAATTTATTTCAAGTTTCTTGTTTGAAGCATATAAAAAAAATATAAAAATATTTCATTTCTTAGTTTGGTTAAGTAGTTAGGTTGATTATATTGCATGTCAGGAAAAAGAATGTTTTTCTTAATATTTCATTTCTTAGTTTGGTTAAGTAGCTCGTAGTCGAGCAAAATCTTGTTTTAGGTTCTGATTAAAAAGATCTTAGAAAAAGTAGTTACAAAAAGTTGGTTAAAGAGTTAAAATTGCAAACCTTTATTTGTCAAAAAGAAGTAGTTTTTCTTTCAGATTCATTTAATTCTCTTCTCTTTCATCTCTCAAAACACACTACTAGTTTCATTGTCGTTTCCTTGACTTAAAAACAAGCCACTTAAAATTAACGATAAATTAAAATCAACTAGAATTTATGTTTGTAGGGTCCATCAACTAGTCTAGGTTAGAGCCTTGAATTAGGTTGGAGAGGAAACTCTTCAAAGCTTAAAAACAAACATACGAGTCTGAGCTAGGGAGTGTAAAAAGTCCAGTAAACGCGAAATTTATCCAAGACCCCCCTCTAACATAGGGGTTAAACACGAGGTCACGTGTGGAAAGGTAGCAGAGATAACGCCTCCAAAGTCGAACAAAGCGTAGTGGGGAATGCATATAGAGGACTTGTCTTGAGATTCTGTCGATCGCATTTTCCACAGAGCTTCATGGGTCTCGAATCCATTCGAGGTCCTCAATTTTCTTCTAGAACACATGCTTTCGACACCCTTGATAGGTTTCGAGATTGATACCCTTCTCATTGCGGTCCACCTGACTGTCGACTGTACCCACCTGGTAGTTGTTTGCGAGCTGACAACCTAGTTACCTTTATTTTAGGGACTTACACAAGTGACTGTGGGGGTATACCATAGTACCTAGGGCAGATGTCAAGCCATGATTTGCAGATTATACCCAGAGGGTGCTTCCGTGCTCGAGTTTCACTTGCACCAGTAATTTTCTCTAGTGTTGGCTGGCGTAACTGTTCTTCCAACTAGTTAGTGGTTTGCTTGCTTTATCTCATAGGAACTTTTCTAGTGTGTGTTGGTTTTCAACGTTAGTAGAAGTCTTACTATGTCATTGATCTTCTCACAAAGTGGAAGATTAAGAGCTCCGCCAGTCGCAAAGGATTTTGGGCCTGCCGCCGGTTGAATTGGAGCCAACATCGTCACTGTTACGGTGAAGACTTGACCAGCAAGGGTCATTTGAGGTGACTGGGCCACAGGAAACTGTGCCCAAGCCATCCCCAAGGGGAGAACACTCAAATTCAGAGGAACCAACCATTTCTGACCTTGAAGCGGAAGCTCTCGGGTCGTACAACCCTCCGATCACTAACTTGTCGGTGCCCATCGTAGTACAAGTTGTCCCACCAAGGGTAACACATCACGAGTGTCAGGTAGTCTTGCAAGTAGTGATGGAAGAAAATGATACTACTTCGTCAAGGAGTCCTCACACTCCCTCTAAGGTTGCCACCACAAGGGGCATTCCGCCTCCTAACCCACCTTTTTCAGGCTGGACCATGATGGTCTCAGCCACCTCTACTTCGGGCAGTGGTCTGGTTTTGTCTATGGAGGCAATCACTTCTCTGTTCACATAGAGTGCAATGGGCCCTTTGTTTTCATACAGGATCCCCAACTTTGATACGAACTCCATCCTCACCTACTCCACCCTATTGACCATGGTTCTAGGGTTAGGGAGCTTGAACGCTCCTTTGCAAGGGTCCATGGGGGTCACCTCATCCCCCTATAATGCTTTCCCTTATGACAGGGGTCATATACCTTCGTCATCCCCCTCAGTCGGTGGTGCTTCCCAGCAACCCGTCAAGCCAAACATGAACTACAACTTGTTCGTATAAGGTAGTATGGGACCTCATTCCTAAACAATGTTGGTGGGTTCAATGTTGTTCTCTTTGTTCGGTGCATTTGGAAATAACGCTTTCTCGTCAGCTATTGTCTCGACCGGGGGAAAACCTAGTTTTGGACCACAAAATCCTATGCAGGGTACCATTACTACATAGGGGGCACACACATGAATATTTTCCTCATAATGACTATGGAATCTGTGGCAGGGATTAGTTCCCTCGTCAGTGATGTTGACCAAGGGAAACCCCTTCCATGGTCAATGGAACCTCAGGCAAGGCTCCGTACCTATGCTCGTCAGATTGGTAGGGGGAAAACCTTTCTAGAATCTTTGGAACACTATGCAGGGAGAAATCCTCGCCCAGCCCTCAACGTCCAACTACGGGAATCAACCGATGAGTTCCAAACAAACGCAATATTCGTTCGCTAGCCAAGGCCATGGTATTTACCAGAACCCTGGTCAACATCCTAACTTTTCCTGGCAACCTCGTGCCAATCAAACTCTAGGCTCCTTTTTCCCTATACATAGTCAACAACCCAAGCTACCGTTTCTGGCAACTTTTCATTTTCCAGACTTGTCAAGATTGTTAAACGATCCAATTTGTTCGAAGTTAAGCCTAACAAAGATCTGGGTGATCATGTGACCACCTTTCACCTATGGTGCTTGTCAAAATCATTGCGAGACAACTCCGTACAGTTGTGTTTGTTTCAATGCACTCTTATAGGGAGTGTCGTGAAAAGGTACATCGAGCTCGACCGCTCAAGATACTCTACTTTTGGGAAATTTGAAATGGTTTTCCTAATCCATTTCCAACTACCTGTGAGATACGATGTCGACAACAAATTGCTACCAACTTTGAGCAAACAAAGGCTGGCCATATCTCTGATCAGATCCAAGAATGGTGGCATCAGAAGAGTTTGATAAAAGTACCAGTCCCACCGAATTTCCTACTAGAGTGGTTCCTTAAGTCTTTGGTACCCTAGTTATCCAAGGATGTAGAAACATCGAGAGTGTTTTCAGAGGAAGAGGCAATAATGAGAGATCAACAGCTAGAACTGATATACTCTCAGTCTGGTTTACTTTATTAAGTTTTTCTAGATGCACCACGATTCATTGTTGAAAAGGCCAGACACAAGTCTGGACCACATGTCGATGGTTTAGTTGGTTCATCACAAGCAAAGCCCGCTGATCAACTGTCAAATCAATTGCAACAATTGTCAATATAGCATATAGCGGCCAACCAAACCTCTAGTTCGATTGCTCCCCCTACTCAAATGTCAGATGTTTATAGTGTGCAATTGACGAACCCGAAGGCTAACCAGCAGTCTGATGGAAATAAAAAACAAAGAAAAAAAAAGGGTAAATGGAATAAGAAACCCACCAACAATGATGGTGGGGGAAACACAAAGAAAAGAAAGTTGAAGTATCCATGTAACCTTTGCATGGAAGACCATCCGACTCACCTGTTCCCTTGGCGTGCGGAGGCCCAAAATTTATTGGCACAACAGCAGCCTGTTGTGTTAACAAACCCATTTCCGCATGGGAAAAATTTGACTCAAGCCTCTTCGAGCACGGATGGGAGAAGTCAGGGACCCCCTTCGTCATCTAGTAATCCCTCGACCTTGAATATTTATATGTTGAAAGGTGATGCTTACATAGAAACTAGGTCACATGATTACAAAATGCCAAACACTATTGAAAAGGGTAAAGAAGCCGAAAACTCGTCAGTTCCTCTCCAGATTGAGAAGACGATGGGAGAAACAATGACACGCATCCCAAAAGGGGTGTTCAAAAAATATTCTCACAATGCAAACCTGAGGGCCTCCCATAACTACTTTGCGGTGGAAGATTTGTCACATACCCCTTGTGTGATGTCTTCTTTGGAGATCCTCCAGAGCTTCCCTTCATAGAGAAAGGCTCTGTTAGATGCCTTAGGATATTTTGAGACTTGTAATCCGGGAACGATCATGCTTGATACAACTGACTTGAAACCTCATCTCCCATACCACATGGAATTTTAGATAGTAGTGGATTACACCATGAAAACTTTTACCTGGAACATTTTCCGCACGATGGTTGATGAGGGTGCCTCGACATGAGTGATGTCATTGGTGTGTTGGAAGGTCATTGGCCAACCTACTTTGTCTTCATCACCTATTCTACTTACTACTTTTGACATTCGTTCATTCATACCACATGTAATCATTACTTCTTTCATCATACAGCTAGGAGGAAAGACCATGTGCATCGAAGTTGAAGTGGTTGATGCGCCTCTCGACTAAAACCTCTTGTTAGGAAGGAGTTGGACCTATGCTATGCATGCAATGGTCTACATATTTTTTCAGGTCTTGATGTTTCTTCATGAGGCATGGATCATGTGCATTGATCAATTGTCCTTCTCTCGTCCTGACCCTTCATCGGGGGCATCCACAGTCCCGATGATTGATAATCGACAACCTGACATCGCCAATTTAGGGGTTGTTTTGTGACCACCTTTTATGGGTACTTTTGATTACCCACCTCCTTTTGGAAATGTAAAGTACATATCGGCTATCCCTAACTAGCCTAAGGCTGAAATATTTCAAGTGTCGTCATTCCGCACGACTTACTTTAATGATCTGTGGACTCTTGCTTCCCCATCGACCATGATGGAAGGGACAAAGCATCATGGCATGGCCATGCCCTTGTCCACTGCATAATTTTCATACTCTATTATCCAAAAATATTCAGCCGACCCCGATCTGACTCCCGCACAGGAGTTAGATCCGATTCTCAAGCCTATTTGGTCTCAATATTATCTCACCATTATTGATTCTTTAGACTTGGTCTTTCCCTCAGACGAGGAAATTATAGAGGCATTGAATGGTCTGGATAGACCCTGGGATGATCTCCATCACAGATCTTATTTTCTCCCAAAGTTAAGAAGAATAGAGGCAAGAGAATTTGTGTTGACTATGACTGGAGATAGGTCTTGTCCTATTATTCCTCTGGCTATGCACGCAGTTTATGTCAAGGGTAATATGGAAACCATCATTGAAACGATACCTATTGAAATCTCCAGAACACCTGGCATCATGGAGAATGTCTTCATCGAAGTGGACTGCTCCCCCGAGGAGATTCAAATCTACACTAATTTATTTAAATAATTTCACGATGTGTTTGCCTGGTCTTACGAGGAAATGCCAGGCATAGATCCAAGAATTGTTGAACATGAAATAATGGCATATCCTAACGCCAAGTCGATCTGGCAAAAGATTCATCTGGTGAATCCTCCGAAAGTAGCAACTATTAAGGCTAAAGTCGAGAAACTTCTCAAAACTAGTTTCATCTACCCCATTCAGTTGACTCAATGGGTGTCAAATCCTGTTCTGGTCAACAAAAATCAAGGAACGATTCACGTATGTATGGACTTATGTGATCTGAATAAGGTATCTCCCAAGGATAATTTCCCCACCCCATTCATTGACCATATTGTCGATGAGTGCGCAGACTGTGAGATATTTTCTTTCATGGATGGTTTTTTGGGATACAATCAGATACATATTAAGCCCGAAGACCAACATAAAATAGATTTTATCTGTACATGGGGTACATTTTATTATTGGAAGATGCCTTTTGGCCTAAATAATGTTGGAACCACTTTTTAGCAGGCCATGTTTTTTTCTTTCCATGACCTAAGACATATAGTCGAGGCTTATCTCGATGATTTAGCATCATGATTTCATAAGAGAGTTGATCATCCCATGCACCTCTGACTAATCTTTGAGTGATGTCACTACTATCAGATTTGCTTGAATCCAAACAAGTGTAGTTTCTACGTGACATTGAGTCGTCTGCTAGGTTTAAAAGTTTCCACAATAGGGATCATGGTTGATCCTCTAAAGGTTGAGGCGATAGTTCAGTTTCCTCCCTCGTGCACAGTCCCTCAGCTTCAGAGTTTACAAGGTAAAGAGAACTTTCTTCGGCATTTTATCACAAACTATGTCGTAATCACTAAAGGGTTTATGCATTTACTAAATAAGGGAGTCCCTTTCCATTGGGATGAAGTCACTCAATTCTCTTTCAAAGCATTGAAACGCGCCCTCACATCCGCCCCTCTGCTTCGGCCACCCAATTATAATAAATATTTCTTATTGTACTTGGTCACCACAGATTCAACTATCGGCATGGTCTTGGTTCAAGAGGATGATTTTCTCAAAGATCATGTGATTTATTACCTGAGTCAAGGCTTGGTTGGACCAAAACTCAACTACTCCCACTTTGAAAAAATGGCGTTGGTAGCAGTGCATGATGTCCAACGGTTTCTTCATTACATTCTGTTGCGCAAGACCATCGTCATCGCCATTGTGAATTTGTTTCAATACGTGTTGATGAGATGTGTTATCGGTGGAAAGATCAGTAGATGGATACTCATCCTTTAGGAATTTGATTTGGATTTTGTTTCCGCAAAATCCAAAAAGTCACTGGTCTTTGCAGAACTCATCTTGGAACTTCTAGTTGAATCAGGTGATGTTATGCCCGAAGAATCACCGATTAAATGAGATCTTTTTCTGATTTCATCTTTGGACCCCTGGTATGGAGATATACTGGTCTATCTCCAGGCTTTGAACTTCCCCGCCTCTGCTTCTCGCGATGAGAGTTGACATATACACCATCAAGCAAAGAACTATCTCATACTCGATGACACTTTGTATCGTCGAGGTGTAGATTTCATCGTTCGTCGGTGTCTCACTCATGAAGAAGCAAAACTCATTCTTAATGACTGCCACATTGGAGAATGTGGTGGTCATTTGTTTGGGTTGGAAAAAACCCAAAATATTAGATGAGCAGGTTAATTTTGGTCAACGTTGATCAAGGATTGTGTTGAATCGGTCAAGAAGTGTCTCCCGTGTCATATCTTCTCTCGGAAGATGAGGGCACACCCCACTCCCGTGTTTCCCTTCATTACTGTCGGCCCCTTCACTGAGTGGGGGATTGATTATACTACATGTGACCCCCCTTTAGCCAGGGGGCACCGTTATATCATCGTAGCAGTAGACTACTTCATAAAGTGGGTCGAAGCTATGTCGACATTTAATAATTATGGAGAGACAACAACTCTCTTTCTGTTTAACCAGATAATAGCAAGGTTTGGCATCTCGAAGGAGATTGTCATTGACCATGGTAGTCACTTTAAAAATAAAATGATGTCTGAGTTAACGTCAAATCTTGGGTTGAGCCAAGAACATTCATCACCTTATTACTCGCAAGCGAATGGCCAGGTAGAAGTTGTGAATAAGTCCCTCAAGACTATTCTGCAGCGAACGATCAATTCTACTAAGTCAAATTGGCATTTGATGTTGTATTCGGTGTTATTTGCATATCGAATGCCTGTGAAGAATGCAACCAGTTTCTCACCTTTTCAACTCATTTACGGGTTGGAGGCAGTCTTTCCTATAGAGTGGCAGATCTCATCTCTAAAGTTGGCAGTACAATTATTTCCAGACACTTCACCGCTTAAGGAATGCTTATTATATCTCGAGTAGATCGATGAGAAAAGTTGTGATGTGGCCTTAGCTAATGAGGCTCACAAGCAATGAGTCAAGTTTCAGTATGATCGGTTCATTCATCCTCAGATTTTCTTTGAAGGCAACCTTGTCCTGGTCTACGACCAAGATAAGGATCCCCTAGGGGCAAGCAAGTTTAGACCCATGTGATTCGGACCTTTCATTGTGAAGGAGGTATTAAAGAAGGGCTCTTATCGTCTGCTTGAATTTGAGGGGAATGATTTAGCAGAGCCTAGAAATGGGCTCTATCTCAAGAAGTATTACTCATAGGTGGGTCGCCTTGGTTGAATTCTTGTACATATGTATAGTTCTTATACAGTTAGTTTTTGTCTTTTTGTTTTATGGACGCGTCATATTTGATGTTATATTTTTCACTATGGCAGATGTCAAGTGAATCAGAGGTGTTTTTTGGGTTCACGGATGATGCTATTTGACACACTCGGAGGCTTTCTTCCGTAGCTTGGGTGATCTTCACGCCTCAAGGCCAATTAATATCTTCTAGAGGTATATGTCTAGGTGACATCACAAACAATGTCGTCGAGTACAACACAGTAATAGAGTTGCTTCGTGATGCCTTGTCGCATGGTATTTCTCACCTCCGTGTCTATTTATATGCACAACTAGTTGTGTCCCAGTTAAATGGGGTTTACCACGTTTAAGATCCTACTTTACACTGACGGTTCCTTATGGTACATCTCTTAGAATGATTCTTTGATTACATTATGTGTATCCATGTTCCTATGAGATTGAATCAAATGACAAATATTCTAGCTAATCAAGTATTATATTGGCATATTGCACACACATAAAGAGAAGAACACACATAAATTGTAAAAATGTGATCCATAAGGCATAGAAAGATGTAAATACACACACACACACACACACACACACACACATATATATATATATATCAAAAGTCTCAAAGTACATAGGTGGGCTCGAATGCCTAAAAAACTAATATGTCTGGTACACATCACGGGGCTTATGCCCTCAAAAATATACAAAAGGTTCCCTCAAAATGTAAGTGGTCCATCCTAAGCTAAGCACGGGGCTTGCTGGCCTTGCCATAGTGAACCATGGAGTTTTCCAAACACTAGAAGAGATAGACCCGGGTCCATGGCACCCCAACTAGGTCAGGCTGCATCGATGGTGGGAGATCCTCGATCTCTGCCATAGGGATTGTGCGAGTGAGTGCGGTGAGGTTCCTCTCCACCCATATAAAAACTCTCTCAACCTCTCTAGTTGGAGGTCCCCCTACTACTTTTGTTGTTTCTGTTGGTCTGGCAGCTGCGGCTGGTATTGCCTCTGGTTGAGGATGCTGCCTGGTCCTCGAAAAGTCTGTTGGACACATTGGTCCCACATCTATACATAAACAGATACATAGTTGTCAGATACTCTGATTCACATAAAAATGATATATATAAAAAGAAACTAAAAAATTAATTAGCATTAAAAACAAATGTACCCATATCTCCTCGCTCCTCTCCAAGAGGTATAGGCATGTTTGGGTCCCTGGAAAAGTTGATCTCGGCTTAGGGGTAGTCCTCTATCACCTGAATCTTTTGTGTCCACTGGTCAAAAAAGGTATTGTCAAAGGAATCTATGGTCCTTCCACCCGGCTATTTTGGCAGCAACGATGCCCATCTACATACTGCTGAGGTGGAGGCCACATGCCCCCATACAATCTCTCATGGACTAAGATTGGGTACCCTCTCAAAGAAGAATGAGTACAAAATGGTCCCAAATCCAAAGTTTTTGTTACTCCACCCATGACACTCGATGAGTTATATGTTCATGCATTCAATAATGGTTGTTCTCCAGTCGAATATTCATGAATTTAAGCATTGCACTGCACAATGCATGTGCACCCGAGAGGCCTGATGTAAGGTCGCGGATCTAGTGATCCACCCAATAAGTAAAACTATCACTTTCAATGATAGGTTGGAGATCTTGTAGATTCGCACCTAAGAACCTACTTTCTCAGTGTCGTCCTCTCAATGTAGTCCGATCAACTTGGCAATGTTATGAGGCTCGAGGGGAAAAGCACGCAAGTTGACTGGTTCACCTCTCCTCGAGAGGCTATTCAAAAATTAAATGTCTTCAGTCATTGGATTCAACGACTGCCCCTCAAGCATAAATGCCTCGGCATAGGGGTGCCAATAATCCACCAAGGCATTCAACAACCTGGGTTGTTTCCTCATGAACGGACACCGGAAGAACTTCCACAAACCAAATTGTCTCAATGCGGCCATAACTACAGGGTCCTCATCGACCAAGATAAATATGTCTTCGTGCTCCCTCTTTCTCCAATGGACATACATGCTGTCACATGACAAGTTCAAAGGAGAGTTAACTCTTGTTTTTTCAATTTTTTACATGTTCTTAAGGGTGTACGCGGGCTGTATTGGGCACAGTCGCGTATGCACGTAGGGTCGCCCCTTTTTAGGAGTGCGCACCCCCCAAGAACTAAAATAAATGCACAAAGAAAGTATTGAAATTCAAGAGGGGATAATTTGTACTTACTTGGTTCGAGAAGAATTTTGTTTCGTCCTCTGAAGCTCCCGGAATCAACTCTTTTGAAAAGGGGGGGTTTTGCGCTTTTTGGTTAATTCTCATTTTGTAATGGTGAAAATGAGCTGTTAGCTTCTATTTATAGACTTTTTTGGCCTTTTTTGCCACTTTTTTGAGCCCTTTTGTCATTTTTTCTGGCTTGAAAATCGTTTAGTATGGTTCTTGAGTTTCTCTTTGGACATTACAATACACTTTACTTTTGTTTTTTGAGAGATGGGTCACTTTTGAAGGTCCTTTGGTAAAAGTCATTTTTTCCAACTTTTTGCATTTAAGTTAGGATTCCACCTCCACTTTCTACATCTCGTTGTCTTTTCCTATTTTCCATAGGATCGATCCCACCAAACTGTGGTACAGAACCATTATTGTTGCTTTAGAAGTGTCGTGGTGAGGTGGTAGAGCCTACCTCTACATGGATTCCCTAGGTAGATCCTGGTTTCATTTTGGTGTCCATGTTGTTGTTAATAAATTTAGGCTCGAAAGTCCTTTTTAGTCTTACCGTGATTACGAGATTGAGCCTTATAGAGCCTCATGTGTCATCACTCTTGGCCTCACCCCTCAGAATCCCAAAAAATGAGTCTTCTTTAAGCCCTTTTCAGATTCTATAAACATGAAAAGATTGTCGAGCGATCTTGTTTCCCTTCATGCTCGCCAAATTAAAACTTGAAGGCACGTCTGTCTGACATTAGTTTACCACTTTTTCAGTTCAGATGGTCAATTGTACGAAAAAAGGTATACTCTAAGAACTTCAGTTTGGTAGAAGAGTATTCTCAGGTATAATTTTAACCCTTTTTCGGGCCTGAGGGACTAAATTTACGAAAAAGGAACCCCCTTAGAGTCCATAGTTAAGCTCTTTTCAGACTCCCTAAAATTGAAAATATAGTTGAGTGACCATGTTCCTTCACACTCGTTAATTGGTCCAGAAGAACATATTATACAGAGTCCATAGTTAAGCTCTTTTCAGACTCCTTAAAAGTGAAAAGATTGGCGAGTGACCTTGTTCTTTCACACTCGTTAATTGGTTAAGAAAAACATCTACTGGAATGAGTTTACCCCTTTTTTTGGCCTATAGGTTAAGGAGGAAAAAGCTACACCTTGGGATATTCGTCTTTCCGGGAGAGTTTTCCTCAACAAATTTTACTTTTTCGGGCTAAGGAGACTAAATCTGTAAAAAGGTAGCAAGTCCATAGTTAAGCTCTTTTCAGACTCCTTAAAATTGAAAATATATTCAAGTGATCTTGTCTTTGTCACACTCATTAAAATGGTTTTGAATAGACGTCTTTTCGGTGCTAGTTTACCCCTTTTTTGAACCAACTAGACTACCTTTGAAAAAGGTACCCCAGCGAAGTCTTCTTTTCTGCTTTTTCATACTCTCTGAAAATGAAAAACCACTGAGCTTACCTTCTATGGGCTCATTAAAAATACATTGAAGGGGGTTTCATCGTGTCTTGCTAATCACATTTTCATATTTGTGTCTTTGGCCTAATTTTGGCTCCATGTTGCTCTCAATTGAACCTTTGAAGCATGCCTTGTAGCACTTTGCCTCTACGACCTGACACCTTGACCCATGGAGGAATTTTCCCGAGTGTCCTTTTCCTGCACATGTCTCCTTTATCTGAGAATTAGTGTGTTCCTTGCGCTTGGAACTAGTATGTTTGTGACACTCATTCCTCCTTTGTAACGTGGCATTCTTTTATTCTTTTTCAATCTCTTTCAAAATATTGAAAAAGACAAAAAAATCAAATATACCCCAAAAAGAGGATGGGAAAAATATTTTCTTTTATGGCAGCACAATGAGTCACCCTTGGATAAAGCACATCCTTCCATTTGTTCGTCAAGATTTGGGATCTAATATGACCTTGGGAATTTTTTCTCGCTACATAGAGTCGTGTCCTCCTCCATTTGGTTATTCTTCCAAACATATGGATAGTTGGTGTTGCCTCCTGCATCATGAACTTATGTCAATGCCATGTTACCTGAGTCTCATCATCTGTCGTGCTATTTTCCAAGGGAATTTTTACCCAAATTAGGTCGACCTCTCTACAGTTTGTCTCTTTCCCTCATGCCTGACCATCCCGAAATTCCAATCAAGTCTTTGTTCGAAATCACTGAAGTTCTCTGCCTAATCACCGAGATCCTCTTGTTTATTCTCGATGGGCCATCGAAGACCTCTGGGTAGTGAATTCGTACACTCACATTACACTCCTACCCGAGTTTGAAGATCTTGAATTTGTTGCTCGAGCTCTAAAGGCCTCATCTCCAACCATCAGGCATCATTGGCTTCTTGAAGATGGATACTATACATGTATATCTTTGATTTTGAGATGTAGATTCATTGTGTATTGATCATAGATACACTTTATATAGTTATATGACATGGATATGTAGTGTATTTGATTGGAAAACATTATTTATTTCATCCCAAGCATGGGTATGCCCGCCTCAATGAGACAATTGTTATTTTGCAGATGGCACCTCCCGAACTCTGGTCCCAGGCTCACTCACTTCGTACGTTGGTGTAGATTTGTAATGTATTTCAGCCATCAGATGCTCTTATGACCTCACACATTAGGGGGCATCTGTTATAACGCTAAATTGAACCATACATGCATACCTGACATTAGGCCCTCTTACTTGCAATTTTTTCCAAGCCATCACTTAGAAGCTCTTCTTAAAAACACTATTTTTGAATATGTATGCACCCTACACCACTACTACCCACGTACACATGATTTTTTCACCACTACAGCTCACGTACGTACACTAAATGCACCATTACAGCCTGCCTATATCCACAAGTGTTGCAAAAATTAAAAAGTTGCAAGGAATTCATTGAGATTACGGGCTATTGGGTAGTTTCCCAACTGATCCACTGCCTATATCTCATCACCCATCCGAATAAACATCCTTTTGTCATATAAAAGGAGGTTTTGGGTTCTCATTTCAAGGAGGAAGCATAAGAACAGTGAAACTCTACATGTTTCACATCTGCTCCTTGCCCCAAATAATTGCAGCCATCTTGTGAGTTTTGCATCAAGATTTCCCATTCTTGCCCTTTTTCCTCCATCATAAGCCTATGTCATTTCCCTAGAAGAAGTGTGAGAGGAGAAGGATACGTGGAGGTGCAGTTGGAGCTTGGTGAAGAGGAGCTCGAACCAGGTTCGAGGAGCAGTCGTTGATCTCGTTTTAAGTAAACTTTTTGATATCAATAAAAGGAATACTTTTTCTGTCCCAAAATATGATGTGCCATCTATCTATGTTTGATTTATGTTTTGTGATAACATCTAACCCATAATTCATATATGAGATGCATTTTTTGTAGTTATTTGTTTATATCTTTTTTAATGCAGGCCAGCCTTGGGAGGAGGCTTGTAGTCAGCAGAGCTATCGAATGTGAAAGGATCGACACCGAATGCAAAGTTAAAGGTAGAGTTACCAGATCTTTTTACTTTCTATTTATTGTATGAATGTGAGGTATATTCGGGGTAGTCTAAAGAGTAGGATACTTTTAGACGGTTAGATCTGCCTACATGTTGAACCCTAGTGTAGTCCATAGGGGGGTTTTTCCGCTATAGTAGGGAGGCAGTTTGATCAAATATTAGACACGTGTCTCCAATAAATTATTCTCAAAACCAAGAGGAGCTCATTCAATTATGTTCTGACACTCTCGTAAAAATTCATCTTAGAGTAAATAGTGTGCCACAAATTTTCCTTGTATTGATTTTTTAGATATTTATGGAGGTTGAATGATTTTGGTAGGTACTTTAAGATCTTTCTTCATCGATTGAGGGAAGCTCAAGACTAACAGACGACCATACAGCTGAAGAGAAACATGTGGGGTCAACCATTCCAACTGTAATGTCAACCAGTTCATCAGATCATGTGTGATTGCTCATTTCAGCATATAAGTTTATATAGCCATCAATTCTAGTTATGTTTAATGTTTTATGAATTGTTATGTTTGATTGCTAAATTGAAAAATCACCATTTAGGTATGTATAATATTTTGATTATGTCCTCTAGATATTATGGATCTGTCAATGTAGGTTTATGGTTATGCAATGGATAAATCTAACATGAATGTATGGATAAATTCTAACATGAATGTATGGCTCCGAACATGCTGCCAAAAATGGTAGTTTCTTTCCGGTGACAAGATATTTAGAGGAATGGAACCTACTGAAATGAACATTATGACCATCTGGAGGCTTATATATTGTGAGATTGTAGTGCACCCAAATTGAAAGGACCGTTTGGAGGTTGAGAGATAGAGACATTGCAATAAACCGTTTGGAGGCCCAGACATCATGAGATTGCAATACACTCCAAAGGGTGCATTGCAATCTGACATCTTTCTGCCTCAAATGGTCATTTCAAATCGGGTGTACTACAATGTCATGATGTCTGGGCCTCCAAATGGTTCATTGCAATCTCACTATCTCTCTGCCTCCAAACGGTCCTCCTTTACGTAATGATACAGTTTTGCTCCTTTGGTACAAGATGGAAGCTAAGTAGTATGGCTATCTTAGCCTATACCAAACATCACTAAACAACACAATGACTGGAATCATACTAAGCTCTCTATTACTAAGCTCTTGTTATGGAAACTATGTGATATGGCACTCAAATCATAACTCGTATCTACAGGTTATCGAACTCACTATGAATTTTATGTATGATTAGAGTGGTATCATTCTTAGGAAGATACGGTATGAAGATTAAGACTTACTAACTTATTACCTGTATTATACCAATCTTATTGAGGCAATGAAAACAATGAATATGGGAAAGGTGATTTCCTTGTTTCTCTAATAAGCTTCCATTGCATGTTACCAGTCGTATTGATTTCCCATATTCATGCATATTCAATGGTAAACCTACTACTGGAACCAGTGTAATTTGGGAGTAGAGGTTATACAACCATTGCATGAATGATTTCCATTTAATTGATACTCATATGATATAATAACATGAACTAGTAATACATGTATAGCATTATTTACTCCTATTGTGTGATGTATGTACCTGATGAGTTCAATGAATATGGAATAAAGGGGCATCTATTTTATTTCTACATCTGTTTTATATTATTACTATGTGATCCTCTTTTTTCTAACAAGAAACACCAAACCATAAAGGTAAGCAATAATCTCATTAAGACATAAGGGATAAGTGGTGGATAAAAAGGATCTAGTAGTGCAGGTCACTATTACATGAGGGGCTAGTCACTAGGAAAATAACTCCCAAAAACTACCTTCATGTGCGCATGTGCAATTTTACTAAAGTCTAGTGAATCTTAGTTACATGTATAAGTTCCCCACAAATTATGTTATAATGATCATCATTATGAAACTAGTTACAATATTACACTAATCCACTAGAGAACATTAAAACACATTCTAACAAATCCCTCATCTAGAAATGAAAAAACCCAATGCATGCATCAATATGGATCTTGGGATGTTGGTATCAGTAGTGGGATATTGGTTTTGTTAGCACTCTGTAAATTTCAACCAGCTTTAGAGCTGAGGCACTAGCCTTCTCAAATCAAACAAGGCTCTCTCATGTCACTTAATGTTTTTTTGGAAATTGGTGGATAGATTTGGTTTGTTTTGGGGTTTTTAAATAAAGTTGTTGGCAAGGAAGGGGAGGAACACTCAGTGCTATAGAGTCAAAATTCTGAAAGTGAATGAAAAAAATGCATTGACTGATCGAACTCTTCAGAGGATAAACGCTAAATTAGGCGATGAATATGAGTTATTATTAAATTTAAATAGAGTGTAGGAAGATAAAGAAAACTGTTAGACCTCAAAATTACTCACTTCGATAGTGTTGCAAGTGTCATCAGTACCAGTGTTGTAAGTCTTGCATCTTGTCCACAAGTGTCACATCTTGACCACAAGTGTTGCAAGTGTCACAAACATCATACTACCATATTTCTTGTGTCGTGCCTCTAACGACATCATAAGGACACTTAGGACACATCAAAGACTAGTTTTTAAGAAGAAAAAATAGTTGACAGGGAGTACAATCCTTTTGCCACTGAAAGATCCACTAAAAAATGGTTTTTGGAGAGGAGTGCTCCACTACCCACTGTCAAGGAGTGATAGTGCTCCCTAAGCCTCTTTGGGGGAGTGTTTGAGCGCCCTGTACACCCTTTTGGGGGAGCACTACTCTTTTCTGAACAAGTTTTGGATTTGTTGAGACAAATAAGGGAAGAATCCCTCAATTCCTGAAGGTAGTTGGATTCGAATAGATGATTAAGGCATGATCTTAAGGAAGATCCTTTTCTGAAGGAGAGGAATCCTCAACTTATCCCAAATATATCTCAAGTGGTTGGGCCTCTCCAAGGTTATATAAGGAGGTCTCCTCATGGTGAAAGGGGGATGGAGCTTGAGAATTACATCAAACTTATGATCTCATGAGTGATATGTCATCAAAGCAATCAGTGGAGATTACTTGAGCAAAGGGGCTGGACAAGGAGAAATGGAAGAAGTTGTTGCACCCTCATCAAAGGATTGTAAGTACTTTTACTTGTTCTCACTAATAATCAATGCTTGGCCTATTTCTATCAAACTTATGCTTGTTCCACATGAGTTTGTCTGTAGTATATAAATCTGTGTTTGAGCTAATCTCAGTAGAGTAGGAAGTCTTTTGTACCTTTGTTTGTTTTACAAGACCTATCAGGGAGCTCAGGATCGAAGCTCAGCCAGGACTTTGCAAAGACAAACATTGCTAATAAGGTACATATTTTTCTCCTTCTCTTTCATTTATTATCTTGATTAGATCTAAAAGGAAGTCAGTGTCCATGTTAAACACTTTTATGTCTTGGCCTTAGGAGTCTAGAGACCAAGAGGGAATCCACTTCTCCACAGGGGGATTCACCTACAAAAAAAAAAAATAACGGCATCAGAGCATTACTTAAATGAATTATGAATAAGTTAAGAAGACAATCACACAGTTTAAATTGCTTAAGCCAAGAGCATCACAAGATGAATTCTAGGTCTTTAACTCTCCAATTTAAACAAAAGAAAATGTAAATGAAGTAACAGGTCACAGGAAACACATGTGATGAAAGGAAACAAAGCTCATATCACTACCCTTTAGAATCTTTTCATAGAGACTTCAAAATATTTTGCATTTATATTCAATTCAGATTCAAAAAATTTACAAAATAGAGTCTAATACCACCAAAAGGTGCTCTTGCACTTCTACCAACATCAATTCATTCAAGTAACCTAGTACTTATACAATTTGATCAAAATAATTGAAATTTGAAGCGTTTCATCTTCCAAAATAGTTTCAACTGACAGTTTTGGTATACGAAATGATTTACAATAATTGACAAAAAAATTTCAAAATTATGGGCGATTTCTTTGACTATTCAACTCCTTTCCCGCCATATGTCTCGCTCTGGTCTTCTATTGGATCTAAAAACTTGATGACACTTGGGGATCACTGATTGGATCCAGTGATATTTCACTTTGTCTCACCTAGACACACAATTTCCTTCCATTGTGAATCAGAGGGGATTTCGCAATCCATAATCTCTTTAATCAAAATCTCCAAGTCAATGCACGTGGCATAGGACATAGTCGGCATGCCAACTTTCACTATTTTTAACTTATTCAAAATTTCGAAGTTTGTAGCCAAATATTCTACCAGACTTGGGCCTTTGAGGATTTCTTCTATAGATTCAAATTTAGAATGGTTCATTCTACATTGCATGAGGAGAGTATTGTAATCTTCTTGATTGTATAATGAACCTCTGTCATTCCAAAACGACGGGAAGCCTTTGATAAACAATTGTTCAAATGCATATTTAAATTTTTGTATGTTGTGCTCCATTTGCATAGCTTTGTTTTGAACGGATCTGAACAGGTTATGTTTGGTGATTCTTTTCCTAGCTTAAATGATCAATGCAATCCTGTCTTTTACCCCGATAGTTTGAAGATAGGAAGTTGGAACATAATTTAGCAATTCAATAGCATTTTGGGCCCATTCTGAGGGTTTCTTGGCTAACACTTCATTAACAACAACACACCTACTCTGAGTTGTAGCAGCCACACTGTCTTTGTCATTTATAAAATTTAGATAAACCCTGAATTTAGCAGCTTCTGCAGCAATAACATCCCATATGACATGTTTGGCTCCTTGCAATAATGTTTTTCCCTTTAGCCTGTTTTTCAACTTGCTCACTCTCTCTTGTAAATCTTGATTATCTCTGTGAATTTGAGCCATCTTCTCATCCTTCACCTTCATCTCTTGTTTCAAATTTTCTATAACCTCGTTGAGACCTTTGATCACCCATGTTTTGATGCTTACCTGGGACATAGCTTGGACCAACCCTTCAATGCTAGATCCAGCCTCTGTATTAGTAGGTACCATGGCAACCATATCTGATGTTGTTTCCTATGATTGTGACCAATTCTCTTTCTCTTTTTCCAACTACAGCACTTTAGCTTTGTAATTGAGTGCCTCCTGTCTGAATGTTTCTTTCTCTTTTTCCAAAGTAGTAAGTTCTATTGTTTGTGGATGGTCTGTAGGTGACATCTTCAACCTTTTATTTAAGATTTGGATCATCTTATCCTTTTTTTCCAGAGAAGCTTTCACCCCTTGAGGACCTTCAGACTCTAGCCTTTTGACCTATGCCATCCAGGCTTTGTTGGATTCCTTTTCTTGTTTCAATTGTCCATATAGTTTGAGTGCATGTGTTGCCAATATTGTGACCCTCGGACCCAAACTCAGATAATCAAAATATAGCATATCGTTGACATTTCTGTGGAACTTTACTTTGTCAGGGGCACCAATATTTTCATAGTTCATTTTGATCTCAGATACCTTATCATCATCAGCCACTACTACGTTAAATGTTTTATTTTCCACATCCCTGACCAAGAGTAAAGAAGATTTAAACTGGGAAGTCTTTTCCACTTCATGCAAAAGCTCCCTTATTTCACTGTTGGCCATACTTCCCTTCACAACGTACTGGTTCATTAAATATTCCTTGGACTAATAAAATGCCCCAGGTGTCTGGCCAAATATGTGTTTCCTCCTGCTAAAAACCTCTGTCCTACTTTTAGTTTGTGTCATGTTTTCCGTACCTGCTTATTCGTTCTTGGTTACACCTTCTGCCATTTCCATGCATGTTTTCTCCTTGGGTTCTTCTTATTCCAGGTCGACTATTTGAGAGGATTATGTGATTTTCATTTTCTTGAGTATATAGGAGAAGGTTTATGTGTTGGGCTCTCCTAGGTAGCTGGTTCAGTTTGTTTTGCTTAATCATGCTACATAGTGACCTCCATATCCACACAGGTTTCTAGATTGGCCAACTTATTGAATCATTCAACATGCTCATGTTCATAGGGGCCTTGTCTACTCTCCAGTCTTCTCTTTGATATGATCTGGTGTGGGTCATATTTTCTTCCTTGCAACTGTGTGAATCCAAATTCACTGATTTTGGATTGAATATGAAGCAAACAGGACTTGTTATTCACCACAAAGGGACCTACTATGAAAGGGGATTTTAAATTAGAAGCCTTGTGTGTTTTCAAAAAATGCTCGGTGTCTGAGATGATCCTTTGTCTTATGAACTCCAAAACAAAGATTTTGGGGGTCAAAAAGACTGGTAAAATATGAGGTCCTTCCTGGTATCCATATACCCAAATCACGGTGGACTATATGAATCGCATCCAGTCACCTATCCTGGTCTCTGGATTTAGTTGTAAGCAACTTTTCATTTCTTCCAGGACCCTTGGAAAGTCTGAATCGAAGATAAGACTATACACCTTGGACACAATCTTATTGATGAAGATAAGCATGGTGATCCTTTTACATTCAGTTGAAATGAATGAAGTCTCGAGAAATTCAGTTTTGTTAGATTCCAGGAATATCCTCAGCAAATGGGTGTAATATCTAAAATGTCTTAATGAATTGAAATTCACCAACTGTTGATGCATATTGCCAATAATGAATTTTCCAAAACTGACACAGACTAACTAACCAGACTCTGACATAAAGAAAGTCAATAGGAAACCTATCATGACTTCTACCACAAACTTGTCTTTGTCCAATCCTAAAATTTGACCTAATAGAGAACAATCCCACTAGACTTTGATGATCATGACACTTATACTGGTGGGTAATGAAAGACTCTATGAATGGTGCTCGGGCTTGACAATGGTTTGCAGAAACCGGGTTTTTAATTCTGGTGGGCATTCTCTATAAATTGTGATCATTTGTTGTTCCTCGAAGGGCTATGACATCGTGGAAGAAGACTAGGGTATACTAAGGGTGTTCCAAAGAGATGGAATGTCTATTTCACATAAAACCTCTGACCCTAATTTATTCAGAATGACTTGTTCTTCCTAAGAATATCTCTTTGCACACCAACTTACAAATTTAGGGAAAGGAAAGACTACTTCTATGATGTAAGGGGTGATGGAGGCTTGAGCCGCTTCAAGGAAAGGTAGGCACGTTCCAACATTGTCCAAAAAATTCGATTTGGACACATAAACGAGTGAGACTGTTATCTTTGTGTCGAAAATGTCAGAGTCTCTGTCAATTAGGGATTCTTATTTGGAGGAGATGTCTTTCTCATTTACGGATAAGACAACAAGATTATTGGCCATGGAAAAAATACATGTTAAGCAGTGAGAGAAACATGAATCTGGTTCAGTTCTAAGGTTGAATTTCAAATGGATGCTTTGCACCAAGCTTTCGAACGTTTGAATGCTTCAAATTATCATAAAATAATGTCGAGGGTTCCTCCTTTTATAGGTATCTATTGACATCGAGGGTTGGAGAAAATGGTTTTAGGTGAACCATTTTTTGCCCCGATGTGCCTCTGAGGGTGCCACACATCCACAATTTAAACCATGACGGTTTTCCCCGGCCCACCCTCGATTCATCAATCTTTGTGATACTTCAATTGTCGATATGATCCTCAACCATTGATCTAGACTACTTTAAGATCTATGGTCTTCATTCACCCAGTGACCATTCCATCAGGGGTTTGAGAAAGTGGTTTAAGTGAGACTTATTTTTTCCCTGATGTTCCTTTGAAGGTGCCATGTGTTCGTCGATAAAACCATGATGGTTTTACCCGGACCGTCGTCGATTTTTTAACCTTCGTGCTATTTTGATCCCTGATATGCACTTTGGTCATTGATCTGGGTCATTTTCAAGATCGACAGTTCGTTGAGTCTCACCCTTCACACTTTCACCATATTTTTCCATACGCCCCCAGATATATCCTAGTCCTCTAAATTATCATATCTCCTTAGCAACATAGCCTTTCGCTAAAAATTTCGATACTCGAATACCATTTCAAAATTTGTTATGGTGATAACAGGTTCAGTATTGATCATTTGGTATCAATATCCCCTACCATCGGTTATAATATTTTATTACCATAGGTTGTTATGATACCTTGGAGACTATGCAATCATTATATACCATCAAATATACGATATCTCTAATTACCAAGAAATTGTCAAGAAACATTCCTTGAAAGCATTGTGGATTTCCCGTGACATATGGGAACAACTCCCTAATTACTTGAGGAATAGGAAACTTGTGGGTTATCCATATTTCATTTGATCCCTCAACAAAGAAACCTTTTATATAAACTCTATAATAATACATGATTTTAGGTGGCTTGGCCTTGGATTTAACTTTCCCCTTTTTTGGTGTCCTATTAGGTTTTACAAGTCACCCATCAGGTAGGCAGTATGACAAGAAGTTATGCAATGGACTCAAGTAGACAGAGAACTTGGATTTTATGGTGCAAATGAATTTGGACATCTAGCCTTCAATTGGGATGATCTTCACTCTGGTGCTCTTAAACAAGAATAGTAGGTTGCATGAGGACATGCAACACTTTTTCTTGAGGGGAGATGATGGGCTCAGGAAATGACATATTTTTTCCACCTGTTATCTCTCTGTCAGATCTCCCAAGGTTGTGAAGGAAACTGGCAAAGGTAACCTCAAACCAAACTTTTGGTCGGTATCTATCCCTACCAACCAAATAGGGCTCTCTAAATTGGTCAACCTCAACGAGATGACTAAAAAAAAATGATCTTAGGCTAGCTATTGGGAACAGTGAGGATTTTTTATAATAAAGTGGGGGTTTTTCTAGACAATGGGTTTGAAAACTAGGAAACTAGAATAATCACTCTTAAAGATCAGTTGTAGAGGTCAAACAAGGGAAAGGTAGTTGGAAACATATGTCCAATTCAATATTGTTGTAGTGTGATGATTGAGGAAAACAAAGGTAGGGGGTAAGTGAGCATTGTAATGTCAATTCACCTATAGGAACACTGAAACAATTAATTGCCAAATCCTCCAAAGCAAAGCATGAAATGAATTTTGTTTCAACAATTGAGATAGATTTAGCATAATAAAAGCATGGGATGAAGATAATTTACATAGTAAAAGAAAATGCATGGACACAAACTCCAACACAAGAATCCCTGTAAAAACTTGTTTCAATATGTATTAAGCTTCTACAAAAATCCACTACAATGGCTTCCAAAGCTTCAAAACAATACTATCCCCCCCTTTTGAATACATTGAGTATACAAATAGATGAAAAACTCATATCCTACCTCCAAGGGTCAAATCCTTCAAATTAGGATCAGTTTGTTGGCAAATATTGCACAGACAACGAATGCGTGTTGGCAACAGACAGTGAATCAGCATATACTTGTCATTGATGGAAAGTATAGTTGTGATTGCAGTGATGGTTTGAGTACAACAGCAATGAATAACAGCGCAGCAATAATCGAGAGGAGAAGAATCAATGATCGTTGGATCCCATTTAAATTTTCTGAAAGGCTGACAGCCGTTAGATCTGCGAAAGTTGCACGGAGGATAAGTCCCTGTGAACAAGAGGAGAGATGTCCCGACAGGCATCGGGATATTGGCCATCGGGAAATCGGAGTTCTCGAGTTCGTGTGCATTGGGATAGCAGCAGTCGTGAAATCTCGATGGGATCTGGACCATCCATTTGGAAGGACGCATGGCAGTGATCGGGCGTCACCGGGAGAAGCTCGACAGGAGGCTTCATTGGAGAATCGGGGATCGGGACTTTGAAATGTCCAAGTCACTTGACATCAAAAACCCCAATTTTGCGATATGCAATATTGCGATTCAATCGTAGCCATTGAATCGAGAATGAGATCTGAACCGTTGATTTAACTTCTCACGGAGTTTTGCGAATCGGGACTTTGAAAGGCAAAGAACATAATGTCGATATCGTGATATGTGAAATCGCGATGTAACAACAACCGTCAGATCAAGAAGTGATCTGGACCATTGATTCGACTTCTTTACTGAATGTCGAGAAACGGGAATTCGAGTTAACAAAAACCCAGATCATCCAGAGTGTCAAAATCACGATGAGTAATATCCCGACTTAATATGAACCGCCAGATCTAGATATAATCTGGATCGTTGATCTGATTTCATTATGGAATTTTGCAGATCAGGATTTGGAGGTGACAGGAACATTGAACATAAGGAATTACAATTTCGTGATATTCAAAATCACAAAAGTTCCTTTCACATAAAGCCTTGGTCACAGCTCTTAGTCACGGGAAGAGAAGGTGTCAGCCCAGATAAGCTCCATTTCGGAGTTTCGGAGATCGCGATGTGAAAGTGTCAAGAAACTTGGGCAAAGAAATGTCGAAAACCGATTTAAAAGAAAAGAATGATAAAGATTATCCAACGATGCGGATAAAGCTTGAATTAATCGGAGGGTTACTGTTCTTCCACACATTTAACTCCTTCAGTGACAAATCTGTTAGTAAAATGGACTCATGATTGCAAATTAGTTGTCGATCAGTTGGCTTTTCGGTTGGCTGGACAGTTGTCATCATTTTGCCCAAGGAGTTGGGAAGTTGAAACGTTGTGCCCGCGTGTATAAAAGAAGATGAAACAGACTGTGTCAAGTTGGTTGTTCTGGTGAGGAAAGGAATGAAACAGTAAGGAATAATATAGAAGAGGATGCGTGGTAGGAAAGGAAGCAGATGTGCAGAGTGAAATGGAACACAGAGCAGAATAGCAGAGCAAGAGAAAATGCAGAGCAAAATAGTAGACCAGATCATACTTACAGAACAGAGAAAGGAAGTTAAGAATTGATTTATCTGGGAAATTGTCTATGTATTCATTATTTTGATATTTAAGGGTGGTTAGGAGGCGCTCAGGAGGACTGTTGTCCTCAGAAGTTCAAGTGGGTTCTTGAACACAGGAAGTTGTAGCTTCCATCTGGTTGCAGCCAGAGAAACCAGGGTGGCAGGGTGGTGCTAGGGAGAACAAGTGTTCTCTGTTATACAGGTTGGAGCCTGTGTAACTGGAAGTTGGTGCTTCTATCCAGTTGGTGTTGGAACATTCAGGAAGTTAGTGCTTCCATCCAGTTGGTGCTGGAATATTTAGGGAGTTGGTGCTTCCTTCTAGTGGGTGCTATAGAAACCAGAGAGTTGGAGCTCTCAAACAAGTTGCAGCTTGTAAAACAGAGGTAGCAGCCTCACATTGAGTTGGTGCTCAATTGTAAATGATGTACAGAACTGAAAAAGATTGCCTATCATTTCAAAGAAGAAGAGGTTTTCTCCCTTTATGGGTTTCCTCGTGAAAATCTGTCTCTGTGTGTAATTTATGTGTGATTGATGGTCTTTACTTTTACTGTCCATATGTTGTATATTGTTGATGACCACATGAAGAAATATTAATAATGTTTTAACAGACTTAAAATTGTTTAAGCTCACATACAACTGATT
>JZKD02S1693881.1:603030-638247 GCA_000966675.3 Picea glauca | reverse complement strand
GTGATGATTTACTAGTTGTTTTGGTTTATGTAGATGATATTATTTTTGGTTGTACTAATGAATCATCTGTCCAGTGGTTTGCTAATTCTATGCAAACAGAATTTGAAATGTCCATCATAGGGGAACTGACATATTTTCTTGGGTTACAAGTAAAACAAAGCTCTGCAGGAATTCTTATTTCTCAAGAAAAATATTTGAAATAGATATTGAAGAAATTTCAGATGGAATATTCCTCTACAGTCAGCACACATATGGTGGTTGGTTGCAAGCTGAGCAAAGATGATATCTCACCTGATGTTGATCAAAGGACATATCGTTCAATGATAGGTAGTCTTATGTACATCACAGCATCTCATCCTGATATAATGCTTGTTGGAATGATAGGTTGTTTTCAGTCTACTCCTAAACAAAGTCACTTGGTAGCTGTCAAAAGAATATTCAAATATTTGAAGGGAACAATGACATATGGACTGTGGTACCCTAGAAATCAGAATTTCTAGTTAATTGTTTATTCAGATGTCGACTGGGAAAACTATGTTGATGAGAGAAAAAGCACCAGTGGAGGAGCATTTTTTATGGGTGACTCATTAGTTGCATGGATTAGTAAGAAGCAAGGATCTATTTCATTATCCACTACAGAGGAAGAATACATTGTTGCTGCTACTTGTTGCACACAAATTTTATGGTTGATACAAACTCTTGCAGATCTGAAGATAAATTACACTGATCCCATTCCAATTCACTGTGATAACACTAGTGCTATTAGTGTCTCCAAGAATCATGTTCTTCATTCCAAGACTAAGCATATTCCAATAAAGTACCATTTTCTCAGAGAACAAGTTACAAACAGAATTGTTCAACTGAACTATATACCTTCTACAAAACAGATTGTTGATATCTTTACTAAACCATTAGCAGCAACCCCTTTTGGATATCTTCTTCAAAAGTTGGGGGTTATAAAATGTTGTGTCTAATATGTGCACCTGGTCAGGGGGAGTGCTTATTGAATATCTGGTGAATTTCCTAAATGCTTATAGATGACAGGGGGAGTCTGTTTTGCAACAAGATCAGAGGAAGATTGGTTCTTCTTTGACATTGATGTCAAAGGGGGAGAAAGGAGTCGAGTTCAAAATATTTCGGGAACAGAGTCGAGTCTGAATGGCCGATTGTAGAGGAGATTTGTGTCTGAATACATTTGGGTTCTTGTGTTGCCATCAATGCCAAAGGGGGACATTGTTGGCAAATATTGCACAGACAATGAATGCGTGTTGGCAACAGACAGCGAATCAGCGTATACTTGTCATTGATGGCAAGTACAGTTGTGGTTGCAGTGATGGTTTGAGTACAACAGCAATGAATAGCAGCGCAACAATAATCAGGAGGAGAAGAGTCAGTGATCATTAGATCCCATTTAAATTTTCCGAAAGGTCGACAGCCGTCAGATCTACGGAAGTTGCATGGAGGATAAGTCCCTGTGAATAAGAGGAGAGAAGTCCCGACAGGCAATGGGATATCGGCCATCAGGAAATTGGAGTTCTCGAGGTTGTGTGCATTGGGACAGCAGCAGTCGTGAAATCTCGACAGGATCTGGACTGTCCATTTGGAAGGACGTGTGGCAGGGATCGGGCGCCACTGGGAGAAGCTCGACAGGAGGCTTCATCAGAGAATCAGGGATTGGGACTTTGAAATGTCCAAGTCACTTGACATCAAAAACCTCTATTTCGCGATATGCAATATTGCGATTCAATCGTAGCCATTGAATCGAGAATGAGATCTGAACCATTGATTTAACTTCTCACGGAGTTTCGTGAATCGGGACTTTGAAAGGCAAAGAACATAATGTCGATATCGCGATATGCGAAATCACGATGTAACAACAACCATCAGATCAATAAGTGATCTGGACCATTGATTCGACTTCTTTACTGAATGTCGAGAATCGGGAATTCGAGTTGACAAAAACACAGATCAAACAGAGTGTCGAAATCGTGATGAGTAATATCCTAACTTAATATGAACCGTCAGATCTAGATATAATCTGGATCATTGATCTTATTTCATTATGGAATTTCGCAAATCGGGATTTGGAGGTGAAGGGAACATTGAACATAAGGAATTACGATTTCGTGATATGCGAAATCGTGAAAGCGCCTTTCACATAAATCCTTGGTCACAGCTCTTGGTCACGGGAAGAGAAGGTGTCAGCCCAGATAAGCTCCATTTCGGAGTTTCAGAGATCGCGATGTGAAAGTGTCGAGAAACTTGGGCAAAGAAATGTCGAAAACCGATTTAAAAGGAAAGAATGATAAAGATTATCCAACAGTGCGGATAAAGCTTCAATTAATCGGAGGGTTACTGTTCTTCCACACACATTCAACTCCTTCAGTTACAAATCCGTTAGTAAAACGGACTCATGATTGCAAATTAGTTGTCGATCAGTTGGCTTTTCAGTTGGCTGGACAGTTGTCATCATTTTGCCCAAGGAGTTGGGAAGTTGAAACGTTGTGCCCGCGTGTATAAAAGAAGACGAAACAGGCTGTGTCAAGTTGGTTGTTCTGGTGAGGAAAGGAATGAAACAATAAGGAAGAATATAGAAGAGGATGCGTGGTAGGAAAGGAAGCAGATGTGCAGAGTGAAATGGAACACAGAGCAGAATAGCAGAGCAAGAGAAAACGCAGAGCAGAATAGTAGATTAGATCAGACTTACAGAACAGAGAAAGGAAGGTAAGAATTGATTTATCTGGGAAATTGTCTGTGTATTCATTATTTTGATATTTAAGGGTGGTTGGGAGGTGCTCGGGAGGAATGTTGTCCTCAGAAGTTCAAGTGGGTACTTGAACACAAGAAGTTGTAGCTTCCATCTGGTTGCAGCCAGAGAAACCAGGGTGGCAAGGTGGTGCTAGGAAGAACAAGTGTTCTCTGTTATACAGGTTGGAGCCTGTGTAACTGGAAGTTGGTGCTTCCATCCAGTTGGTGCTGGAACATTCAGGAAGTTAGTGCTTCCATCCAGTTGGTGCTGGAATATCCAGGGAGGTTGTGCTTCCTTCTAGTGGGTGCTAGAGAAACCAGAGAGTTGGAGCTCTCAAACAAGTTGCAGCTTGTAAAACAAAGGTATCAGCCTCACATTGAGTTGGTGCTCAATTGTAAATGATGTACAGAACTGAAAAAGATTGCCTATCATTTTGAAGAAGAAGAGTTTTTCTCCCTTTATGGGTTTCCTCGTGAAAATCTGTGTCTGTGTGTACTTTATGTGTGATTGATGGTCTTTACTTTTACTGTCCATATGTTGTATATTGTTGATGACCACATGAAGAAAGATTAATAATGTTTTAACAAACTTAAAATTTTTTAAGCTCACATACAACTAATTCACCCCCCCCTCTCAGTTGTTCTAGTATTTCCAACACAGTTTCCTAAAATATCTACAACAAAAACACAAAATATGGCAGGTTGAACTAATACCATACCAATACCATTGGCAATGGTATTCATTGGCAATGATATGCATAACAATACCATACCAATACCAATACCAGATAATAACATACCAATACTAATACCATACCAATAACATACCAATACAATACCATACCAATACCAATACCATACCATTGAATACCAATAACAATACCAAAACCAATACCGTAGAAATACCATACCACTGCATACCAATACCAATACCATACCATTGAATACCAATAACAATACCAAAACCAATACCGTAGAAATACCATACCACTGCATACCAATACCAATACCATTGCATACTATTCAATGGAAATGGTATGCATTGAAAATGATATGCATACCAATAACATTGCCAATACCATACCATGCCATACCAATAACATTGCCAATACCAATACCAATACCAATACCATACCATTGCATATCAATATCAATACCATTGCATACCACAATGGTATGCATTGGAAATGATATGCATATCAATACCATACCAATACCAATACCAATACCATAGAAAAAAATGCTCGACAGAGTGTTCTTGAAAATCAACCTCATCTTCAGAAATTACACTATGCCTCATTGACCAATGTTGGCCATCGACCAAGTTTTGAGGAAACATTTGTCGGGTTTGTCCACTTTTTGGACTTCGACAGGCTAACCAAAGATGGAGCGCCCAAGAAGAGTTGAGATCATGGGATCTCACTTATTTTGCGGGCTTATGGACCCAACAAGGGGTTCATTAGGGTTTATGTAATGGGTTATTGGATGTCGGCCCATGGGTTTACCCATGTTCAGGCCTTTTTGTAAATGTATAAATAAGAAATAATGTAATGTAGTAAGGGGGGAATGACTAGCTAAGTGCTAAGTGAGTAGCTAAATGCAAGAGGCAAGTAGTTCTGAGTTTCTTTGTGCAACAGAACCTATATGTAAGGCTCTATGCTTGATAGAGGAGCTGACTCTGTGCCTTGACCTAATTTTGGGAAGGTGGATCTAGTGTGCAGTGCGCAAATCACATGTCCAGTGCGAGGCTTGGCTCTATGTATTATTGCATGGGATCAGATGAATGTAAGAGATGGAAGCAGAATAATAGAAGAAGAATTTGTTGGTGGACATAGCCCCACACTGGGGTGAACCACGTAAATCTTATGTTGATGAGTTGCTTTGTGCCTATGATATTTATGCTTTGAATCTACTTCGTTCACTGAATGTTATGAATGCTAGTTAGATATATAAATGCTTAGTGCTTTACCTATGTTGAATGGGTTAGATCTAACTTCTGATGCTAAGTACGAAGTATATTTCGTTATTTTCATTGTGTCGATCTGTATTTAGGGTTTGATCTGCGAGGTGAATAAAGATAATGAACTAATGTGTGTTTCTCTTAAGTACTCTATGAAGTGTTATAATCACAGATATGTGTCCCAGCTTGGTTATAGAAACTTGATTCCTACAACCCCCCCTGCCTCTACCTCGGGTGAGACTGCATATGCTTCATAGGTGTTGTCGAAAGGGCCGGTAGTTAGGGCTTTGTTGGTGCACTATTGAAGCGTTGAACCCTGGGTCTGCCCTCGTGCCAACAAATGGTTCCATTGCCAGGACCTGAAACTGCGATTGTTGGGAATTGAAGAAAGAAAAGAGAAGTTGTGTGCGTAGATCTATTGTTGTATTGCGCAGTATTCTAATTGACTTGTGAAGTTCTTTTCTAGGAAAGAAACCCGATCTAAAGAAAAGAGGTAAGATCTTGAAAGAGGTAAAGCTTTATGATTTGATAAGAATAAGATAAGTGGAAATTTTTTCTTCAAAAGCATCAATCTAGGTATGTCTGATAGATTTTTTCCGAGTCTGAAAGCTAGGGCATAGCTAGAAGAAAGAGTTGATCTTAACAAATTTGATAGAAATAGAGAAAGATATGTTATTCCTATGCATAGAAAGAATTTTTGGACTAATAGTTGGATGCAGGAACCTAAAAATATTTTTTGCAGATTGCAGGTCCAACACTATGATCCCAGTGCAAAGTACATGAGAGGTTGGGGAACACTTAAGAGAAAGAGAGGATTGACATTATGTTATAACTGCACAAGACTGGGACATCTTTCTAAGGAATTCCCTGGTGCAGGTTCTATTTGTCTTTATTGTAAAATTATTGGTCATGAAGTTGAGGATTTCCCAAGGATGATTGCTAAAGTAGAACAAATGAATACGAGTCAAGAGAATAAGAACATGTTAGAGAATCATAAAGAGAAAGAATTAGAGAAAGCTCATACCATGTTAGTACAATTAAAATAAGTAATGGATGATCACAAAGATGCCAGTTTATCAAATATCTTGAAAGAAAAACATCACATAAGTACAAGAATAGGAGACTTCGACATAGACTGTGTCTTGGATGAAGAGACACCAGTGAATATTATGACAGAAATCACTTGGGAAATTTTGGGAAAGCCTATTGTGGTACCTTCATTAGGAAAAATAGGTTTATTTAAAGGAAAGATGATAACCCTATGTGGAAGAGTTACTAATGTACCTGTTATCATCTATGGAACATCGACAGAAGAGGAATTTGAAGTTATTAGGTTTGTTGAGAACAACACCCCTTTTCCTCTTTTGTTAGGAAAGACTTGGATCGAGGAGGATCAGATTAGAAGGAAAGCAGAGGAAGAAGCTATAGAAAAGAAAAATCAAGAACTAAGGAATTTCATAACTAGAATACTAGATCGACTGATAGAAGAATGAGAAGTTAAGTCGAAGTAGCAGAACGCAATAGAAGTAGTTGTCAAGTTTGAAAGAATGCAAGAAGGTTTGAAGGACCTATCCATGCAAGAAAGAAGAATACCCACCCTGGAGTTAATAAGAAAATAGATATTACCTTTGAACCCATTGAAAGAACATCAATAGTGTGAAGCTATTACGCTAAGAGAAGATAAGAATAAGAATGGAAAGAGGAATCTAGAGGCTCAGATCACAGGAGAGAAGGTAAGGAAGCTCAGTAAGAAGAAAGCCAAGTTATAAAAGTTACGGGAAGTTCTAGAGAAGACTTCGTTGGAGGCAAGCTTGAAGACCATGAACCTCGTCGGAACAGCAGAACCATGTAGAATGGGACTTCATCGTGGAAAATTTATATGACCATTGGAGGCACCCTGACCATTAGAACGATGCTCTAAATGACTAGGAAACACATTTATAGGTGACTAGACTGCATTTGGAACATTAAGACCGCACCATAATGGACCGACTTGTATTAATTGAGGCATTTCTGCCCATTGGAGGAATCTATTATGACACTTTCTTATTTAACCAGTCCGACGCTATGCTAGGACCACTATTTTTTCCATCTGTGATCAACGTTGCTAACAGAGAATTGATTGTGTGTCGAGCTATGATTATAGAACCTATACCTCACCATTTTTTGTCTACCCCACCAATCGTTCACCTACCCCGATTTATTTGTTCACAATGAGAATGTCTATCGAGCGCACCAAGCTAGAGAAATCCATTGAAGAAGTTTTGAAGAATTTTATGGCTGATAAAGCTATGTCAGAAGGGATACAAGCATTGTCAACCAGGGGACTATAGGCATACCCCTCGATTGGACAACATTCAAACCAAACTAATCCTTCTACCGAGAAGTGAGTAATCATCGTGACGATCTGGCTAATGTAAAGAATATCCCATCGATCTTGCATGATTACATCCCACCTTTGGTTGGCGTGGTTAACTGTGATAGCATTCCATGGGATTTCGAGTATACATTGATCACCACGTACATCCCGAAGGGGATACGTGTAGAAGGAAGCCAATTAGAACAGATCCCAGCATCGAAGAACAACGACTTCAACCTTGGTGACAAAAAGAACTACACAATGCTCGTGCCTCACATATATTTGATGAAGATGATTGGGAAGAAGCCTTGCATAATCTCCCAGCCTTGGATAAAGGAGCTCACGTAGTCCACGATACTCAATGTCATGAAGATTCCTCACTTTGTCTGACATTAGGAGGTTAATGCATGCATTAAACCCCTCTTGTCATGCTATCATGGAGGATACATGTGGCTTGACAGGCACATTACTATGGATCTGACATTGATCCACCTGATTACAAGACTGAGCATGCAGGGACCCAACCCTCAGCAGTTCTACCCAGGTAAGACTTCTTATCTATCCCTGGCACAATGCATTGAGGAGGCATACGATGAAGTCGAGAAGGGAAAGCGATGATACAAGGTAGCCTCTATCCAGAATGGTGCAGGGTGCCTAGCTTGCCAACTTATAGTTGGAAATATCATCAAAAAGAACCGCCCCACAAGAGTCACCGGGTTCGTGGTGGACCTTGCAAGAAAATGCTTGGAGGGGATGCAAATGAATTGGGTGAGGTACCTCGTAAACAAGCTCTAGAAAGATTGTCACGAAGCGCAAGATCAAGGATACGAGTTCCACTTCAGTTGGCTACTCGTGCTAATTGCATTTGTCACTTGGAAAATGCCGGAGGGAGCATCTTTTCTAGAAATTAAACCTTTGGAGCCACTAGCCGCGAAGTTCTACATGAATGACATGTCAAAGCAGTGGCATTCGAATGCAGTGTTCCACACCTACAACCAACAGCTGAAGGTTTCCATAGAATCTTTTTCGCGCATGAATCCACAAACATTGCACCAGTATAAACCATTATATAGGTTCCATGTAGATCGAAACTTCATTTATATCACTGTGCGTAGGGATGAGAGCAAGGAGAAATTACAGTCCTACTATAAGTTGACCGATAAAGACATGGAGGAGATCACCTTGGAACAGTCGGTAGAGTTCCTTGTACCGGTTGATGATGCAGAACTCTCTGACCCCGACATCATAGGAAGTCCCTTGGTCACCTGGGTCAAGCATGACGGATAGACTCACGTGAAGAAGAAGAAGAAAAAGGAGGATGTGCAGAACATAGAGACTGCTAAGGAGGACAGTGCCTCGGAGGAAAGTGGTCCTAACTTGCTCACAGCAGAAGGAGGAGATGAAGTAAATTAATAAGGAGGAGGGGAAGAAGAAGAAAATCAAGGAAAAGGTGAAGTTAGACCACTGAAAGATCCCCCTACTGAGGTCGAAACATCAAAGAAGAGGAAGGTTTCTCCACAAAAACCCTCAGCAAGAAATAAGACCCGCACCAATAAACCCCTAATGGAGGCCACCCTCACAGAAGATGATATAAGCCTAGTCTGTGAAGTGATGGAGGATGCGTCCGAGGACCTATTATAGAGATATGGCGTGAAGCAAGAGGAGATGTGTGTAAGAGTTGAGAAGGAACTGCAAGAAATACAGTGAACCATTCAATTGAGCTGCACAGTATCTACTGCACCTTCCTCATCAGATATTGTAGAGTTGTGGGGTGAACCGACCCAACTTCGAAAACTTGCAGATGCAATAAAGGTTCACTTTAGCAAGTCCAAGAAGAAAAGGAGCAGGCTATAGAATCCCTGAATAAAGAGAAAGAGGAGATATTGGAGCAACTAAGAGTTGCGCGGTACTTTGCAACCACTTATGAAAATGTGAGAGAAGAGTTTTGAGTGATGCTCAAGGGAGAGAAAGCATAGATAAAGAAGGAAAAATACCAGCTACACGCAGATCATACTACAGTCAAGGAAGTGATGATAAAATCACTTCACTTTGTACCAGGCTCGGGACAGGAGGAACATGAGGCAGTTGTGGTCCAAGTGATGAAGCTCATTGAGGGCATCCAGTAGCTTCAAGCAAGGGTAACGGATTTGGAGCTTCAAGTAGTTCCTAGCACTCCACAGGAAGTGCACGACCAAAGGGAGGAAGCCCCTAAGAGTGTAGTGGAAAGGATTAGAGTCCTCACCTTAGAATGAAAGCATCAAAGAAACAGAAGTGCACAGACCTACGAACGCCTCATGGAATACCCAGAGCTTAGGAAGTTGGAATCACAACTACAAGAGGCGCAATAGTAGGAAATGATAGTACAAGCACAGATGAAGTCACTCACCATGGTCGAAAGAATGAAGATATCACAAGAACAGTGTGCAGCCCAATAGCAGATTACTGCCATCTAGGGCAGAGTAATGGAAGTTACATAGAGGCTACAACTGGTGCAGGAGGAAGCCTACACAGTGCTTAAAGATATCAAAGGACAAGGATCACAACTAGACCAAGTGGTTGCGACAGTGGAACAACGCCTAGAAGGACCTATTACAAAGAAACTGATCCAAGAGTTTACTGAGAAGGAAACTCAGGTGAAGCAACAAGTCAAGGCAGCTCAAACTAATCTTGAGGCCTATGAAGCAGCACTTCCCAGATCTAAGTGACTTGGGATGCGTCATAGGTGAGTGTTGGGGGCCTGTTGCCTCTTGGCCAAGTTTTGAGGAAACATTGATCGGGTTTGACCACTTTTTGGACTTTAACAGGATGATCGAAGATGGAGCGCCCAGGCAGAGATGATATCGTGGGATCTCAATTATTTTTTGGGCATATGGACCTAGCAAGGGGTTCATTAGGGTTTATGTAATGGGTTATGGGATGTCAGCCCATAGATTTACCCATGTTTAGGCCTTTTGTAAATGTATAAATAAGAAATAATGTAATGTAGTAAGGGGATAATGACTATCTAAGTGCTAAGTAAGTAGCTAAGTGAAAGAGGCAAGTAGTTATGAGTTTCTTTGTGCAACATAACCTGTATGTAAGGCTTTTTGCTTGATAGAGGAGTTGTCTCTTTGCCTTGAACTAATTTTGGCAAGGTGGATCTAGCGTGCAGTGCAAAGATCACTTGTCCAGTGTGAAGATTGGCTATGTGTCTTAGTGCACAGGAGAAGATGAATGTAAGAGATGGAAGAAGAATAATAGAAGAAGAATTCATTGGTGGATGTAGCCCCACACCGGGGTGAACCGCGTAAATATTGTGTTGATGAGTTTCTTTGTGCCTATGATATTTATGCTTTGAATCTACTGTATGCACTAAATGTTATGAATGTTAGCTAGATCTATGAATGCTTAGTGCTTTACCTATGTTGAATGTGTTAGATCTAAGTTATGATGCTAAGTGTGATGTATATTTCATTATTGTTACTGCATCGATCTGTATTTAGTATTTGATCTGCGAGGTGAATAAAGCTAATGAACTAATGTGGATTGCTCCTAATTACTCTGTGAAGTGTTATAATCACATATATGTGTCACGTCTTGGTTACATACACTTGATTCATGTAACCCCCCTTGCCTCTACCTCGGATGAGAATGCATATGCTTCGCAGGTGTTGCCGAAAGGGTCATAGTTAGGGTTTTGTTGGTGCACTATTGAAGCATTGAACCCTGGGTCTTCCCCTGTGCAACAACCAAAACCCTAGTTCCGGAGATACTCCAACAAATAGTTTTTCAGTCGATATAATGATAGCGTAGGGACCCCACTAGCTAAAAATCGATGCTCTTAATCCAATGCATCTGAGTCCTAGTTTGATTTTTATCGTGAGTTGCAACTCACCTCCAAAATCCATTTAGGGACATGTGGTCAATTTCGTCCATGGGCATAAAATCCAAACCGAGTAGCATAATGGACTTACGCAATTTCCCACAAGTCTATTTGGTTAAGGTCCACGTGAATACGCTAGCAAAAAACACCCGACACATTGTTCTTGAAAATTGACCTCCTCTTTAGAAATTGCACTATGCCTCATTGACCAAAACCCTAGTGTTGGAGATACTCCAACAAATGTTTTTTCGGTCGACAAAATGATAGCATAGGAGCCCCAATAGTTAAAAATTGGTGCTCTACATCCAATGAAATTGAGGGTTCATGCATCCAAGTCCCAGTTTTAGTTTTATCGATACTTACAACTCGTCTCCTCAAGCCATTCAAGGACATGTGGCCAATTTCGTTCAGGGGCATAAAATCCAAACCAAGTAACATAATGGAGTTTCGCAAGCTCCTGCAAGTTTGTTTGGCCAAGGCCCATGAAACTAGACTAGCCAAAAATGCCCGACAAAGTGTTCTTGAAAATCGACCTCATCTTCAGAAATTGCACTATGCCTCATTAACCAAAACCCTACTTTTGGAGATGCTCCAACAAATAGTTTTATGGTCGACAAAATGATAGCGTAGGGGCCCCATTAACTAAAAACTAGTACTCTTAATCCAATGCAACTAATGGTTCATGCATCTGAGTCCCAGTTTGATTTTTATCACAAGTTGCAACTCGCCTCCATAAGCCATTTAGGGAAATGTGGTCAATTTGGTCCATGGGCATAAAATCCAAACCGAGTAGAATAAGAGACTTACGTAATCTCCCACAAGTGTGTTTGGCTAAGGTCCACAAGACTACACTAGCCAAAAAGATCTGACACATTGTTCTTGAAAATTGACCTCCTCTTTAGAAATTGCATTATGCCTCATTGAACAAAACCCTAGTGTTGGAGATACTCCAACAAATGGTTTTTCGGTCGACGGAATGATAGCGTAGGAGCCCCAATAGCTGAAAATCGATGCTCCGCATCCAATGCAACTGAAGGTTCATGCATCCAAGTCCCAGTTTGAGTATTATCAATAGTTGCAACTTGCCTCCTCAAGTCATTCAAGGAAATGTGGTCAATTTCATTCGGGGGAATAAAATCCAAACCGAGAAGCATAATGGAGTTTCACAAACTCCCGTGAGTCTATTTGGACAAGGCCCATGTGACTACACTAGCAAAAATCGCCCGACAGAGTGATCTTGAAAATCGAACTCATCTTCAGAAATTGCACTATGCCTCATTGACCAAAACCCTAGTCCCAAAGATACTCCAACAAATGGTTTTCCAGTTGACAGAATGATAGTGTAGGGGCCCCATTAGCTAAAAATCGGTGCTCTTAATCCAATGCAACTGATGCTTCATGCATCTGAGTCCCAGTTTGAGTTTTATCATGAGTTGTGACTCGCCTCCACAAGCCATTTGGGAACATGTGGTCAATTTGTTCCATGGGCATAAAATCCAAACCGAGTAGCATAACGGACTTACGTAATCTCCCAAAAGTCTATTTGGCTAAGGTCCACAAGACTACAATAGCCAAAAAGACTCAACACATTTTTCTTGAAAATTGACCTCCTCTTTAGAAATTGCACTATGCCTCATTGACCAAAACACTAGTGTTGGAGATACTCCAAAAAATGGTTTTTGGTCGATAAATTGATAGCGTAGGAGCCCCAATAGTTGAAACTTGATGCTTTGCATCCAATGCAAGTGAGGTTTCATGCATCCAAGTCTCGGTTTGATTTTAATCGATAGTTTCAACTCGCCTCCTCAAGTGATTCAAGGACATGTGGCCAATTTCGTTCAGGGGCATAAAATCCAAACTGAGCAACATAATGGAGTTTCGCAAGATCCTGCAAGTCTATTTGGCCAAGGCCCATGCGACTACACTAGAAAAAAATGCCCAACAATTTTTTCTTGAAAATCGACCTCATCTTCAGAAATTGCACTATTCCTCATTGACCAAAGCCCTAGTTCTGAAGATATTCCAACAAATGGTTTTTTGGTCGACAGAATGATAGTGTAGGGGCCCCACTAGCTGAAAACGGATGCTCTTAATCCAATGCAACTAATGGTTCATGCAACTGATTCTCGGTTTGATTTTTATCGCGAGTTGCAACTCACCTCCACAAGTCATTTAAGGACATGTGGTCAATTTGTTCTGGGGTAAAATCCAAACCGAGTAGCATAACATAATTATGTAATCTCTCACACGTCTATTTTTCCAAGTCCCAGATGACTACACTAGAAAAAAAGACTCGACATAGTGTTTTTGAAAATCAACCTCCTCTTCAGAAATTGCACTATGCCTCATTGACCAAAACCCTAGTGTTAGAGATACTCCAACAAATTGTTTTCTGGTCGATGGAATGATATTGTAGGAGCCCCAATAGTTGAAACTAGGTGCTTCAGATCCAATGCAACTGACGATTTGTGCATCCAAGTCCTGATTTGAGTTTTATTGATAGTTGAACCTCGCCTCTTCAAGTCATTCAAGGACATCTGGCCAATTTTGTTTGAGGGCATAAAATCCAAACCGAGCATCATAATGCAGTTTCGCAAGCTACCACAAGTTTGTTTGGTCAAGGCCCATGCAACTATAGTAACAAAAAATGCCCAACAGAGTGTTCTTGAAAATCAATCTCATATTCAAAAATTGCACTATGTCTCATTGACCAAAACCCTAGTGCTGGAGATACTACAAAAAATGGTTTTTCAGTCGATGAAATGATAGCGTACAGGCTCCACTAGCTAAAGCCCAGTGCTCTTAATCCAATGCAATTGAAAATTTGTTCATCTGAGTCCCAGTTTGAGTTTCATCACGAGTTACGACTCACCTCCACAAGCCATTTAGGGACATGTGGTCAATTTGGTCTGGGGGCATAAAATCCAAATCAAGTAGCATAATGGACTTCCATAAGCTCCCAAAAGTCTATTTGGCCAAGGCCCACATGACTACACTAGTAAAAAATAACCGACATTTTGTTTTTGAAAATCAACATCCTCTTTAGAAATTGCACTAAGCCTCATTGACCAAAACCCTAGTGTTGGAGATAGTCCAAGAAATTGTTTTTCGGTCAATGAAATGATAGTGTAGGAGCCCTAATAGTTGAAACTAGGTGCTTCGAATCCAATGCAACAGACAGTTCATGCATCTGAGTCCTGGTTTAAGTTTTATCGATAGTTGCAACTCACCTCCTCATTCCATTGAAAGACATTTGGCCAATTTCGTTCGGGGGCATAAAATCCAAACCAAGCAGCATAATGGAGTTTCGCAAGCTCCCGCAGGTCTGTTTGGCCAAGGCCCATGTGACTACACTAGCAAAAAATGTCCGACAGAGTGTTCTTGAAAATCAACCTCATCTTCAGAAATTGCATTATGCCTCATTGACCAAAACCCTAGTGCTAGAGATACTCCAACAAATGGTTTTTCAGTCGACGAAATGATAGCGTAGGGGCCCCACTAGCTGATGCCCAGTGCTCTTAATCCAATGCAACTGACAGTTTGTGCATCTAAGGCCTAGTTTGAGTTTTATCATGAGTTGCAGCTCGCCTCCTCAAGCCATTTAGGGACATGTGGTCAATTTGGTCTGGGGGCATAAAATAAAAACCGAGTAGAATAACAAACTTTTGTGAGCTCCAATAAGTCTATTTGGCCAAGGCCCACATGACTATACTAGCAAAAAAGACCCAACATAGTGTTTTTGAAAATCGACCTCCTCTTCAGAAATTGCACTATGCCTCATTGACCAAAACCCTAGTGTTGGAGATACTCCAACAAATTGTTTTCTGGTCGACAGAATGATAGGGTAGGAGCCCCAATAGTTGAAACCAGGTGCTTCAGATCCATTGAAATTGACAGTTCTTGCATCTAAGTACTAGTTTGAGTTTTATTGATAGTTGTAACTCGCATCCTCAAGCCATTCAAAGAGATGTGGCCAATTTCATTCGGGGGCATAAAATCCAAATCGAGCAGGATAATGGAGTTTCACAAGGTCCCACAAGTTTGTTTGGCCAAGGCCCATGCGACTACACTAGAAAAAAACACCCAACAAAGTGTTCTTGAAAATCAACCTCATCTTTAGAAATTGCACTATGCCTCATTGACCAAAACTCTGGTGTCGAAGATACTACAACAAATGGTTTTTCAGTCAATGAAGTGATAGCATAGGGGCCCCACTTGTTGAATCCCAATGCTCTTAATCCAATTCAACTGACAGTGTGTGCATATGAGTCCCAGTGTGATTTTTATCACGAGTTGCAACTCACCTCCTCAAACCATTTAGGGACATGTGGTCAATTTGTTCTGGGGGCATAAAATTCAAACCGAGTAGCATAACGGACTTTCGTAAGCTCCCGCAAGTCTATTTGGCCAAGGCCTTTTTGAAAATCAACCTCCTCTTCAGAAATTGCACTATGCCTCATTGACCAAAACCCTAATGTTGGAGATACTCGAACAAATTTTTTTCTGGTCGATGGAATGATAGCGTAGGAGCCCCAATAGTTGAAACCAGGTGCTTTGGATCCAATGCAACTGACAGTTCATGCATCCGAGTCCTGGTTTGAGTTTTATCGATAGTTGCAACTCACCTCCTCAAGCCATTCAATGACATGTGGCCAATTTCGTTCGGGGGCATAAAATACAAACTAAGTGCCATAATGGAGTTTTGAAATCTTCTACAAGTCTATTGGGCCAAGGCCCATGCGACTACAATAGCAAAAAATGTCCGACAGAGTGTTCTTAAAAATCGACCTCATCTTCAGAAATTGTATTGTGCCTCATTGACCAAAACCCTAGTGCCGAAGATACTGCAACAAATGGTTTTTCAATTGATGAAATGATAGCGTAGGGGGCCCACTAGGTGAAGCCCAATACTCTTAATCCAATGCAACTGACAATTTGTGCATCTGAGTCCCAATTTGAGTTTTATCAGGAGTTGCAACTCACCTCCTCAAGCCATTTAGGGACATGTGGTCAATTTGTTCTGGGGGCATAAAATCCAAACCGAGTAGCATAACAGACATTCGCAAGTTCCCTCAAGTCTATTTGGCCAAGGCCCACATGACTACACTAGCAAAAAAGAATCAACATAGTGTTTTTGAAAATCGACCTCCTCTTCAAGAATTTCACTATGCCTCATTGACCAAAACCCTAGTGTTGGAGATACTCCAAGTCCTAGTTTGAGCTTTATCAATAGTTGTAACTCGCCTCCTCAATCCATTCAAAGACATGTGGCCAATTTCATTTTTGGGCACAAAATCCAATCCGAGCAACATAATGGAGTTTCACAAGCTCCCGCAAGTCTGTTTGGCCAAGGCACATGCGACTACACTAGCAAAAAATGTCTGACAGAGTGTTCTTGAAAATCAACCTCATCTTCAGAAATCACACTATGCCTCATTGACCAAAACCCTAGTGTTGAATATACTGCAACAAATGGATTTTCAGTTGACGAAATGATAGCGTAGGGGGGCCACTACCTGAAGCTCGATGCTCTTAATCCAATTCAACTGAGATTTCATGCATTTGAGTCCTAGTTTGAGTTTTATCACGAGTTGAAACTCGCCTCCTCAATCCATTTAAGGACATGTCGTCAATTTGGTCTTGGGGCATAAAATCCAAACCGAGTAGCATAACGAACTTTCGTGAGCTCCAGCAAGTCTATTTGGTCGAGGCCCACATGACTACACTAGCAAAAAAGACCCAACATAGTGTTTTTGAAAATCAACCTCCTCTTCAGAAATTGCACTATGCCTCATTGACCAAAACCCTAGTGTTGGAGATACTCCAACAAGTTGTTTTTCGGTCGATAGAATGATAGCGTAGGAGACCCAATAGTTGAAACCAGGTGCTTCAGATCCAATGAAACTAACGGTTCATGCATCCAAGTCCTAGTTTGAGTTTTATCGATAGTTTCAACTCACCTCCTCAAGCCATTCAAAGACATGTGGCCAATTTCGTTCGCGGGCATAAAATCCAAATCAAGCAGGATAATGGAGTTTCACAAGGTCCCACAAGTCTGTTTGGTCAAGGTCCATGTGATTACACTGGAAATAAACACCCGACAAAGTGTTCTTGAAAATTGACCTCATCTTCATAAATTGCACTATGCCTCATTGACCAAAACCCTAGTGCCGGAGATACTGCAACAAATGGTTTTCATTCGATGAAGTGATAGTGTACGGGCCCCAATACTTGAAGCCCAGTTCTCTTAATCCAATTCAACTGACAGTTCATGCATTTGAGTCCCAGTGTGAGTTTTATCACAAGTTGCAACTCACCTCCTCAAGTCATTGAAGGACATGTGGTCAATTTGGTCTGGGGGCATAAAATTCAAACTGAGTAGCATAATGGACTTTCGTAAGCTCCCACAAGTCTATTTGACCAAGGCCCACATGACTACACTAGAAAAAAAGACCCGACATAGTGTTTTTGAAAATCGACCTCCTCTTCAGAAATTGCACTATGCCTCATTGACCAAAACCCTAGTGTTGGAGATACTCCAACAATTTCTTTTTTATTTGATGGAATGATAGCGTAGGAGCCCCAATAGTTGAAACTAGGTGCTTCGAATACAATGAAACTGACGGTTCATGCATCTGAGTCCTGGTTTGAGTTTTATCAATAGTTGCAACTTGCCTCCTCAAGCCATTCGAGGACATGTGGTTAATTTCATTTGGGGGCATAAAATCCAAACCGAGTAGCATAATGCAGTTTCGCAAGCTCCTGCAAGTCTGTTTGGCCAAGGCCCATGTGACTACACTAGCAAAAAATGCCTGACAGAGTATTCTTGAAAATCAACCTCATCTTCAGAAATTAAACTATGCCTCATTGACCAAAACCCTAGTGTTGAAGATACTGCAACAAATGGTTTTTCAATTGACGAAATGATAGCATAGGGCGGCCACTACCTGAAGCTCAGTGCTCTTAATTCAATTCAACTGATATTTCATGCATCTGAGTCCCAGTTTGAGTTTTATCATGAGTTGCAACTCGCCTCCTCAAGCCATTTAGGGACATGTCGTCAATTTGGTATGGGGGCATAAAATCCAAACCAAGTAGCATAATGGACTTTCGTGACCTCCAGCAAGTCTATTTGGTCAAGGCCCACATGACTACACTAGCAAAAAAGACCCAACATAGTGTGTTTGAAAATCGACCTCCTCTTCATAAATTGCACTATGCCTCATTGACCAAAACCCTAGTGTTGGAGATACTCCAACAAATTATTTTTTGATTGATGGAATGATAGCATAGGAGCCCCAATAGTTGAAACTAGGTGCTTCAAATCCAATGAAACTGACGGTTCATGCATCCGAGTCCTAGTTTGAGTTTTATCAATAGTTTCAACTCGCCTCCTCAAGCCATTCAAAGACATGTGGCCAATTTTTTTCACGGGCATAAAATCTAAATCGAGCAAGATAATGGAGTTTCACAAGGTCCTGCAAGTCTGTTTGGCCAAGGCCCATGTGACTACACTAGAAAAAACCACCCAACAAAGTGTTCTTGAAAATCGACCTCATCTTCATAAATTTCACTATGCCTCATTAACCAAAACCCTAGTGCCGGAGATACCGCAACAAATGGTTTTTCATTCGACGAAGTGATAATGTAGGGGCCCCAGTAGCTGAAGCCCAGTGCTCTTAATCCAATTCAACTGACAGTTCGTGCATTTGAGTCCCAGTGTGAGTTTTATCATGAGTTGCAACTCACCTCCTCAAGACATTTAGGGACATGTGGTCAATTTGGTCTGGGGGCATAAAATTCAAAACGAGTAGCATAACAGACTTCCGTAAGCTCTCACAAGTCTATTTGACCAAGTCCCACATGACTACACTAGCAAAAAATACCTAACATAGTGTTTTTGAAAATCGACCTCCTCTTCAGAAATTACACTATGCCTCGTTGACCAAAACCCTAGTGTTGGAGATATTCCAAAAAAAAAAAAATTGTTCGACGGAATGATAGTGTAGGAGCCCCAATAGTTGAAACCAGGTGCTTCGAATCCAATGCAACTGACAGTTCATGCATCTGAGTCCTGGTTTGAGTTTTATCGATAGTTGCAACTTGCCTCCTTAAATCATTCGAGGACATGTGGTCAATTTCATTTAGGAGCATAAAATCCAAATCGAGCAGCATAATGGAGTTTCGCAAGCTCCCACAAGTCTGTTTGGCCAAGGCCCATGCGACTACACTAGAAAAAAACGTCGGACAGAGTGTTCTTGAAAATCAACCTCATCTTCATAAATTACACTATACCTCATTGACCAAAACCCTAGTGTCGAAGATACTGTAACAAATGGTTTTTCATTCGATGAAATGATAGCATAGGGGCCCCACTAGCTGAAGCCTGGTTCCCTTAATCCAATGCAATGGGCAATTCGTGCATCCAAGTCCCAGTTTGAGTTTTATCATGAGTCGCAACTCATCTCCTCAATCCATTTAGGGACATGTGGTCAATTTGGTCTGGGGGCATAAAATCCAAACCGAGTAGCATAACGGAATTTTATAAGCTCCCACAAGTCTATTTGGCCAAGGCTCACATGACTACACTAGCAAAAAATACCCGACATAGTGTTTTTGAAAATCGAGCTCCTCTTTAGAAATTGCACTATGCCTCATTGACCAAAACCCTAGTGTTGGAGATACTCAAACAAATTGTTTTTCGGTTGACGGAATGATAGTGTAGGAGCCCCAATAGTTGAAACTAGGTTCTTCGGATCCAATGCAACTGACGGTTCATGCATCCGAGTCCTGGTTTGAGTTTTATCGATAGTTGCAACTCATGTCCTCAAGCCATTCAAGGACATGTGGCCAATTTCGATCGGGGGCATAAAATCCAAACTGAGCAGCATAATGGAGTTTCACAAGCTCCCACAAGTCTATTTGGCCAAGGCCCATGCGACTACACTAGCAAAAAATGCTCGACAGAGTGTTCTTGAAAATCAACCTCATCTTCAGAAATTGTATTGTGCCTCATTGAAAAAAAACCTAGTGCCGAAAATACTGCAACAAATGTTTTTTCAATTGAAGAAATGATAGCGTAGGGACCCCACTAGCTGAAGCCCAGTTCTCTTAATCTAATGCAACTGACAGTTTGTGCATTGAAGTCCCAATTTGAGTTTTATCACGAGTTGCAACTCACCTCCTCAAGCCATTTCGAGATATGTGGTCAATCTAGTCTGGGGGCATAAAATCAAAACCAAGTAGCATAACAAACTTCCGTAAACTCTCTCAAGTATATTTGGCCAAGGCCCACATAACTACACTAGAAAAAAGACCCTACATAGTGTTTTTGAAAATCAACCTCCTCTTATGAAATTGCACTATGCGCCATTGATGAAAACCCTAGTGTTTGAGTTTTATCGATAGGTACAACTTGCCTCCTCAAGCCATTCGAGCACATGTGGTCAATTTCATTTGGGGGCATAAAATCCAAACCGAGTAGCATAATGGAGTTTCGCAAGCTCCCGCAAGTCTATTCGGCCAAGGCCCGTGCGACTACACTAGCAAAAAATGCCCAACAGATTGTTCTTGAAAATCGACCTCATCTTCATAAATTGCACTATACCTCATTAACCAAAACCCTAGTGTCGGATATACTGTAACAAATGGTTTTTCATTTGATGAAATGATAGCGTAGGGGCCCCACTAGCTTAAGCCCAATTCCCTTAATCCAATGCAATGGGCAATTCGTTCATCCGAGTCCCAGTTTGAGTTTTATCATGAGTTGCAATTCATCTCCTCAATCCATTTAGGGACATGTGGTCAATTTGGTCTGGGGGCATAAAATCCAAACCGAGTAGCATAACAGACTTTTATAAGCTCCAGCAAGTCTATTTGGCCAAGGCTCACATGACTACACTAGCAAAAAATACCTGACATAGTGTTTTTGAAAGTCGACCTCCTCTTCAGAAATTGCACTATGCCTCATTGACCAAAACCCTAGTGTTGGAGATACTCCAACAAATTGTTTTCTGGTCGACGGAATGATAGTTTAGGAGCCCCAATAGTTGAAACCAGGTGCTTTGGATCCAATGCAACTGACAGTTCGTGCATCCGAGTCCTGGTTTGAGTTTTATCGATAGTTGCAACTCGCATCCTCAAGCCATTCAAGAACATGTGGCCAATTTCGTTCGGGGGCATAAAATCCAAACTGAGCAGCATAATGGAGTTTCGCAAGCTCCCACAAGTTTATTTGTCCAAGGCCCATGTGACTACACTAGCAAAAAATGCTCGATAGAGTGTTCTTGAAAATCGACCTCATTTTCAGAAATTTTATTGTGCCTCATTGACCAAAACCCTAGTGCCGAAGATACTGCAACAAATGGTTTTTCAATTGAAGAAATGATAGTGTAGGGGCCCCACTAGCTGAAGCCCAGTTCTCTTAATCCAATGCAACTAAAATTTTGTGCATCGAAGTCCCAATTTGAGTTTTATCATGATTTGTAACTCACCTCCTCAAGCCATTTCAAGACATGTGGTCAATCTAGTTTGGGGGCATAAAATCCAAACTGAGTAGCATAACGGACTTCCGTAAGCTCTCGCAAGTCTATTTGGCCAAGGCCCACATGACTACACTAGAAAAAAAGACCCAACATAGTGTTTTTGAAAATCAACCTCCTCTTATGAAATTGCACTATGCGCCATTGACGAAAACCCTAGTGTTGGAGATACTCCAACAAATTGTTTTCCGGTCGACAAAATGATAGCATAGGAGCCCCAATAGGTTAAATCAAGTGCTTCGGATCCAATTGAACTGACGGTTCATGCATCCAAGTCCTAGTTTGATTTTTCTCGATAGTTGTAACTCGCCTCCTCGAGCCATTCCATGACATCTGGCTAATTTCGTTCGGGGGCATAAAATCCAAATCGAGCAGCATAATGGAGTTTCGCAAGCTCTCGCAATTTTGTTTGGCCAAGGCCCATGCGACTACGCTAGCAAAAAATGTCTGATAGAGTGTTCTTGAAAATCGACCGCATCTTCAAAAATTGCATTATGCCTCATTGACCAAAACCCTAGTGCCAGAGATACTCCAACAAATGTTTTTTTAGTCAATGAAATGATAGCATATGGCCCCCACTAGTTGAAGCCTAGTGCTCTTAATCCATTGCAACTGACAATTCGTGCATCTAAGTCAAAGTTTGAGTTTTATCACGAGTTTCAACTTGCCTCCTCAAGCCATTTAGGGACATGTTGCCAATTTGTTCTAGGGGCATAAAATCCAAACCGAGTAGCATAACGGATTTTTGTGAGCTCCAGCAAGTCTATTTGGCCAAGACCCAAATGACTACACTAGCAAAAAAGACCGAACATAGTGTTTTTGAAAATTGACCTCCTCTTCAGAAATTGCACTATGCCTCATTCACCAAAACCCTATTGTTGGAGATACTCCAACAAATTGTTTTTCGGTCGACGAAATGATAGCGTAGGAGCCCCAATAGTTGAAACCAGGTGCTTTAGATCCAATGAAACTGATGGTTCATCCATCCGAGTCCTAGTTTGAGTTTTATCGATAGTTACAACTTGCCTCCTCAAGTCATTCAAAGACATGTGGCCAATTCCATTCGGGGGCATAAAATCCAAATCGAGCAGGATAATGGAGTTTCACAAGGTCCTACAAGTCTGTTTGTCCAACGCCCATGTGAATACACTAGAAAAAAACACCCGACAAAGTGTTCTTGAAATTCGACCTCATCTTCAGAAATTTCACTATGCCTCATTGACCAAAACCCTAGTGTCGGAGATACTGCAACAAATGGTTTTTCAGACAACGAAGTGATAGCGTAGGGGCCCCACTAGCTGAAGCCCATTGTTGTTAATCCAATGCAACTAACAATTCGTGCATCTGAGTCCCAATGTGAGTTTTATCACGAGTTTCAACTCGCCTCCTCAAGCCATTTAGGGACATATGGTCAATTTGGTATGGGAGCATAAAATTCAAGCATAACAAAATTTTGTAAGCTCCCTCAAGTTTATTTGGCCAAGGCACACATGAATACACTAGCAAAAAAGACCTAACATAGTGATTTTAAAAATCGATCTCCTCTTCAAAAATTGCAGTATGACTCATTGACCAAAACCCTGGTGTTGGAGATACTCCAACAAATTTTGTTTTGGTCGATGGAATGATAGCGTAGGAGCTCCAATAGTTGAAACTAGGGGGTTCAGATCCAATGCAACTGATGGTTCGTGCATCTGAGTCATGGTTTGAGTTTTATCGATAGTTGCAACTCACCTCCTCAAGCCATTCAAGGAAATGTGGTCAATTTCATTTGGGGACATAAAATCCAAACCGAGCAGCATAATGGAGTTTCGCAAGCTCAAGCAAGTTTAATTGGCCAAGGCCCATGTGACTACACTAGAAAAAAACACCTGACTGAGTGTTCTTGAAAATAGACTTCATCTTCAGAAATTGCACTATACCTCATTGACCAAAACCCTAGTGTTAGAGATACTGCAACAAACGGTTTTTCATTCGACAAAATGATAGCATAGGGGCCCCACTAAATGAAGCCTAGTGATCTTAATCCAATGCAACTGACAGTTCGTGCATCTAAGTCTGAGTTTGAGTTTTATCATGAGTTGCAACTCGCCTCCTCAATCCATTCAGGAACATGTGGTCAATTTGCTTTGGGGGCATAAAATTCAAACCGAGTATCATAACAGACTTCTATAAGCTCCCATAAGTCTATTTGGCCAAGGCTCACATGACTACACTAGCAAAAAAGACCCGACATAGTTTTTTTGAAAATCAACCTCCTCTTCAGAAATTGCACTATGCCTCATTGACCAAAACCCTAGTGTTGGAGATACTGGAACAAGTTATTTTTTGGCCGACCGAATGATAGCATAGGAGTCCCAATTGTTGAAACCAAGTGCTTTGGATCAAATGCAACTGACGGTTCATACATCCAAGTACTGGTTTGAGTTTTATCGATAGTTGCAACTCGCCTCCTCAAGCCATTCATGGACATATGGACAATTTCATTCGAGGGCATAAAATAAAAAATGAGCAGTATAATGGAGTTTCGCAAGATCTCACAAGTCTATTTGGCCAAGGCCCATGTGACTACACTAGCAAAAAACATCCTACAGAGTGTTCTTGAAAATTGACCTCATCTTCAGAAATTGTATTGTGCCTCATTGACCAAAACCCTAGTGCCAAAGATACTGCAACAAATGGTTTTTCAGTTGATGAAATGATAGTGTAGGGGGGCCACTACCTGAAACCTAGTGCTCTTAATCCAATGCAACTGACAGTTTGTGCATCTGAGTCCCAATTTGAGTTTTATCACGAGTTGCAACTCACCTCCTCAAGCCATTTAGGGACATGTTGTCAATCTGGTCTAGGGGCATAAAATCCAAACCGAGTAGCATAACGGACTTCCATAAGCTCCTGCAAGTCTATTTGGCCGAGGCCCACATGACTACACTAGCAAAAAAGACCCGACATAGTGTTTTTGAAAATCGACCTCCTCTTCAGAAATTGCACTATGCATCATTGACGAAAAGCCTAGTGTTGCAGATACTCCAACAAATTGTTTTTCGGTCGACGGAATGATGGCGTAGGATCCCCAATAGGTTAAACCAGGTGCTTTGGATCCAATGCAACTAACAGTTCGTGCATCCAATTACTGGTTTGAGATTTATTGATAGTTGCAACTCGCCTCCTCAAGTCATTCAAGGACATGTGTCCAATTTCATTCTTGGGCATAAAATCCAAACCGAGAAGCATAATGGAGTTTCGCAAGCTCCCGCAAGTTTGTTTGGCCAAGGCCCATACGAATGCACTAGCAAAAAATGTCCGACAGAGTGTTCTTGAAAATCGACCTAATCTTCAGAAATTGCACTATGTCTCATTGACCAAAACCCTAATGTCGAAGATACTGCAACAAATGGTTTTTCAGTCAATGAAATGATAGCATAGGGGGGCCACTAGCTGAAGCCCAGTGCTCTTAATCCAATGCAACTGAAAATTCATGCATCTGAGTCCCAGTTTGAGTTTTATTACTAGTTTCAACTTGCCTCCTCAAGCCATTTAGGGACGTGTGGTCAATATTTTCTGGGGGCATAAAATCCAAACCGAGTAGCATAATGAACTTATGTAAGCTCCTGCAAGTCTATTTGGCCAAGGCCCACATGAATACACTAGCAAAATAGACCCGACATAGTGTTTTTGAAAATCATCCTCCTCTTCATAAATTGCACTATGCCTCATTGACCAAAACTCTAGTGTTGGAGATACTCCAAAAAATTGTTTTCCAGTCGACGGAATGCTAGCGTAGGAGCCTCAATAGTTGAAACCAGGTGTTTCGGATCCAATGCAACTGACAGTTCATGCATCTGAGTCATGATTTGATTTTTATCTATAATTGCAACTCACCTCCTCAAGCCATTCAAGGACATATGTTCGATTTCGTTTGGGGGCATAAAATCCAAACTGAGCAGCATAGTGGATTTTTGCAAGCTCCCACAAGTCTATTTGGCCAAGGCCCATGCGGCTACACTAGCAAAAAATACCCAACAGAGTGTTCTTGAAAATTGACCTCATCTTCAGAAAGTGCATTATGCCTCACTGACCAAAACCCTAGTGGCGGAAATACTGCAACAAATGGTTTTTCAGTTGATGAAGTGATAGCATAGGGGGGGCACTAATTGAAGCCCAGTACTCTTAATCCAATGCAATTGACAATTTGTGCATCTGAGTTCCAGTTTGAGTTTTATCACAAGTTGCAACTCGCCTCCTCAAGTCATTTAGGGACATGTGGTCAATTTGTTCAGGGGGCATAAAATTTAAACTGAGTAGCATAACTGACTTTCGTAAGCTCCTGCAAGTCTATTTGGCCAAGGCTCACATGACTACACTATCAAAAAAGACCTGACATAGTGTTTTTGAAAATCAACCTCCTCTTTAGAAATTGCACTATGCCTCATTAACCAAAACCCTAATGTTGGAGATACTCCAACAAATTGTTTTCTGGTCGACAGAATGATAGCGTAGGAGCCCCAATAGTTGAAACCAGGTGTTTTGTATCCAATACAACTAATGTTTTGTGCATCTAAGTCTTGGTTTGATTTTTATCGATAGTTGTAACTCACCTCCTCAAGTCATTTCATACCAATGCCAATACATAGTGAAGTGTTGGAATTCTTAGTGAAATCCAAATTGTTTAGGAATAAAACCCAACTCAATCTCTGTGGTTAGTGATATGTCTATATGTGAAAAATTATTGACTGTATAACAAGGTAATAAAACCCATGGCTAGGCAATAAAAAATGGATTCAAAAATAATGTTATTATGGGTAATGTCTTCTAGAAATAGAACACAATCATTGTTATTTGCAATAGAATTAGTAAACCCTTGTTGGGAATTAAATGCATACAGGACTTAGTTCATGGTGACTTGGAGAGGTGATGCAGCCCCCCCTTTCTCTCCTAAGAGTTTGTGCGACCTCACGATCAAGGATCTTCAATTTCGAGCTGAATTGTCTCTCTGAGACCATAATGGCCTCACTTACAAATTAACACATGCCCTTCTTATCCCTGGTGAAGGTTCTATGGCACCCGTGACCTCTTTCTTCACGCTGCTGAACTCATAGCTTTCAGGCACAAACTCCACTTCCACTGGCCCTCCCACATGTGACCTTAGGCTATGTCCTTGCATAAATGCACGATTGCAGACTCACCCAAGAGTGGTTTGGGATCAACCCACTTTTCTCCCCGCAATTTACTTCCAACCGTCACGCACCCCTTCACTGATATTGTGGTTTCAATTGCGGCCTACTCTAAGAAAATTAAATCTAGATCACCTTCTAGCCCTGCAATCAAGCTTGATTGTCGATCTTATGATATTGACGGTGTTTCTGGACTGAAGGCTAAGATCTATATCTTCCAAACCAATGATTCAGATCTAATTCTCCTGAATCAGATGGTTGAGATTTACTTCGAGTCTTTACCCGAAGCCCACGGATTTATGCCACCTGCCCTCTGGATCGGACGATTGATGTTTTATTCAGGTCTTTACCTGGAATCCACATATTCATGCCACCCGTTCTTTAGATCTTATGGTTTAGATCTACTTCATATGATCTGATGCTTGAGATTTACTTCGGACGATCCCAAATTACTTCAGGACTTCGAAACTTTGGCAAGTTCCCTCTCTTGTGTGTGAAAAACGCTAAGGCTCGTGCACCTTGATTTGATCAGACGGTTGTTGGTCCTTTGAATCGGTGATCCAACGACCATTGTCGCTCTCCCTCCTGAGCTTCCAACTTCCTCTGGCTTAGAATATTTTCTAAGTATCCAAAGGCCTCGGCCTTTGTTCCTCCTACGAGTCTGTCTCTTGGACCTCGTCTGCACTTTTGAAAAGTGCTATCCCTTCTAAGATTTCGTCAATGGACTTTGACTTCACCCTATCACACACTTACGCTCTGCATGCAAACTTGCACTAGTTCTTCCTGAGTTTTCAACTTACTCAGTCTCTGTTGTTGAGGAAAAACACCCTACGGACTAGCAAATAGAGTCCATACTTTGCATGCAGATATGACCGAATAGAAATTACTTTCTACCTTCATCCCTAGATTTAAATCCTCTTTTCTTAGTAAATGCATGGAGAGATCAACCTACCTCGTTACCGGCATTTGATGTCGATCCTCCGTTGTGCTTGATTACTTGTTCGCAATGCTCCTTCCATAGCTGACCTGCATTCAAGACGAGCAACAACTATGCATGCATACTACTTATATACTAATGGGTTAGAAATCAAACATAAAGTAATCAAATCATAAATAGTTCATGAATTGGGACGGGAAAAGCATTCTCTTTATTACTTAAAATGAGTCAACTTACAAAAGTTGAGACCGACCACCGCTCCTTGAACCTGATCCTGGGCTCCTCTTCTTCTGTCCTTCAATTGCTTTGCTTTAAATCTCCTTTGGCATTAGGAAAGGCTAAAGGGTTGGGACAATGGAATACGTAAATGGGTAGAGTTTCTTAGCTATATTTTTCCTCCTCTAAATGGTACCCCTACCCCTTCTTTTATAGGCTATAAGGAGCTAGGTATTTGGACGAACCCTCAGCCATGCATGGCCGGGAGTTTCAGTTAACTCACCCATAGCTTTTTGTTCCATCAGTAAGTTTCCTTTTTTCATTCTTTTTTCGGTCCACGTGGGATTTTTTGGGTCAGCAAGCGTGTACATGCGTGCAGTAATGAGTTAGGGCACGCGGGTCTTGATTCAAGAGGATTTTCAAAGAGTTGTTCAACGGAGTTTTGGCAAAGAAGGGATATGAGTTGGCATGATGCCAGGTAAGAATGTGTGGTGCAATTTAGGGTTATAACAAATGTCCCCTAATGTGTGAGGTCAAAAGAGCATCTGATGGCCAAAATACATTACCAATATTTACTAATGTGCCGAACAATTGAGCCCAAGGATCAGGAACTGGGAGGTGTCGTCTGCAAAATAACAAATGTCTCACTGAGGCGGGCATACCCATGCTCGAAATAAAAACAGAACCATGGCTACTAATCAAATACATTGTAGATCCATGTCAAATAACTATAAATATTATCTGCAAACAATACACAGCGGAGCTACATCTCGAAATCAGAAAGATATACATATAGAGTATCTATCTTCTAGAAGTTGATTCGGCCTGATGGCTGGAGATGATATCTTCAAAGCTCGAGCAACAACTTCAAAAACATCCAAAACTTGAGTAGGAGTGTAATATGAGTGTACAACTACACTACCCAGAGCTCTTCGACGGCTCGTCGTTCATGGACTTGATAATCTTGATGAACGGACTAAAGGCTTCAGTGATTTCGAACAAGGACTTGATTGGATATTCAGGATGGCTGAGTATGCAGACAAGAGACATATTGCAGAGGGGCTGAATCAGGCTTAGTGACAAACTTCCCTTGGACAATAGCATGACAAGTGATGAGACTCAGGCAACATATATGTTAATCATAAGTCTACAAAGCAGGAGGCAACGCAAACTCTCCATATGTTTGAAAGAATAACCAAACGATGGAGGACACAACTCGATATAGCGAGAAAATCTTCCTAAGGTTGTACTACATCCCATAGTGTGATGAACAAATGGATAGATGTGCTTTATCCAAGGGCGACTCATTATGCTGCCAATAAAGAAAATACTTTTCCCTTCCTCTTTTTGGGGTATATTTGATTTTTTTGTTCTTTTCAATAATTTTGGAAAAAGAAATAAAGGAATATTACGTTACAATGGAGGAACAAGTATTGTGAACATACAAGCTCAAGGCACAAGGACAAGACTGATGTTCTAGTAAAATGATACTCGAGAAAAATCCTCCGTCGGCCAAAGGTGTTAAAACGCAGAAGCAAACTATCACAAGGCTGGTGGATAAGGTATGCAAATGCGGTTGATAAAACACACAATGGTAACGTCCTTCGATGTAAGTTTAAGGAGCCCAGAGAAGGTAAGCTCAGTGGTTTTTCATATTTAGAGAGTCTGAAAAAACATAAAAGGAGACTCCATTGGGGTACCTTTTTCAAAGATAGTCTAGTCGGTTCGAAAAAGGGGTAAACTAGCACCGATTAGATGTCAATTCAAAAACATTTTAACGAGTGTGACAAGGACAAGATCCTCGGCTAGTTTTTCACTTTTAAGGAGTCTAAAAAAATCTTAACTATGGACTCCGTCAGGAATATTCTTCTGGACCAATTTAACGAGTGTGAAAGAATAAGGTCACTCGGTGATCTTTTCAATTTTAGGGATTATGAAAAGAGCTTAACTATGGACTTCGTGGGGGTTTCTTTTTTGTAAGTTTAGTCCCTCATGCCCGAAAAAGTGATAAAATTATATCTGGGAGTACTCTTCTAAAGAACGGAAGCTCCATAGAGTATACCTTTGTTCATACAGTTAATCGTCCGGACTGAAAAAGGGGTAAACTACCACCGGACAGACGTGACTTCAAATTTCAGTTTAACGAGCGTGAAAGGCTACAGGATCGCTCGACAATCTTTTCATGTTTAGAGGGTCTGAAAAGGGCTTAAAAGGAGACCCGTTATTTTTGGGAGTCTTGAGGGCGAGACAAAGAGCGAAGAAGAATCATGCAAATGAGGCTCAAACTCATATTCAAGAAAGATTATACGGACTCCAGAGCCTACAGTGTTTTAGAAACATCATGGACACCATAATGCAACCAGGACCTACCTAGGGCATCCATGTTCTGGTAAGCTCTACCACCAAGTTGTGACACTTCTAAAGAAGATATGATGGTTCCATGTCACAACCTGATGGGATCGATCCTATAGCAGAGGAAAAAGACAACGAGACGCAAAAGTCAGGGTAGTAACCTAACCTATATGCTCAAGTTGATTCTTGGAAAAAATTTCATGGACCATAAAAAATTTCTTAAAACTCAAAAAAAGTGTCCCAATACCCAATCAAATCCCTCCCATATAACTCCTGAATCACTCGAAATGGTTTTTGGTATAAAGAAACTGATAAGGGAGGCCAAAAGAATGACAAAACAAGGCCAAAAAGTCTATTAATAGAAGCTGGCAACTCATTATCACCATTGTTAATTTAGAAATTGACTCTGGAGCCAAAAGACCCCCTTTGCTAAAAACGTTGATTCTGGGAGCTACAGTGGACGAAACAAACTTCCGCTTGGACCAACTGAGTACAAACTCCCCTACCTAGCTATTCAATTCTTCAATTTTGCATTTTCTTTCGTTTTTTGGGTGGGCGTCGACCATTAAAATGGTCGGCCCTAGGTACAAGCGGGTTGTCTCTTGACAGACCGCGTGTACACTCGGGCAGAGTAAAGGCTGCCCGCATGTACACATGACTGTTGCCTCTACAGCTCACATGGACCCCCCTTTGTAGCAAAAAAAGAACTAAAGGGCAAGTACTGACCCTCCTGAACTTTGTTGTGTTGGCAGGATGTATGTCCAGTGGAGGGAAAGGGAGCATGAAGCAATCAGTGAGTTGGTTGCAGGAGATCCAAATGTTGTGGCCATGTTGATGCAATTTGGTTTACTTAAGTTCTTCCTGTTTCCATTTATGTGAGCGCAACCAAGGCTATTGAATGCCTTGATTGACTAATGGCACCCTGATGTAGAGGCCTTCATGCTAGAGGGGAAATCACTAGTGCCCACCATCGAGGATATCTACTTTTTGACTGGCCTCTCAAGGAGAGGGGAACCAGTCAACTTCAAGACGTTTCCCGTGGGACCGAGTAAGATATCGAAACTGATAGTCGAGCACTGTGAGGCTGGGACTGACTGTGAGGGCTCCCAGGTACCCATCAGTAACATCACTAACCTATCGCTGCAGGCGATATTATTACTGATTGGGCGGATTATCTGTTCAGCAGCCTTGCATCAGGCGTCTCAAGCACAGATGAACTATGCTATCCAGTGCTTGAATGCATAGATTTTTGACTGGAGTACCACACTGCTCGAGTGCATGAAGAGGCAATTGACAGATTGCTAACAGTGGACACAAAGGATAATGATGTTATATATGGTTTTTTGATCTTTTGTGTCTTATGGATCACGTGTGCAAAAATGTATTTACATGCCTATGTCAATGTTCTTTCATATGTGTGCAAGATGCCAATCTAAAATTTGATGAGCTAGAGTATATGTAATTTGGTTTAATCTCCTAGGAACATGAAAATATGTAATATAATCAAAGTTTCGTTCTAAGAGATGTACCCTGAGCAATCGTCAATGTAAATTTGGATCATGAACCTGGTATACTTTGTTTAGTTGTGACACAACCAGTTGAGCATCGAGATAGATCCAGAGATGAGAGATACCCAATGACAAGGCGTCACGAAGCAACTCAATAACTGCACTATACTCGGCGACATTATTTGTGGTGTCACCTAAGAATATACCTCCGAAAGATAACAACTAGCCCTGAGGTGTAAAGATTACCTAACCTGCAGAGGTAAGCCTCTAAGTGTGCTGACTAGCACCGTTTGCATACCCAACGAACACCTCGGAATCACTTGACATCTACCATATTGACAAAAGATAACATCAATAACACATCCATAACACTTAAAAGAAACTAAAAAGTAATAGTACAAAGACTATACATATGTTACAAAAAGTTACCCACAGTGACCCTCCTATGAGTACTACTTCTTGAGGTAGAGCCCATTTCTAGGCTCCGCCAAAGCATTCCCTTCAAAATCAACCAAACGATAAACGCCCTTTTTTAAAACCTCTTTTATGATGAAGGGTCCAAACCACATGGGTTTGAATTTTCCTACCCCCGGGGGGTCCTTATCTTGGTCATAGACCAAGACAAGGTCACCTTTAGAGAAAATCTGAGGACGAACGGACCTATCATGCTGACACTTGACCTTATGTTTGTGAGCCTCATTGGCCAGGGCCGCATCACAACGCTTCTCATTGAGTTGCTCAAGGTGTAATAACTGTTCTTCAAGTGGAGAAGTGTCTGGCAATAATTGTACTACCAATTTTAGAGATGGGATCTGACATTCGATGGGCAAGACTACCTCCAACCCGTAAACGAGTTGAAAAGGTGAGAAACTCATTGCAATCTTAATAGATGTTCGGTAAGCCCATAATGCCGAGTATAACATCAAATGCCAATTTGACTTGGCTGAGTTGATAGTTCGCTGTAGAATAGTCTTAATACTTTTGTTTGCAGCCTCTACCTGCCCATTGGCTTGGGGGTAGTAAGGTGATGAATGCTCTTGTCGTAACCCAAGATTTGATGTTAATTCAGTCATCATTTGGTTCTAAAAGTGATTTCCATCTTCAGTGACAATCTCTCTCGGGACTCCGAACCTTACTATGATCTGATTGAATAAGAAAAGAGTTGCAGTCTCTCCATCATCTTTAAACATTGGCATAGCTTCGACCCACTTAGTGAAGTAGTCAACATCTACGATGATATAGCCATGCCCCCTTGCTGACCGGGGTTGCAAGTAGTGTAATCAATCCCCCACTTGGTGAAGGGACCAACTGTGATGACAGGAAACATAGGAGCAGGATGCGCCCTCATCTTCCGAGAGAAGACTTGGCACGGATGGCACTTCTTGACCGATTCTATACAATCCTTGATAAGTGTCATCCAGAAGTAACTTACTCGTAGAATCTGTTGGGTTGTTGCCAGCCTAGACAAATGACCGCCAAAATCTCTAGTATGGAAATCGTTGAGCACGATGACTGCCTCCTCATGTGTGAGACATCGACGTAAGACACGGTCTACACCTCTCTAATACAACGTATCATTGAGCATGAGATAATTCTTAGCCTGATGGTGTATACATCGATGCTCATCACGAGAAGTAGAGGTGGGGCACTTCAAAGTCTGGAGATAGATAAGTATATCTCCATACCAGGGATCTGAAGATGTGATCAAAAACATATCTCCCCAGATAGGTGATTCCTTAGGCACAATGTCACCTGACTCAACCGAAAGTTCCAAAATAATCTCTGCAAAGACCAATGACTTTTTGGACTTTGTTGAAACGAAGTGTAAGTCAAATTCCTGGAGGATGACTATCCATCTACTGATTTTTCCGCCTATAACTCGTCGTGTCAACATGTACTGGAATGGATTCATGACAGTAATGACAGTGGTCTTGTGAAATAGAACATAATGATGAAACTGTTGAATAGCATGAACTGCTGCCAACGCAAGTTTTTCGATATGAGAATAATTGAGTTCCGTTCCTACGAGGCCTTGACTCAGGTAATAGATCATGCATTTTGAGAATGAATCATCTTCCTGAACTAAAACCATGCCAATGGTTGACTCTGTGGCAGCTAGATATAATAATAAATCTTTGTTATATTTAGGTGGTCGTAGTAGAGGTGTAGTTGTGGGGGCGTGTTTTAATGCATCGAAAGAGCGTTGAGCAGCGTCATCCCAGAAAAAGGGAGCGTCTTTCTTCAGTAAATGCATAAATCCCTTGGTGATTTCGGCATAGTTGGTGATGAAGCATCGTAAGAAGTTCACCTTGCCTTGTAGACTCTGAAGTTGTAGGATTGTGTGTGGGGGGGGAAACTAGATTATTGCCTCCACCTTGAGAGGATCGACCACGATCCCTGTTGTTGATACAATGAAACCTAGCAAACATCCTGATGTTACGCAAAAGCTGCACTTGTTTGGATTCAAGTGAATCCTAAAGTAGTGACAGTGTTCAAAGATTAGTCTAAGGTGTGTAGGATGATCTTCTCTCTTGTGAGATCGTGATGCTAAATCATCTAGATAGGCCTCGACTATATGCTTGAGATCATGAAAAGAAAAAGACATGGCCCGCTGGAAGGTAGCACCAGCATTTTTAAGACCAAAAGGCATCTTACGATATGTGAATGTACCCCACGAACAAATGAATGTCATTTTTTGTTGGTCTTCAGGTTTGATTTGGATTTGATTATATCCCGAAAAACCATCCATGAAAGAAAAGGCTTCGCAACCAGCACATTCATCAATGATCTGGTCAATGAACGGTGTTGGAAAATTATATTTGGGACATGCCTTGTTCAAATCATAGAAATCGGTACATACATGAATTGTGCCTTGTTTTTTATTGACCGGCACAAGATTCGACACCCATTGAGTCAAATGGTTAGGATAGATTAAACCTACCTTTAGCAATTTCTCAACCTCAATCTTGATGGTTGCTGCTTTTTTGGGATTAACTGGACGAAGTTTCTGTCGAACAAGCTTGGCATCAGGATACGTTGTGATTTCATGTTCAACTATTTTTGGATTGATACCTGGCATTTCCTCATAAGACCAGGCAAAAACGTCGTGGAATTCTTTGAAAAGATCCATGTAGATTTGAATCTCTTTGGGGGAGCAATCTGCTCTGACGAAGACGTTCTCCATGATGCCAGTGTTTTGGGAGATGTTGATTGGTATAGTCTCAATGATAGTTTCCATATTTCCCTCAGCATAAATTTCATGTGTAGCTAAGAGATTAGTAGGACATGGCTGATCTCCCATCATGGTCATGGTGAATTCTCCTGCTTCAATTCGGCTTAACTCTAGGAGAAAATATGATCTATGATTAAGATCTTCCCAAGGTTTGTCCGGACTAGTCATTTCTTCGATTATTGCTTCATCAGAAGGCAAGACTAAGTCTAACGAATTTGTTGGAAATATGGCTACAGCAGAGATGATGCAGATGATCAAGGTTGTCATTGATGGCAATCGATTGTTTATGGAGAACAGAGGCAGGAACATAGAAGCTGAAACACAGACG
>JZKD02S1693881.1:558445-594741 GCA_000966675.3 Picea glauca | reverse complement strand
GAATGCCTAAATGGTATGTTGGGTCATGGAATGCAATCATTGTTGGTTATTACTAGATTCACCATTCCCATGAAGCCTTGACATTCTTAAATTGAAATTCAATCATTGGGTCCCTGTGACATCTTGATATTATTCAACGAAATGCAAGTATTGGGAAGAAAACCTAACATAATAATCTTGGCCAGTGTTCTACCTACATGTGTAGATTTATTGGCTCTAGAATAAGGTAAGTAGGTTGATGCAATTCAATCATTGCTAGTTATTCCCATGCCAGGAATCCCCATGAAGCTTTGATATTATTCAATGAAATGCAAGTTGTCCTAGGCATAAAACCAACTTAATTGTCATTAGTGTTCTACCTACATGTGTAAATTTATTGTGTCTAGAATAAGGTAAATTGATCCATGGTTATGCAATAACAATTGGATTTAAATGTAATGTTTTTGTGGGTAGTGATCTTGTATAAATGCAATGCAATAATTAATAATTATTATAGAATTAGTAAACCACTATTAGGATTGATATGTAGCAAGAACTTAATCCATGTTGACTTGGTGAGGTTCCTCGACTCATCATTGACATGATTCATGTTAAGAACCAAATGTAATATTTAACACCATAATCAAAACTTTTTCTGCTATATCTGATCTAAATTAATATTGATGGAATATTACATCCATGGTTATGCTATAACATGTGTATTTGGTTATGGAATTTGGCTTTGGAACAAGGTAATAAGTTCATGTGGGGATTTTAGCATTTCCCACTAATTGTTCACAAGATGCCTAAATGGGATGTTGGGTCATGGACTGCAATCATTGCAAGTTATTCCCATATTGGAAATCCCTATTAAGACTTAACATTCTTCAATTGCAATGGAAACATTGGGTCCCAAATCCTTGACATTCTTCAACGAAATGCATTCCCTAGGCATAAAAACCAACTCAATCATCGTGGTTAGTGCTCTATTGCATATTTATTGGCCTTGGAACCAAATAAGTCGATCCTTGGAATGAAATCATTATTGGTTATTCACAAACTCACCATCCCTATGAAGCCTTAACATTATTCAACAAAATGTAAGTTGTCATGGGAATAAAACCCAACTCAAACATTGTGGTCAATGCTTTGTCTACATGTGCATATTTATTGGCTCTAGACCAAGGTAAGTAGATATATGGTTATGCAATGCAAATTGGATTTGCATGTAATATTATTGTGGGAAATTGTAATGTAGAAATGCAATTCAATCATTGTCGGTTGGGATAGAATTAATAAACACTTGTTAAAAATGAAATACGGAAAATAATTAGTCAGTAACTTGGCGAGGGTTCCTAGACTTGTCAATGACATGAGAATTTCTATAAACCAAATAAAAGGTTCCAACATGAGAATAAAAATTGTTATACTATATATTATCTAAATTGATAGTCATGGAATCTTACATCGATGGTTAAGAAATATGAGGTGCATTTATTATGGAATTTGGCTCTAGAAAAAAGTAAGAAGTGCATGTGGGGGTTTAGCATTTCCCACTAATTGTTCAAAATAATACCTAAACAAGATGATGTGGTAATCATTATTGGTTATTCACATATTTTCCATCATCGTGAAACCTTATCATTCTTTGATTGGAATGCAATCATTAGGTCCCCATGAAGCCTTGATATTCTTCAACAAAACAAAATTCCTAGGCATAAAGTCCAACTCAATCACCATGGTTGGTGTTTTGTCTACATGTGAATATTTATTAGCTCTGGAAAAAGGTAACCATATCCATGGAATGAAAACATTGTTGGTTATTCCTAGACTCACCATTCCCATGAAATCACAACATTCTTCAATGAAATGTATGTTATGCTAGGAATAAAACCCAAATCAATCACCGTGGTTAGTGTGATGCCCACATTTATGGATTAATTAGCTTTGGAAAAAGGTAATTAGATACATGGTTATCCAATAAAAATAGGATTTGAATTTAATGTTGTTGTCGGCAATGGTCTTATAGAAATGTAAAGCAATTATTGTTGGTTCGGATACATTAGTAAACCATTGTTTGGAATTAAATGTAGCAAGCACTTACTCCATGGTGACTTGGTGAGGTTCCTAAACTTGTCATTGACATGAGCCTTGCTAAGAACCAAATAAAAGATTCCAACACCATAATCAAACATAATGCATGAAACATCTTGTGTCCATGGTTATTCCCTTTACATACAACAAAATAAATGTATGACTTTAGAATAGAGGAGAGTCAAGGTGACATCCAACTTCTAATTGTCAAGCAGAATGAGCATTTAGAGAAAACATGGATAAGCATTAATGCATAATGTTATGAATTCTATCAAAGTTTATACTTTTGACAAGTGAATAATGTTATGAATGTTATCAACGAAGATCCTTTAGAGCCATGGTTACAAAATAAAAATTGGATTTGAATGTAATGTTGTCGTGGAATTGACAGTTTTTTTTAAATACCTACAATGTCGTCGCTATTGCGACATCTTGGAGTGTCTCTCCCATAGAAAACACGTCGGAGATGATCCTCTTGCCATCAGTGTTGCCACCATTTCCTACCTCTCTATTGTGACGTCTTAGAGTGTCGCTCCCATAGAAAACATGTTGGATTTGATCCTCTTTCCATCGGTGTTGCCACCATTGCCTACGTCGGTCTTACGATGCCTGGAGACATCGCTCCCAATGAAAACATGTCAGAGATGATCCTCTTACCGTCGGTGGAGAGATGTTACCCTACGTCAGTCTTACGATGTATGGGAACGTCACTCCCATAGCACACATGTAGTGGATACCGACAAAATGGGACGTCCGAATTTCGATATCTATGACGTCATTGTAGCGACGACTATATGGGGTTTGGACAGTCAAATCCGAGATGACACGTATCCGTGTGAAACATTACAATAGATATGATAGCTATGGTGTCAAAAAAGCGATGTCATGTGAAACAACGTTTGAGGGGGTCTGATGTTTGTCATTCTCCTGACAATATAAAATGGAAATTGAGTCGAATGCATCGTCGGAATTTGACCTAAATGTACCAGTGATACTAGTGCAACCAAGCATGGACATCAAGCCTTGTTGATGCCTAGATTTGGCATTATCTTGCATTGCAAATATGATTGAGCAAATCCAATTGGATGGGCATATTAATGCCCAGTTTTGGTATTTATTTTTTCATTGCATTATTTTGGGGAAAATCAATTTGAGTGGACAAATTGATGCCTAGTGTGTGGGCATCCTCTTGCATGCAAGAGGATGCTTGAAGAAAATGGTTTGTGTGGATTAATTCATGCCCATAACTTGGCATTCAATGTTCATTGAAATTATTCTTTGATAAACCAAAGAGAATGGAAAATGAATGTTTAACATTAATAATTTATGGTCATTGAATTTATTCTTAAGTAGATCAATTCTATGCCTAGGATTTTGGAATCTCTGTTTATTGAATTTATATTTGGACAAGACGAGTGGGAACGAAAATCATTCCCATATTTGTGCTTCATTTTCAATTTTATTTTTATAATTGAAAACCATTTTGGAAGAAACAAATCATTGTTAGATTTGCAGTTTGCTTTCCTTTGAATTTATGTATGTGAAAAACATTTTGGAAGAAGTAGATTGTTGCAATAATTGATACTCTTTCTTTCCCTTGCATTGTGCTTGAGTGGAATGATTTGGGATGGAAAAAAATTTGCCCATTTTGTGACTTTATTTTTCCATTTTATTCATGATAAAAATAAAGAATTTGAATGGATAAAATGCTACCTAGCTGGTGCAACCCATTTACATTGTAAATCCAGATAAGTAGACCCATGAGTATGGTGTTATTCATTGCCCATCATTGGGAAATGTATTTGCAATGAGTTAATGAAGAGGAAAACAAATTGCATGGACAAATTTATGCCCAGCTTTGGCAAGTTCTTTTCTATGTGATGAAGAAAAACAATTTGTAGAGGCAAATCAATGCCCAGATTGGGCATCCCATTTTCTCTACAAATATGTATATTTAAATTTCTCTTTATGAACAACATTTGTTTGGGAAATCAAATTGTACTGTAAAACTTATATGGACAACCCTTATGAGTGGGACTATTTTTTTTCTAAGCTAGGCTTAATCCCCAGTGTTGAATGGAAGAATGATCTTCCCAAGTGTGGGATGATGTCACCGGGATTTTGCGAGACTCAATCGAGCCTGGACATTCCTTGGGATAGTTTATTTCCCCCACAAATGGATCTCTTCCTCAACCCCTCCCCATGAGATTTGAACCTGTGACCTAATGGGTACAAAACCCCACACAAACCAATTGGTATACACCTCATGGGTATGAGTGGGACTTGTATGAATAGTGCTTTATGTTTGACGAATTGAATTGTATGCTCGAACTTGTATGGATAGTCCCTTTGTGTTGACAAGTTGATTCGTACATTGGAATTTGTAATGGAAAGTCCATTTGTGTTTATGCTAGAATAACTCAATTGTTGGGTAATCTATTTAGGTGTGAGTGAGTGTCATTGTATGGACAAACTTGTCCTTGGAATGAACAATCCATTGGTTTTTCACTTACAGTTGAGTAACTTGATTGGTATGGTTAAATGGGTGTCCTTATTATGCATTCCTTGGGAATTGTAAGACTATGTGATAGAGATGATTTGTATGTGCAAATCATAGCCCAAGAATTGAGCATTCTCTTCCTTGAATTTGTTAATGAGAATATTGAATTGTTGGGCTAGTAAAATTCCAATCCATTTTTATGGTTATTGAAATGAATTTATGTGATGATAGATTTGAGTTCCTTAAGCGAAATAATTATTAGGATTAGGTTTGACAATTAATTCTTGTGCTTGGGATATGAACCAATGAATGGTTGTAGTATATTTATCTTATCTCAATGGACTTGAAATTTGTTATATAATTGAATAAATGGTGCTTTGAAATGGTAATGAATAGCTCATACTTATGGACATAACTCCTAGGAATATTAATCCCAACCATGCCTTTAAAAATGATACCATGGTCTTTTATCACAAACCTATAAAGTTTTATGATTGTTGTGCAATGTATGTCTGTTATAGTAAGATTTGTCTCACCATTGCTATCTTGCACAGAGGGCATTTTTCCATTTCCCTATGCAGACTTATCATCCCTTTTTAATGAATCCAAAGCCAAAAATATACATTTTTCCATATATACACTCCCTATCAATTATACAAGATGCGTATACACTGGTTGCTCCACTGCAGCCCACGCACATCGTGATTTGTGCCAGAAAATACAAAATGAAGTCAGGTTTCCATGTCACAACAGAAGATCTTTGATCCTTGGCCTTCCATATACTGGAAATATTCTGACTCAACCCTTCAGTTGCATTCTAAAGGCTATAAGAGCACAATTTAGAGCTATGGAAAAGAGGAGAAAGCATTCAACTTTGAGATCAAAGTTACTATGGAGAAATTACTTCATATTGAGTCTGCATCCTTTTGTCCCTCAAGTCTGAACACAGTGTTCAGCCCCCAAGCTCTTTCCCTATTGTTGAGAGGACCTCATTGCCTCTTTCCTATGAGCTTTCCTTTGGTGGAGGATTGAAGTGGTGGAGACCCAGTTGGAAGGARCTTGGTTTCTTGGTTTCGAACCGTGCCGACACGGAAGTCTATAATGTTGTCACTTCTGTTGATCAATTATTAATAGAAATATTGATTTCCCATCCTTATATTGGTATCTTGCAAATATATGATTATTATCCATGGGCGTGTGTGTATTGTTTATTAATGGATTATGTTATCGGATGTGTTAACCTCTTTTATATCATCACTATGTACTTGCTATGCTTGTTTGTTGAGAACTTCTTGCAGGTATAAATTTTTGGGTCAAAGTGCTCAACAGTGGAACATCATCAAACGTTAGATCAAGGTAGGCCTCTTTCTTATATTGCACATTAGTTTATATAGCATATGTTGGAATTGAGTTGATTTCTGCAGTCATGTCTGTCTATTGTGGTTTACCCTTGGCCATAGAGAGTTTTTCCCTTGTAACAATGTCTGACGCAATTGCCTATGAGTTAAGACATCTTTTGGTATGAGGTGGATAATGTACTACCAAGGTTGGCATCCATATCCCTTGCTTAATGCATCTAACTTAATGTTTTCAAATATTTAACAAGCATATTGTAGATTTAGCACGTTTTCATTGTGGTGCTTGCCTGAACTAATTGTTATTTAAATGGGTAAGAACTACCAAAGTGTTGTTGGTTTTGTCATTGATGATTAAGAAAACTCTTCATGATGAGTTGAAAATTGAAATATTGTTTGGCTTATACATAATGTGTAACACTAACAACTATTATGTAATATTCATGATAATAAGGTTGTGTCACTTGAATATGAGGTACATTGCAATGTGTCAAGATAGGGATCTTGAACTTGCATGATTACATGATTGTGAAACTGAGAAAAAAAAGGCTTTATATTCTTGATGTTATAATCAATGCTTTAATCTTGAATGTTGTTAATACTATTCTTTTGACTCTTAATGAGATAAGAAGGGCTTTAATTCTTGAATCCAATGATTCCATATTGGTATGAGGGCTATAAGCCTTGAACTCCTCATTTGATGTTGTTGTTTGATGTGGTTGAGCTTGGTAAGTGAGAATATGGATTGGAATGTCTTGAGTGTTTCATGATGGAGTAAGCACGTTTTTTTGTCCTCAACTTGATTATTTCTTTGGCATAAGTAAGTTATTTGAGAAGTTTCCTCACAAATCATGTGGTTTGTAAGGCAATGGACATGTGTTAAGTCCTCCATATTTGATATTGGATTATAGGAAGGGACTCATGGGAATTCCTTAAATATTGATTGTGGCTTATGATTGGGCATATTACATTGCTATGTTAATGATTTGTGGACAATGTCAAGAGCGGAGTTGAGATCTTGGTCCATGGTTGAAAACTCATGGTTGGGCTATAACTGGTGATGTTGAAATATACAAATTGTTGGCTTGGAAAACTATGTTGTAATTTGTATGTTGATGGAATCTTGGTGTTCATACTTCACTGTTATGCTAAAATCGTATTTTAGTTCTTGTTTAAGAAAAATAATTTCTTGTGTTTGATGTTGTTTTTTGTTGTAGTGAGGTTGCTACACTTAGTGTGCTACACATTGAGCATAGAGGGAAAAAATGTGCCTTTATGGGAGATTATTGATGCTAGATGGGATAATATACTACTTTCCTCTTCACATGATGTTGAATACTTTCTAAACTCGTACTTCTTTTATGATTAGGATGAAAGTTGAAATTGTTTGTGTGAAAAGATAGGGTGCATGCACCCTCACCAAATTCACCATTGAGTGTTACTATCCTACACTAGAGTAGAGGATGATGCACCCCAACCTCCTACTCAACATTCAATCTAAATAATTTGGGGTGTCCCCTTTGACATGGGCATCCTCAATTTGTCATAGGCGTGTTGACCTCATCAATTTATGTAAATCTTCATGCTTCTATGTGAAACAAACCAACTAATAACAATCATAGGGGAAACCCCATAACAAGTTATTGTATAGTCATCGCGCACATGTGTAACCAACAAGTTATAGTATAGTCATCTTGTGTACGTGTAACTATGGGGTTTGACCCCTATAAATGTGGCTACAACACCTATACTCCAAAATGGTATGATATTCAACAAACAAGAATATGTCTCCTTCAAATGAAAAAATTCATTAAGCGATTAATGATAGTGGTAAAGAGGACCTATGATCCAGATTTAGAAGAAGCATCCCTTGTCTGAACTCAAGTCACCTAATTAAAAATTTTCACTTGGACAATGTGAGTTTCACACAATGAAGGATTTGTTTCGATGGGGGTCATGGTAAAGATCTAATAAATAGGTGGAACATTCATGGTGCACATGCACAAGAGCTGCAAGAATTTACCATATGGTTACCTTCACAAATAGGGGATTCCTCACCTTGTGAGAGGAATTGGAGTACTTATGATTTTAATCATTCAATGCGAGATATTCATTGGATCTAAGAAAGGAAAAACCTTCGCTTACATTCATAGGACAATATTTATTGTTGTCAAGTGGGTTTAGCTCGGGTGGTTGAGAGGAATGATTGTTATCCTCCCCACCCATGTTTGATTCATGTAAGTGACATGATGAACTCATAATGAGTATATTGTTGTATTGGCTTCAAGCCTTGTTGTTGACCAGCCTTGTGCCATGAAGATTCTAGGGCTTACCATGGGTACTATTATCAAAGTATTTATTCTTGTGCAAATCCCTCCACAAGATATCAATCTTGTGTAACAATCGAAAATGTCTATCATTGTCACCTAACTAGAGACTTTCCTTGTTTTGGTGATGGAAGGAGATCCACCACAAGGGAGGATTCACTGGTGACATCAAGGGATCAAATAGAAATATTATCCAAGCTTACAACCCCCTATCTTGGTCACTTGATGGTTAGGTCTAGGTCTAGGAGACTAAATGAAGGTAATAAGGTAATTATTTCACCTATACGAGACAACAAACAATGTGCAGCATAATATAGACAATTGCCAAGTTATAAAGATCAAAGATTATTTTTTAGACACTAGATGATCAATAAATTCAATAGATGTTGCAAATTGAAACAATAAAACAAGCGTACAACAACCATTAATGTTTTGTAACAAACAAAAAATAGTACTCAGAAATGTAGCAATTTAGCATGAAAAACAAGCTTTCAACATGTACAATAGTATTCAATTGCTTGATAAAATTTCTAAGTATCTTAAGCCACTTTTCCAAGTGTGTATGCAACAATTTAATGTAAAAATCAGTTGTTGTAGAAAAATTTTGTAACAACAACAATAAATAACATTTTGCTAAAATTAGGGTTAGGGAAGTTAGTAGGATTGTTGAGAGAGAGAATATTAATTTTAAAATCTACTTTCACCGCAAGAACAACTCTAGACTAGAGTCATTGTCTTTTAAGATTTATGGAGTCAAGCATGCCCATCCTTGAAGATTGAACTAGTTAAATAAGAATAAATAATGTCTAAACCCTAAGGTGAAAACACTCTTGGGCCTTAGGACTAGATCTTCTAGAAAATAATCCCTAGGGTCCAGAATCTATTGGGCCCTAGGTGTCATTTGTTCTCTTCTACATTAGCTACGTCAAGGATCAAAGACTAAGATTAAAACCCTAAGCTGCAAACACTTTTGGGCCTTACGTTTTGAGCCCTAGCAAAGAAAGCTTTCACAAAACTGGGACAACAAAATCTTATGAAGGAGATAACCACGTACATCCCCTACCTAGGGTTTTAACAAGACAAAGTAATATGCAACAAGATAGTAATTACTAAAAACATTAACAATAAAATGAAATTGCAGAAATTACTTCTCCAAGTTGCTAGGATAGAAAAACCCTAGTTGCAACAATACATCATCCATGAAAAGCAAAGAACATACACAAGATCCTTCTCCAAATATAGTGCATGAGATCCAAGAGACAAAAGAGAGAATCGTGAACTTTTCTAGAGTTTCCCCACTCCAAATGAGTGAGGAAGTGATGATCCAAAATGAGAGGGGCACTAGCCTTATTTATAAGGAAAACCTACCACTCTAAAATTCACCAATTGTGAAAATATATGTCTCTTGGTGGGGTTGACCCCTGATCATATTTTCCTTTACAAATGTCAAAATAAAAAAATAATACATGAATGGTCACATGTGTGGTGACATCATGTCCCCTATTATCCCCTAGCCTAGGGATAACTAAGGAGATTACGTCTCGAGGCCCACGGGTCCTAGACATGGAGTATTGAGAGCCATATTTACTTGAGCATGGCCCTAGAGGGCCCATCCTTCTTCTTCAGTGCCTCCATTCTATCAATAGTAGCAACATCCATCCCATCGGCCTGGTTCTGAAGTAGCAGTGGGTCTTGCTCCATGAGGTAATGAGTTTGGGTATCATGGTATGTTTTACTCTGATTCTCAAAACATTTAAATACGTGCATTTAATTCTCTTCTGCTTCATGACATGTGCTTGGACTTTATGCCTTTCAACTTGTCCATACTTGGGGGGGATGACAAAATTCCCTAGCAAGTTGGTTCCCTTAGGAGTGAGTTTCCACTGGGTGGGTTTATGAAAGGTCATCGTCCACTCCCACCATACTTATCACTTTTCATCATCTTCCCTCTCATCTATCCCCTACATTGGTTCGGGCATTGGGTTTTCCAAGATAGTAAAGGGTTGTACCTTTCCTTGTGGGAAGAAGGGGCTAAAGGCCTAGAGGGTAAAAGTAACTGGAAAAAGTTAAAATCCAAATATCAAAACCTTGATATGCTTCTCCCAGGGATCCCCAGGAAAGCAATAAAAGTCTTCTCAGCAAGAAAAAGGGGGGAGCCATAAAAAGATAAAACTCGAGACTTAGTTGGTGGATAGGGGGTCTCATCACGAGCCAACCTATTAGGTCCATGGGCATGTAGTGGTATGACACTAATACTCATCTATTGACCACACTAGGGTTGTGTTTCTTGGTGGCATAGCCAAGAGAAAGGGGGTCTTATCATGATCCAGTCATCTCATCTTCGTGAAATGCTTGTGGGTAACACTATCACCACTGGTCACCACGCCAGGGCAGTGTCCCCCAACTATTCTCTTGAAAGAAAAATCAATAAGATAAAAAGTAAAAAAGCATTGAATGGACTAGGAAACATTTGCATCCATGACAAGGTGCAACTCACCCTCTTCAGAGGAACCCACAGGTAAGACCTACATTTCCCTGTCATCACAGTAGCCCTTGCACAAACATCCACACACCATCTCATGCACTCACATGACCTAGAATTGTCTTCACCTGGAAACACCCCACACCTAAGCAAAATTGGCCCAATAGGATGTCCTTGAACCCTCTCCAAACCTAGCTTGTAGAATAACATAACGCCTTTGAGCACTTGTCTAGGAAAAGGAGGTTTTATGCACATGTTTGGGTAACTTGATTATTGGGTGTGATTGACATTGCTATGATCCCTGTGACTTATGAGCCCATTGGAGGGCATACTTGTTGTTGTTGTAGGACCACGCCCAATAGACAGGTGCATATGGGGAAATGATTAGCTTGGACCTCCATAGGGATAAAATCCCACCAGATGGATGTTGAGACCCTAGCCAGGGGAATACATATACCAAAGGCTTTCACCAGAGAGAGAGGAGGGTGTTCCACCAGAGACAACTTGGCAGGCCTAGACCCAGGGGGGTCTTTCCTTTCCCCTTGAACGTTGTCCTTGTAAGGCCCATAATGTCACCTTTGTGACCCTTGACATCACCCAACATCAAATGGACATGATGGAGGCAATTATGTGCCAAGTGGCACGTGTAGCATGATCCAGAGGCCTTGGAAGACCTAACATTTTTCTCTTGGAGGCCAATGTCTCACTTAGGAGGCCCAACGTCACCCTAGAATGGCATGACGTTGTTGATGATTACGTCTGTGTGAGACATTCTCCAGGACACAAACTGATTGAGTTGACCTGAGAGAGAGCCCCTAAGATGGGTGTGTGGTTCCTATCTCAGACAGAACTGGAACGTAGTGATGACCTCCTCCTTACTGAGAGTTGAGAAGAACTCCATATAATTCTCTTGTGTAACGCAATGAAAAAGGAGATCTGCTGAGTTGGACGTGCATGTGGTTGAGCACAAGGTGAGCGTGTGAAATCCCATGACCTAGGTGCATCGTTATGATACAAAGATGAAGATGATGTATTAGCCTCCTCTGAGCAGAGAGTTGAGATAATGAACTCTAGATGATTCTCCTGTGTAACGTAGTGAGAAAGGAGATTTGTTGAGTTGGAAATTCTTGTGGCCGAGCACAAGGTGAACGTGTGAATTGCCATGAGCTGGGTGCATTGTTATGAGACAGAGATGAAGAAAATGTATTAGCCTCCTCTGAGTAGAGAGTTGAGATGATGAACTCCATATGACTCTCATGTGTAATGCAATGGGAAAGAAAATCTGTTGAGTGGACGTGCATGTGGATGAGCACAGGTGAATGTGATCCTAGTGGTTGAGCACTACTAAGTGTGGTTCTCCTGTGAGATGCAATGAGATAGATCTATGGACATCCCTATGGATGTGCCCCTAGTGGCTGAGAACTAGTGGGTGTATGAGATCCATTGTTATATTGTTCAAGAGTTAGACTTGCATGTAACCCTAATTGTAACATAAAGGGTATAGGTCGGCCCTGCCTTAGAGTAATTGATAATTAATGTAAAAGATAATTAATCTGGTTATTATAATTAATTATATTGTCAGTTAGAGAGATCGTCCCTGCTGTGTCAATAGACACTTATGTTGAAAGGTCAATTCTAATATAAGTAAAGGCAAATTCCCCATTGAGGAATCGTATCTTTTGTGTGAGTTTGGAAAATTCAGCAAGTACATCTTCTTGGGAAAAGTGTGCACCTCTCTTGGGTTCTAGTATTCTAGGGTTTTCAAGCACCCTCTCATGTGCTTGTTTTTCTTGGTAGTGGTGGTATTTCTCTTGAAGAATATAGAAAAGGATTTGGCTAGGTTTTCTTCCATTATTGAGAAGGGTTTCCCATGATACTTATTTTGTTCTTGTGCATGGTGTTTCTTCTTGTGATCTTGGTTGTTGCAACAAAATTGTTTATGGTTTAAGTTAAATGATAAAAAGGAATGAACTTCATGATTAAACCTTTCTCATTGAAAAAATAAACATGGTATCAGAGTGTATGTCTTGAAGAACCCTTGCACAAGAACTTAAAAGGCTAAGTCGTCCTCCTTTTGTAGTTTCGTATGACCTCTAGGGTTTCTGCAGAAATCTGTATCACCCTCACTTGATTGTCCCTTTCAACACCTTACACGTGGACATTGGAGATAAAACTTGGATCAAGTTGTATGACCTTCCTCAGTGCATCTCCAGATATCTTCAAAGTGAATTTCCGAGGATTTTGAGTTTTTATCCCTAGGGATTCTAGGGTGCTGAAATTTTCTGCAGAATCTTGATCTTAGGGTTTCTACAAACTTCTTGAAGAAATGTTTCAACTCAACAATAATTCCTGTGACACTCTCAAAGTTGATTGTTGGCAGTCATAAGCCCAAACAAAACCATTAGGTTTTCTAAGTCAAGTTGGCGAGAGTTTGAGAAGAAATCCGAAAAAAATGAAGAACAAAACTTTAGTAGAAGATAGGCTTGATGGAACAAACAACTTCAGCACCTGGAAGTCAAGGATTCAGGTCACCCTTGAAGAATATGACCTTTTGGATGTGGTAAAAAAGACTTTACCAGATACATCTATTGATGAAGAGATTAATATAAGAAAGTAAGAATATGTCAAGGAAAGAAAAGTAATCTTCTACTCATTAAGAGATCATCTCTTAGCTCGTATTGCAACCTGAAGACAACTTATGAAATATATAAATTATTAAAAGAAATGTTTGAAAGTGAAAACACCCTCAGAGCTCTTACCTTGAAGAGATAGCTTCAAAGCACCAAGATGACGAAAGGTGATACAGTTTCTACCTTATTTATGAAGATATCAGATATTAAAGAACAACTAGAAGCCATTGGAGAAATCATGTCCGACAGAGAACTTGTCTTATCCACTCTCAACAATCTTCCAAAACATTGGCAGCCTTTTCTTCGAAGTATCAATGGAAGATAAAATATACCAACCTTTGATCGTCTATGGATAGACTGTACTCAAGAGGAACTTAGACTCAGAAATAGAGGAGTGGAAGACTCCTCTGATGAAAATCATTCTCTTGCACTTCATACAAAGAAAGGAGGAAGATTCAAAATAAACTTTAGACAAAATTTCAAAGATGAGAAGTCATCATTAACCTCAGTTCATAATCAAAGAAGAGATGTTTCATAGATTCAGTGGTTCAGATGTGACAAATATGGGCACTATGCAAGAAATTTTCCAACCAGGAAGAAGGGAAGACAATATGCCTCCATTGCTAACATTGATCCACAGCCACCTCAAAACAATGATGATAAGAGAGAGGAAAAGTACTTCCTCTAAAACCAAACACAGAACTTAACATGACTACAGACCCAGGTAAATCGGTTGATCATTAATTTTATAGTTGATTGCATTCTTAATAAGTGAAGGTTATTACCTCCAGTATGAGAGACCTCATAAATTGGACCAGTATCCCTAGTACAAGAGTCCAAACCTTACTGATTGATTGTTATGATGGTAAAGAAGACATAAAAGATCTAGCAAGAAATAAAAGAAGATTTCCATCCTTTAGAATTCGGAGAGAATTACTTGACTCAGAGGGACTCAAAAATAAATGAAAAGAATAAATAAATAATACCTTCTTCCCCTTCAGCATTTCAGAGGGATATAAACAGTATTCCTGCAAATTCAGATACTCTAGTTGATATGACAAGAGATATTGTGGTAAGGAATAAAAGTCTTACCCAGGGTCAACAAAACTCTATAGAAGGCAGAGAAATATACTAGTCTCTCAAGGGACATCCTGAGAAAGAAAAAGAGTTTTCAAGTTACCCTTTAGCCATGAGCCACCCCATTGATTATGAGACTCCCTGTCATGGAGAAGTTATAGGTGAACGATTATGCTAAAATTCCATAATAGAAGAATACCAGTGTATCTTAAAACAATGATGTATGAGACATCGATCCAATACCAGAAGGGAAACCTATGGTCACTCCTAAATAGATCTATACAATTGATGGAAGTATCAAGAAATACAAACCTGTGGCTAGACTATTCTCACAAGCAGAAGGAATGAACTATGATGAGACATATTGATCCAGTAGACAAATGCACTTTCATCTGTATCACCATCCATGATTTGGAAACTATATCAAATAGATGGATTCTTGATGACTTTGGATTCCAGCAAAAGTATTATTGATCCAAACCTATACTATTACATTGTTGGTGATAAGAGATTGATTTTGATGACTTATTCAAGAAATCATGTTATTGGATACAAGAAAGCCTCAAACTCTAATTTCGAGATGAAGAATCTAGGTATACTACTTCTTGGGACAAGAAGTATAACAGAGGACTGATAAGATTTTCCTGAGTTAAGGAAAATATACATTGGATATTAAAGAAGTTCAGTATGACAAAATACAAATCCATGTCTACACTGATGGTAATGGATTTGACAAAAGAATAAATGATGATGGTTCATACGATATTGATCCGCATGTATATTGACAGATGATTGGATGATTGATGTATCTGGTTAACTCGAAGCTTGATATATGTTATGCAGTGAATGTGCCTAGTCAATCCATGAGTCAACTGAGACAGACTCATTGGATAGCAGTAAAGTGTGTATTGAGATATATACGAGGCACAGTTGGATGTGGCCTGAGATATGCCTCCAGTGTGAACTTGAGTTGTAGAAATACGTCGATACAAATAGAGAAGAGAGTACGGTGGACCGGAAGAGCACATCCAGTTGTTGTTTTACAGTGAAATTTGCCATGGTTTCCTAGTGCAGCAGGAAACAAATCTTTGTAGTCTTGAGTACCACAGAAGCAGAGTATATAGCATTGAGTGTGCAAAGTAGTGTGGCTTCACAAGATTTTGACAAATTTACTTGATCATGAGATAGATTCTATAATGATAACCAGAGTTGTGTGTAAATATCTTTGAGAACCCAGTGTTTCATGATAGATCGAAACACTTTGAGATAAAATATCACTATATCGGAGACATGATGCAGAGGAAAACAACACATGTGTTGTACCTTCCTACACATGAGCAGATTGTAGACATCTTCACCAAATTATCTTGGTGAAGAATACCTCCCTAGTTGAAAGGGAGTGTTGATGACTACAGCCAAGAAAAATTTCAAAGTACTTCCGTGTGAGACTTGTTCTAATGAAGAATGCCTCCCTAGATAAGAGGGAGTGTTGATGATTACAGTTGTGTGAGACATTCTCAAAGAAATAGACTGATTGAGTTGACCTGAAAGAGAGCCCCTATGATGGGTGTGTGGTTCCTATCTGAGACAGAAATGGAATGTAGTGATGACCTCCTTCTTACAGAGAGTTGAGAAGAACTCCAAATGATTCTCCTGTGTAACACAGTGAGAAAGGAGATCTAGTGAGTTGGATGTCCCTATGGCTGAAGGTGAATGTGTGAATTCCCATGAGTTGGGTGCATCGTTATGAGACAGATATGAAGACGATGTATTAGCCTCCTCTAAACAGAGAGTTGAGATGATAAACTCCAGATGATTCTCCTGTGTAACGCAATGAGAAAGGAGATCTGTTGCGTTGGATGTGCATGTGGCTAAGCACAAGGTGAACGTGTGAATTCCCATGATGAGTTGGGTACATCGTTATGAGATGGAGATGAAGATAATGTATTAGCCTCCTCTGAGCATAGAGTTGATATGATGAAATCCAGATGACTCTCTTGTGTAATGCAGTGGGAAAGAAGATCTGTTGAGTGGACGTACCTATGGATGAGCATAGGTGAATGTGATCCTAGTGGTTGAGGACTAGTTGTTAGAAAAATAGGACCACGGAGAAATAAAATAAAACAAATGCAGAAACAAAACACAGAAGATACACAATACAAGAGAGACACAGATTTGCGTGGTTCACCCAGTGTGGGCTACTTCCACCAGAGAAATTTCCAGGTCCTTCCTTTATTATTATCCAACAAATGAAGGGATACAACCTACAACAAAACCCGTTGTAACTTCCACTTCTTTCTCTCACAGTCTGTTCTCTCAGAATACAATACTCGCCATCAACCATAGCCGCAATACATTTCCCTCATAAAAGAGGGTTGCCTTCTAGGGCAAAAAACCCTAACATAATCTCTATTGTTAGATCTGCGACCTTATAATGAACGGTCCAGATTTACAATGAAATTACAATATACATTTACAAGGCATTTTTTCCTTCGAGGGCTTCACCTCCAAACCCCCGCTGGGGCCCGCTTGCCCCCAGACCCCTCAGCCGGGGGGATAGCCCCCCCGGACCCCGCAGAGGGGGTACCCCCCCTCTGCACTCCCCCACATGGAAGAGTGTACATACTTCTGGGGTGTAAATACTTCATGGGGTATAAACATGACTGAAACTAAAAGACCTCTGAATCAAGAAGATAATCAGGCTCCACAACCAACACTAGTGAGTGTGGTTCTCCTGTGAGACGTAGTGAGATAGAGATATGGAAATCCCTATGGATGTGCCCCTAGTGGCTAATCACCAGTGGGTGTATGAGATCCCTTGCTATATTTTTCAAGATTCAGACCTGCCTATAACCCTAATTGTAATGTAAAGGGTACAGGTCGGCCCCACCTTAAAGTAATTGATAATTAATGTAAAAGATAATTAATCTGGTTATTATTGATTATATTCTGAGTTAGAGAGGTCGGTCGTGTTGTTCCAATAGACACTTCTATTGATAGGTCAAGTCTAATATAAGTAAAGTTAAATTCCCCATTGAGGAATCATAACTTTTGTGAGTTTGGAAAATTCAGCGAGTACATCTTCTTGGGAAAAGTGTGTGTTGAGGAAAATATATGAAATGATCTTACTCAAGCATTTTCATATCTTACTTGGCTAAATCAAGATAGACAAGAATATCACCCTATGTTTATAGCCTCAAAAATTGTTTCCTAATCCACAAGTATTGGTTACAAGGGATTAGGCGAATTTTTTATAAATAAAAGATTGCTGGAAAATTCAATATTTATGTAATTTTCTGAATATAACATATGCAAAAGTAAATGTAGAGACAGAAGAAAAAATACCAAGTCAATAATTAGCACATATGAGACAAAAATGAATCGCTTATTTCATTCCAATTTATCAAAAGAATCGTTCTCTTTACAAAATTCCCTGAGGAAGTTTGGACCAAAGTTAAACTTTGATGTCCCCGATGAAAACCATACAAAAGGACTTCTGACATAAAGTAAAAAACTGAACTTTAAAAGCTGGATCATCTTGCCACAGATTTTTTCCCACTCAACTCTGCACAATATCCTTTATCAGTCATGAAATTTAATTCACAAATAGACAAGTCTACACAGACTATCAAAGATAGATCAACACCTCTAAAAAACAAGTTTCTGAATAATGTAATTCAGCCTTGAATATTGTTGTCTACAATAGGACCATGTTGTCATAAAAGAGAATTAGGCTTTCAATGAATTAAATAATTAATGAAAACTGAACTATCTCAATAAAACTCAAGAGCAGACCTTAGTATGATTTCTCCTTCTATTCTCCTCTTGTTCCTCCTTATATTTTTTCCTTTAAGCAATCAGAATTAGTTGAAGTAGTTAAACTACCTCTTGTAGTTAAGTTAATTAAAACTCAACTAACTTTTAGTTTAGGGGGGAAATTAATAAAATAATAATAAGAGTCTTTAATAAATAATAACTAGTAGGGGTGACCCCTTGTGACTCTCTTTAGTTTCTTAACAAACATAAACACAACTAGTTAATCAATCAAACACATCCCTTTTTGTGGCTCCCATCATCACTCTCATAATTTTGAAAATTAATATCAATGATATTTGAAACCATATCCAAAAAATATAATATCCAAAAATAGTGTGTTGTCCAAAAACTTCAGCAGTCAACTCTTCTCAACAATCAATAAATAAAAACACTCAAAAACCATATTTGTCACTCTGGGAGGCAATTTTCCCTTTGTTGCTACTATCTCCCTTTGATTTCTCTGAATTTTTCTTAGGTTGTGTGGAGCCTTTAGGCTTGATCTAATTAAAAACATGAGAGAAACAATCTCTCAAGTGCATGCGGGATGAAACGAATTTGGTAGAAAAACTTGAGGGAGAGGAGGCAGAAGCATCAGCTTTTCCTTTATCAGGTGCATGGTGGGATTCTATTTTTAATCTCTTGCTTGCGTGGGAAGACTGTATTGGTGAGTGTGTAGGGGAAGCTTGGACAATTGGGTTAATTGTTGGAGGAGGAGCAGGTAGTGACAGATTGGGCCAACCACGATGTTGGGAGACTATCGGGTGGACAATCTCTTTCCATCCATCATTTTCAGGGACTTCAGGTTGTAATGATACATGAGGGGGAACTGGGATACAAGGGACATGTGGGGGTTGGAAAGGAGGCAGTTTGGCCTAGGTTGGACCACTCCTTGTCCAATCCAGATGAAAAATTCATCTTGGAATAGTTAGTTCAACTCTTGTGGATCTGCATCAAAATGTATAGAAAAAATTGGCCTTCTAGGGCCCCTGTTCCAATTTCCTCTCCCCCTATTATTCCAGCCATGGCTACATCTATTGAAGAAGCTCATTCATGTATGCAGTATTTATTAGAAACTAGTTTCTTCAACAAACCATACATGACATCTCTTTAAATATGAAACAAAGTTTGGCTCAGCAAGACATCAAACTCATGCAATCCAATCCATAAAAATCATTTAATATTTGTCAATGAACAGGGGGTGAACAAGGTTTTTGGGATATATGAGGGGTTGTATTGAGAGAAAAGTGGTAAAATGAAAGGGGGTAGATCATGGTTACATCTCAACAAATCATCAAACAATCAATTGTATTGTAATAACAAAACAATTGTAACTCATCCGCGTGTCGTCCTTCAAATGCAGAGTTTTCATTTAACTATAATTTAATTTTAAGAACAAGGAGTGAATAGTGAATCTGGGAAGGTGGGAGGATTTGTAATGTGCAGAAAAGTGAGAGAATGGAAGGGAAATAATGAATGTTTTTGCAACGGATCCACAGTCAACATAAAACTTCGAACCTCATCATTGTCAATGTAACCATTTCCAATATGCATGATTTTTCAATAATATATGCATAGTGAACATAACCAAATACACACAGTCACCAATTCCATAATTTTCTATAAACCCGATCGGGCCTAGTGAAACACACGAAGTCTCCAATTTGCAATTAAGACCATGTTGTAAGAACATGGTGATTGGAAGTATAACAAAAACGAGGCAGCCCTCGACTGCATATTATTACTCATTCCCAATCATAACTTTTCAACCAATGTTAATCATAGAAAGATGAGATAGGGACTCGACGAAAAAATTCCATAACCACTCTAATTGATAAACCAATCCTTGACAACAAGAAGATGCCTAAAGGGAGCAGAACATATGGGGATTTAAAATTGGGCTCTGTCGCAACAAATACGAGACAATCAAGAGCACACTCATTCAACAATAGCATAGAGAACTAGAGGTCCTTAGGGACATATCAACCATAGGAAAAACCCTTTCGATATAGACAAAGTAGTAAGGCACAGGGTCTCCTTATAACTCCCAACCTAGGCAATGGAACAACAGTTAGCCACAGAGGAAGAAAATGATGAGTAAGACAGAAAAGGTTGGTGCACATAGTAAGTTTTAGACCTACAGAGGAGAGGCGAATGTTAATTGAATAGTGATGCTTACAAAGAACAGACAGATATAACCTCTGTCGATTTTCTTAAGAGTCGAACCATTTGACAACAATGTCAGTGAGGATGCATAACACCGAGGCATAACTCATATCACTCCATAACCATACATTATATATCAACATCATGGCCACCCTAAGACCACTTCTCGAGATACTTTGGTGCCAAGATAATGAGAATGAGCCATGACCACAACTCTGGTATGAGAAATACACAGCAACCAAATGGCAATCTGAACACGACTAGATAGGGTTACACTCTTGACTGTGAGGAAGCAACCAGAAACAATATACAGAGAAAAACCCTCCATCATTTAACACAGCGATAATACCCATATTCATTTTAAAATCCATAGAGACCCACCACAATTTTTAAAATCCATAAAATCCATAGAAACCAGCAAATGCACAACTCAAACAAAAACCAATTCTTTTGCTTGCAATTGGAACAATTACATAGTTGTCTTAGAGAGAAATAACACGCATTTACACAGTTGCAATTCTCAGGAAAACACAACCCCAAGCATTACTAAGCCATTGTTTGTTCATACACAGAGCGTAATTCATGGATGGGGTGAAAAAGAACCATACCTATAACAGAGAGCTTAAAAGCGCGATTTGGCCAAGCGTTTTCCTCCCAAGCCTGAAATGTGGAGCTTAACCATCAACAAACCGAAATGCAACAAAGAAGAACAATACTAGGGTGATAGTCGATGGGGGGAGTATGGAGTGACATGCATTTACTGCACGTCACTTCCATCTCCTATCCTATTCAATTCTGAAGTACAGGATAGCCAATAATCACCAATGCATTAAACCATGTAATCAATTTCCAAACTATTGAAATCTACAATGATATTCCTTGCCCAATGCATCTCCCAAAAAATTAATGTTAACCATTTTTAAGTTCTCATGGCATACCATATGCATTGCAATGCCATATGCGCCCCAAAATAACTCAAATGAAAATCGCATAGCCACTAACCAACCATATGATAGTTAGGACTAACACTAACATCTTTTACCTTTTCATTTGCACATAATCCTTAACATAACTCAAACATAGATCCTTTCCTTTTAGGATTTTTTTTTATAAGTTTATTTTCTTGTTTTGGTTATGTTATTACTAACATGTTTCTTGTGTGTATGTGGCCAGGTAGTAGATCACGATGATTTGTGACATGATCAAATCATAGCAACTGTAACTATATGCCCATAATAACATAAAAATAATGCCTTGAATTGTAGAAACATCCCATAAAATGCATCATCCACCTGTTACTGTGTCAAAATGAAACCAAGACTACATTGTCAACCATATAGGACTATGTAAGCAACATCAAAACAACAATAGAAAATATGTGATATGTCTATCTTTGAGCCTCCATTCTACAAGGGGGTCCCACCTACTAGTATTATATTATTAGCATAGTTTAAATAATAGGGCTTAAGCAATACTTTGCGGATGAAATTCCTCATTGTAATTTTAATCGTCAACAAACTGGCGAATCCATAGGGAAATATGTTTCCAACAGATTAAGAACTCAGAATGTATGGTTTCGCAGACAAAGTAACATCAGATCAAGAAGATATAAATCAGAATGATTATGCAACAGGGGGAAGTGAGCGGATTTAATGGAAAAATGACCGGGAATTTGGGAATAACTCATGGAAAGTGAAAGGGAATAATAGGGTTTATCCCTGTAAGCATAATATTTCAACCAGAATTTTCTCTTGAATTCAAGTAGAAAAATCTTCTTGACCTGCTCTTTTGAATCTCAAAATGGATGAAGAAATGGAAAGCATAAGCGGGATGTAACCAAGTATCTCATAAAATAGCAGTGGAAGCAGATAACAAATTCAGCGATGCCTTCAGGGGGGACATCATAATAGTCATGTAAGCTTGATTGTTATTGACTAACAATACTTTGCAGAAGTGTCTATGTGGCAAAACCGATCCAACATTTTATTCTTGACAAAAATTGAAATCAAAAGAACAAAAGCAAGAAATGTCATAACATAAATGAAACTGCAAAATTGAAAACAGTAGTAATGGAATGACAGAAATGTAAACAGCAGAAAGAAAACTACTAAAATGAAAGTAGAAGGAAACTATTGTAAAAGCATAATTGAAATAGAAGAAATGAAAACTACTAAAATGAAAGAAGAATTGAACTATTAAAATACAGAACAATCCAAACAGCATTAAACTCTTCAAGTTGGTTCCACGTAGTGTTTTAAGTGAGAACTGTTAGTGTTGTAGAAAAACAATCGCTCTTGTAAATATTTTAGAATGTAAGAATTTGCACCCAGGACAAAAGCGATCTTGAAAGGACCTAGCCATAATTTTTGAAACTTTGAAACATTTGATCATCTTTTAGAGTACATGATTAAATCATCAAGATAGATACGAATAATCTTACCGGTCAAATCGTCAAAAACTATCTGCATAGCCCTTTGAAAAGTGGCACCTGCATTGGATAAGCCAAAAGGCATATGTTCATAAGAAAAAGTGCCACAATGAGTAATAAAGGTGGTTTTATATTTATCTACCCTTTTTACCTTGATTTGATTGTAACTAGAGAAACCATCAAGTAAGGACATCATTGGTGACCCTGCAACTTGCTGCAAAATCATTTCCATAATAGGGAGAGGAAAGTGATCTTTTATGCTAGCCTGATCCAATGCGTGAAAATCTACGCATAATATGATTTGACTAGTTTTTTTCCGAATGGGAACCAAATTAGAAACCCATTCTGAATACTTAACTGAAAAGATAATCCCAACCTTCAAGAGTTTTTCCAACTCCTTTCGAATAGTTTCTTCTAGCCCAACGTTAATAGGTATTTGTTTTTTCCTAACTGGTTTTATGCCCTCCTTGATAGGAATGGCATGTTGTATAAGAGTGGGATCAAAACCACAAAAATCCTCATAAGACCAAGCTAAAACATCTTGAAATTCACCAAGTAGTCTGACAAACTTCAATTTTTCTTCATCAAAACATTGGGAACCTATTTTAACATTCTTTGGAGACTCGGGTCTTCCAATGTTCAAGGAAATGGTTTCACCCACCTTCCTTTTTGACTCTTCTTCTTTATTTTTCTCTTTGTTGCCTACATCACTCGATGAAAATCAACTCTCTATAGGAGTCAAGCCCTTAGGAATCTTGTTATCTTCCATTGATATAATTTCCTTAGGCTTTTAAGGTTCATTTTGAATGAAAACACAAATGCTCTCATCACTAGGGAAGACCTGCCATGATTCTATATTATCAAGGATATGTGGACAATATAGAGATTGAAAAGTACAATCAAGTCTTTGTGGAAGAAGTTGTCGATTAGGAGAGACTGAAAAAATAGCTAACCAATCAGCCATTGAGTTCAATTCCCTTTTAATATGAATGATGTTGAAAGATAGTAGGTTTGAGATAAGTGCCCAAATAGTTTGCGTGTAGTGTTTCATCAACTTGTTGCTAGAAGAGTATATCTTACGTACGAGGTTCACAACAAGATCAGAATCTCCAAAAACTGTAAGGTGGCCACAACCCATATTATAGGCGTTTTCAATGCCTAGCAATAATGCTTCAAATTCAGTGACATTGTTTGTGTAAGAAAACTCTAACCTATAAGAAAAATTATGAATTTTCCCCATAGGAGAGTACAAGATAATACCAGTTATGTTTCCTTCATTGAAGCATGAACCATCAAAGTGCATATTCCACATACTGTTGACTAAGTTGATTTGTTCCAAGGGAGTGTTATCCTCCTCGGCAAAGATGGAATACATCCCTAGGTCCTCTTCAATATAATTCACATTAGGTTGTGGAAAACTTTCTATGTAAGGTGAAATCCTTCCCTCTCTAAGGAATATGATGTTTTTACCATTTTGATGAATGGATAAGTGCATCTCGTCGAGTGAGAGGTATCCACCCATCAAAGCTTGCCAATCTTTTCCTGAGATGATCGAGTAGTTACTTACTGGCATATCGATTACTTGAATATTAAGGATTGTTCTTATTTCCATGTCCTCGATTTTTCCTATGGTCGTTAGTTGTAGACTATTATAAGAGAGCATGCTTCTAGAATTTTCATTTGTACAAGACAAGCCTAGCTCTTCCATAATAATCTCTGACATTACACTTGGGCCCGAACCACCGTCAAGGAGGCAACAATGGGAACTATTATCCATAATATTTACAGAAATATAAAAAGGGGGATTTTTTACAAGGTATCTAAATTTATGTATGCATACTTTATTTATAGATTAATCCTCTTCATCTACCTCTTCAAAGAGGTTGGCTACAATGAAAGTTTTTCCTTCCATCAATTGTTTTAGATGCTTTTGTTGTTCAGGGACGACAACCATGTCCAGAAGGGTTTCATCTGCTTTAATGTTGGCCAACTGATTTAGAATATTGTATTTGGAAGAGGGGAGAGGGGAGGTAGTTCCTTAACTGTTAGGAACCTTAGGAACCTGAACAGTAGCAGCTAGTGAGGATGATCTCAGTCTATAAGAATTGCAAGGAGGATCATATTTTTTTTGGGAGAATAGGATTTATTCCTAGTATTGATGATCATGACATATTCTGGATCTACAAAGTCTAGGACAACGATGGTAGTTTTAGGTCTCTTACCAAATATTTTATCTTTGACACTCTTCTTTACCTCACATGTAATTTCCTCATGGTGCTCCTCGCAAAAGTTACACCAACTACGAGGCATGATAGCATTAGGCTGAAAATTATTTTCATTTGGATTTCTAAAGCGGGGTGCAAAAGAGGATGAAGCTCCAAGGGTAAGAGGGGAGACATTTCCCTTTCGCTCATATGCTATCATATGATTATCCATGTCTTGTACAAACTCTAAGAGGGAGGACATGTCTTCTTGTTTAACTGAATCTCCCTAAGGAAGACTTGTTCTTTCAAGTTGTTCTTCATACTCTAAACATGTATTCAGAGCGGAACCAAGGTTATCAATGGCCTTTTCCTCAAGCCTATGACGGTAGGGGAAGGTAATGCATTATAATAATGAATGAAAGTGGCTTGGTTCTGAGGTCGAATGAGTTCAAGGATTTGATTGTATAACTTGGTGAAATGCAAGTTGAAGGACTTGATGGTCTTTCCATCCTTATAAGCGATGTTATTGTATTCCTGTAACTTCTCAGCTAGGCTTTTGGATTGCCCATAGGTGGATTTGAACCAATAGACTAACTCCTCTCAAGTAGGTAAAATATTAGGAGGGAGATTGAAGAAATTAGCCACAACCTTCCCTTCAAGGGAATTGACAAATAAGCACATACAAGTATCATTTTCATTGGCTCCTATGTTGTGAAAGGCATTAGAAAATGCCACCAAGTGTTCATTTGTAGTGACAGTGTTATTCCTTGAAAACCTAGGGAGATTATCATTGAATTTAGGAAGTGGACGAGTAGCAGGTGTCAGGTTAAGAGGAGAGGAAACATGACATGGTGTGGTTGTAGCATCTTCTTCAAATTGAAAAAGCCCATACTTTTTAATGCCTTTGGTGGGGTTTGTGGTATATTGGACAGGGACTTGGTGACTATACAAGCTACCAATCACTGACGAAGCTGAATATTGAGATGAAGAAGCACCTCTAGTGCCACCAGAGCCACCACTAGATTCCATCTTGTGGATAATATGTAAGGGAGAGAAAGACAAACTGGATGAATCAGACAAGGTTCTCCTTAGAGCACTTTGTTGGGTTGATAACACAATGTTCCTTCTTCTTATTTCAGCAATAGGATTAATTTTAGGTGATAAACCTCTTCTTCTCCTAGAAACACGAGAGTCTAAGGACATGAAAAGAAGATCAAAGATGGAAAAATAAAGTTATGGTTGATTACTAAGGTGTCTATGTCTAGCTTCCCAAAATTCTTTGGAACTTATGTCTTGTTCAATTGTTTCCCATGAACGATTAAGCCCAGCACAGGTATTATCAGTTTCTAAGATGGTGTTAAACAAGTTTAAAGTAATGTTGGTATGATCTTGAAGACCAGGCTCAATATTAGGTTGCCTTGCAACAGGTACAGTCAATAAGAAATGAAACAGTCAAAGAATCAATATCATAAAAATTGATATATGAGATGATAATCAAGTATAAAAATAAACCAGAGAGATATGGAAGATCTCCCTAGTATGGTCGCCAAATAAATGTTGAGGAAAAGATATAAAATGATCTTACTCCAGCATTTTCATATCTTACTTGGCTAAATCAAGATAGACGTGAATAACACCCTATGTTTATAGCCTCAAAAATTGTTTCCTAATCCACAAGTATCGGTTACAAGGGCTTAGGTTGATTTTTTTATAAATAAAAGATTGCTGAAAATTCAATATTTATGTAATTTTTCGGAATATAACAGATGCAAAAGTAAATGTAGAGACAGAAACAAAAATACCAAGTCAACAATTAACACAGATGAGACAGAAAGCAATCACTTATTTCATTCTAATTTATCAAAAGAATCGTTCTCTTTACAAAATTCCCTGAGGAAGTTTGGACCAAAGTCAAACTTAGATGTCCCCAATGAAAACCATACAAAAGGACTTCTGATAGAAAGTAAAAAACTAAACTTTAAAAGATGGATTAGCTTGCCACAGATTGTTTCCCACTCAACTCTGCACAATATCCTTTATCAGTCATGAAATTTAATTCACAAACAAACAAGTCTACACAGAGTATCAAAGATAGATCAACACCTCTAAAAAACAAGTGTCTAAATGATGTAATTCAACCTTGAATCTTGTCTACAATAGGACCCTGTTGTCATAAAAGATAATTAGGATTTCAATGATCTAAAGAATGAATGAAAACTAAACTATCTCAATAAAACTCAAGAGCAGACCTTAGTATGTTTCTCATTTTATTCTCCTCATGTTCCTCCTCTTTTTGCCTTTAAGCAATCAGAATTAGTTGAAGTAGTTAAACTACCTCTTTTAGTTAAGTTAATTAAAACTCAACTAAATTTTAGTTTAGGGGGAAATTAATAAAATAATAATAAGTGTCTTTAATAAATAATAACTAGTAGGTGGACCCCTTGTGACTCCCTTTAGTTTCTTAACAAACATAAACACAACTAGTTAATCAATCAAACACATCCCTTCTTGTGGCTCCCATCATCACCCTCAGAATTTTGAAAATTAATATCAATGATATTTGAAGCCATATCCAAAAAATACAATATCCAACATATCCAAAAATAGTGTGTTGTCCAAAAACTTCAGCAGTCAATTGTTCTCAACAATCAATAAATAAAAACACTCAAAAACCATATTTGTCATTTTGGGAGGCAATTTTCCCTTTGTTGCTACTGTCTCCCTTTGATTTCTCTGAATTTTCCTTAGGATGTGTGGATCCTTTATGCATGATCTCATTGATAACATGAGAGAAAGCATCTCTCAAGTGCATGCAGGATGAAACGGAATTGGCAGAATCACTTGAGGGAGAGGAGGGGGCAACATCACCTTTTCCTTTATCAGGTGCATGGTGGGCTTCATTTTTTAATATCTTGCTTGCATGGGAAGACTATACTGGTGAGTGTGCAAGGGAAGCTTGGACAATTGGGTTAACCAGTGGAGGAGGAGAAGGTAGAGATAGATTGGTCCGGCCACGATGTTGGTAGATTGTCGGGTGGAAAATCTCTTTTCATTTGTCATTTTCAGGGACTTCAGGCTGTAATGAGACATGAGGGGGAACTGGGATACAAGGGACGTGGGGGTTGGAAAGGAGGCCTTTCTTTCCTAGGTTGGACCACTACTTGTCCAATCTAGTTGAAAAATCCATCTTGGAATAGCTGGTTCAACTCTTGTGGATCTGCATCAAAATGTATAGAAAACCTTGGCCTTCTAGGGCCCCTATTCCAATTTCCTCTCCCCTTGCTATTCCAGCCATGGCTACCTCTATTGAAGAATATCATTAATGTATGCAGCATTTATTAGCAATTAATTTCTTCAACAAACCATACATGGCATCTCTTTAAATATGACACAAAGTTTGGCTCAACAACACATCAAACTCATGCAATCCAATCCATAAAAATCATTTAATACGTGTCAATGAACCGGGGGTGAAAAAGGGTTCTAGGATATATGAGGGGTTGTATTGAGTGAAAAGTGGTAAAATGAAAGGGGGTAGATCATGGATACTGCTCAACAAATCATCAAACAATCAATTGTATTGTAATAACAAAACAACTGTAACTCATCCATGTGCCATCCTTCAAATGCAGAGTTTTCATTTAACTATAATTTAATTTTAAGAACAAGGAGTGAATAGTGAATATGGGAAGGTGAGGTGTTACACATTATTTTGGTCACCTCGATGATCACCTGACAACATGTGGTACCTTTCCCTTAAAATATTAAAAGAGATTTTCTCCATGGGAAAAGTAATTTGTTTTTCTCAGCCAAAAACCATATGAAGTAAGGGCATCGCACCATGTTATCTGCATGGAGTGTGATGATTCTTGATCGTCTCACTCTACACTATACTTGGACTATGACATCATTGTATGTTTCTTTTGCATAGGGTGTGACGATGCTTAAAGCATGGGAAAAGTCAAATTTCACGAATGTTCTAGAAAGGGATCTTCTAGAGGATGAGGTGGTCTCTGATCGGTTTGGATCTTACTCGCTTCTTTGATTTGGTGGGATCATCCCAATCTCCTCATCCATCTCTCTTTCACACTATATAAGGAGGGATCTCCCATGGAAAAGTCTAAGGTTGAATGGGCTAAGATTTGTGTGGAGAGTTCTACTTCATATTATGCTTGAGGGCTTTACTTTAGTTCTTCAAGTCAGATTGTGGATTTTTTTCATTCAAGGAATTTGGAGCAAAGGTGTGTGTGTGTTGAAGCAAAGAGCCATCGAAATGGGACCTTGCAACATCAAGGCATGGGTTGTATTCTACACTTTCTATTCACTTAATACAGTAATGCATTTCTTCCCTATAGAAGCATATTGTCTTCTATTGTATAATTCCTTAATCATATACATAGACTTCATTAGAATACATGTATCTTTGTTTTCTCTCTTTGTTCATTTGTCATTCTTAGACATGATTACTATTCTACAAACTCGATGAAGGAACTACAAAGATGACACTGGCAAGAACAAGCGACATTCAAAAGCTATGTCAACTCATTAAACTAGTTCACATGATGATGAATTTTAAGGCGAAGTGTGCATTCTGTTATGTTTTGTTCTAGTTTCCTGTGGAATCTAGGGAGATCTGTTTATGTCTGCATTTACCGATTAATCTGATAACATGAAGGTATTTGCAATGTGTGGAAAAGTGAGATAATGGAAGGGAAATAATGAATATTATTCATAAAACAAATCAAGTAAAACATAACTCTGTACTAAACTCAATACAAAAAATACCACACCATATCAACAATCACTATGTATCAAACTGTTTGTTGTCACAACATTTAAATTTCTCAAAACTTCTCAATTTAGAACAATCTGTGCAATCATACTCATAATCGAAACAACTTTCCATTCAACAATCTTGTTAATAAAATGCTTGGTCTTTAATTCCTTTCTTTTCTTTTTAAGAATTTAAAGAAAACACACAACAACATTGTTCCAACTCTATCCCATAATGCATCACTATAAGAATAACATCCACTATATACCAATTCTCAGTCAGCCCAAATTAAAATGGTCCTTTTCCAAATTGAACAGACTTCCAAAACATCCCTAATTACATACATTTTTCATCATATCAACCAAGAAGTTTTTGCAACGGATCCAAAGTCAACATAAAACTTCGAACCTCATCACTATCGATGTAACCATTTCCAATTGCACGATGGTTCAATATTATATGCACAGTGAACATAAATAAATACACAATCACCAATTCCATAATTTTCTATAAACTCGATCGGGCCTAGTGAAACACACAGGAGTCTCCAATTTGTAATTAAGACCATGCAGTGAGAACACAATGATTGGAAGTATAATGAAAATGAGGTAGCCCTCGACTGCATATTATTACTCATTCCCAATCATAAATTTTCAACCAATTTTAATCATAGAAAGACGAGATAGCGACTCGACAAAAAAATTCCATAACCACTCCAATTAATAAACCAATCCTTGACAACAAGAAGATGCTCGAAGGCAGAAGAACAGTTGGGGATTTAAAATCGGTCTCTGTCACAAAAATTACAAGGAGACAATCAAGAGTGTGCTCATTCAAAAATAGCATAGAGAACTGGAGGTCCTCGAGGACACATCAACCACAGGCAAAACCCTTTCGATACAGATAGAGTAGTAAGTCACAAGGTCTCCTTATAACTCCCAGCCTAGGCAATGGAACAACATTTAGCCACAGAGGAAGACAACAATGGGTAGAACAGAAAAGGTCGGTGCACATAGTGTGTTTTATGACTATATAGGAGAGGTTAATGTTAACCAAACAGTAACGGTTACAAAGAACACATGGAGATATAACCTCTGTCGATTTTCTTAAGAGCTGAACCATTTGAAAAAAATGCCAGTGAGAATGCATAACACTGAGGCATAACTCATATCACTCCATAACCATACAGTATATATCAACATTATGGCCACCCTAACACCACTTCTCGAGATAAGATAATGAGAATGAGCCACAACCATGACTCTAGTACGAGAAATACACAGCAACCAAATGGCAATATGAACACGACTAGATAGGGTTACATTCATGACTGTGAGGAAGAAACCGACAATAATACATAGAGAGAAACCCTCCACCATTTAACACAACGATAATACCCATATTCATTTTAAAATACATAGAGACCCACCACGATTTTTACCAACAGAGAAACCAGTGAATGGACAACTCAAACAAAAACCAATTCTTTTTCTTGCAATCTGAACAATTACACAGTCATCTCAGAGAGAAATAACACGCATTTAAACAGTTTCAATTCTCAAGAAAACACAACCCCACGCATTACTGAGCCATTGTTTTTTCATACACAGAGCATAATTCATAGATGGGGTGAAATAGAACAATACATGTAACAGAGAGCTTAAAAGGGCGAGTTGGCCAAGCATTTTCTTCCCAAGCCTAAAATGTGGAGCTTAACCACCAACAGACTGAAATGAAACAAAGAAGAACAATACTAGGGTGACGACCGATGGGGGAAGTATGGAGTGACATGCATTTACTACACGTCGCTTTCATATTCTATCCTATTCAATTCCGAAGTACAGGATATCCAACATTCACCAATGCATTAAACCATGTAATCAATTTCCAAACCATTGAAATCTACGATGGTATTCCTTGCACAATGCACCACCCATAACATCCATGTTAACCTTTGCCAAGTTCTCATGCCATACCATATGCATTGCAATGTCATATGCGCCCCAAAATAACTCAAATGAAAATTGCATAGCCCCTAACCAACCATATAATAGTTAGGACTAACACTAACATCTTTTACCTTTTCATTTGCATATAATCCTTAACATAACTCAAACTTAGATCCTTTCATTTTAGGATTTTTTTTATAAGTTTATTTTCTTATTTTGGTTATGTTATTACTAACATGTTTCTTGTGTGTATGTGTCCAAGTAGTAGATCACAATGATTTGTGACATGATCAAATCATAGCAACTGTGAATATATGCCCATCATAACATAAAAATAATGCCTTGAATTGCATAAACATCCCATAAAATGCATCATCCACCTGTTACTATGTCAAAATGAAACCAAGATTGCATTGTTAACCATAAAGGACTATGTAAGCAACATCGAAACAACGACAGAAAATGTGTGATATTTCTATCTTTGAGCCTCCAGTCTACAAAGGATCCTACCTACTAGTATTATATTATTAGCATAGTTTAAATAATAGGGCTTAAGAAATACTTTGCGGGCGAAATTCCTCGTTGTGATTTTAATCGTCAACAGTGTGCACCTCTCTTGGGTGCTAGTATTCTATGGTTTGCAAGCACCCTCTTGTGTGTTAGGTTTTCTTGGTGGTGATGGTCTTTCTCTTAAATAATATAGCAAAGTATTTGACTGGGTTTTCTTCCCTTGTTGAGAAAGGTTTCCCATTTTACTTCTTGTGTTCTTGTGCATGGTGTTTCTTCTTGTGATCTTGGTTGCTACAAAAAAATTGTTTATGGTTTAAGTTAAATGCTAAAAAGGAATAAACTTCATGCTTAAACCTTGCTCATTGAAAAATCAACAAATGTCACCTCTTTTGCATATTTTAGGGTTTAATTTGTCAATTTTATGTAAAAAAATGGATATTTGATGTAACTGGCTATGTCGGCCTATTTTGACCTAATCTGTAATTAAAGATCATTTGGATTGTATAAATAAGGGAATAATCCCATGTATTTTTTGCATCATCTTTCACTCACACAAGTGTGAGATCTGAAATTCGGCCTCTTTTAAGGCTTATTGGTTGAACTAAGTGGTGTGCAACTCTTGGAGGGAGCTTCTTTTGGTGTATTTTGGCATTTTCATGGTGGAAAGTCTTCAACTAGGGCATGTTACTAGATTATTCTTGGTGAATGTGAGTGAAAATATGCAATTCTTCTTTCTTTGAATGGTTATGGTATCTTTACTTTGCATTTACTAAGATTATGAAATTGCTAGTGTGAAACCCTAGAAGAATAAGAACATGTTATTGTCCTTCTCTGAATAGCTATCCAGTTACTTGATTTTGCTAGAAGACACCTCCATTGAAGCAAATGCTAGATCCCTACCTTTGTAGCACTCTAACACCATTGCTTCATTAAGATTTATTTATCTCAAGCTTGAGCCAAAGAAGAAGGAAAATTGCTAGGGCCTAGCATTACCTACTTCTTAGTATTTGTTTTCCTTCTAGGGTTTTGGATGATTGAGGCCTTGGGTTACCAACACCTCAACCTTCCTCCCTTTTGTCTTTAGTTCACTTACTATCATTTATTTCCTTCAAGATTGTTGCTGCAAAAGTGACTCCATTAACCCTAAAGGCACTAGTTTATACCTTGCATTTGATTAATTGATGAAAACAACCCTCAAACTATCTACTTCAAGCTCTTTGCTAATCATTCCTAACCCTAGATTAGACTAACTTAATAACATTCTTATTTTTGTTACAAAAGTAAGCTACATCCATATATTACAGCAGTAAAAGATCCTAAAAGCAAGTATTAAAGTTGATTTTACATTGCCTTCTTTGCTTCTGACAAATGCCAACATATTGTCAATTCTAGGTTATCATTTTGGGTCATTATTGAAGCTTGTTTAAGGTATAATCGTGAAGCTATCATTATATATACATTGTTGTTATAAATTTTTTGTTTTCTTCATCTTGTATAACAGCTTATTTCTTTTATTGAAAGTCCAAGGTTCTACGAAACACTAATATCAATTGTTACTTGCAAATAGTGTTTTCTTGTTGTCTTGTTCTGGGTAGGTACACTCAAACAAATCTTTGCTTCATCTTTTTAAACCTTTGGGACTTTCTAATCAGTGTGAATTGTGAGAGGGGAAGAATTTTTCTTGATGCTATTACATTTTCCTTCTCAAACCCCCAGGTCATTGGGGACGTCTCCCTTGGGATTTCACCCCTTAAGAGAGAGAGGTGTCTTATTTAGGTGACATTGATTGGACAACCTCATGTTACGCCAATTTATTGTTCACTTTCCTTTTGATTTTTGGAAAGTACAAATTGTGCGAGAACATTTTGGCACTATTTTCGGGGAACACTAAGTCAATTTTCCTCAAAGATGACACTTTTCGGTAAGCCTTTCCTTAAAATAATTTATTTTACAAAGCTTACCAGACGACTCCACTGAGGGTGATCCCCTCATCCCTTTGATAGTTTCAAGAAAATTATCTGGCGACTCCACTGAGGGTGATCCCCTCATCCCTTTGATAGTTTCAAGAAAATTATCTGGCGACTCCACTGACATTTTCCAAGGTGCCACATTACTCTCAATTCTGCAATATGTCCAAGTTATGGGATCATGGCACCCTGGGAACAAGTGTATCCGACTATTAATTTCAAAAAATTTCAAGGATACCCGCATTATTTTGATACAAAATGGTTAAAAAACTCTCCAAGATTTGGAGGCCTCCCAATTTCTCATATTGTAGAATTCTTGAAGTATATAAGTGAGGTAGAATTGGGAGGGGAGGATGTTCTAGTAAAATTATTCATACTTTCTCTGCCATCTTTTTTGCAAGATTGGTTTAAGAGTTGTTGCGAAGATATGGGTATATCATCTTTTGTAGACCTCATCAGTAGGTTTATTAATTTTGTGAAACCACAATTCCTGACATATGAAGATGCCCTTAAGAATCTTGCAATATCCCTAGAGAATGAAGGACTCACCACTAAGATTGTGGAAGATCTCAGGGATGTGTACCATACTCAATACTAAGAACCCTCAAGTATGGAAAAAGAAATTTATGAAGAAAATTGTCAACCCCTTGAAGAGGAGAAAGATTTATCCCATGATTCAATAGAATGCAGTGAAGATTTAACTAGAAAGTGAATTATGAGGATGAAGCACTAGTAACCGCTACTCCGTCTAATGAAGCTCTCCAAGATCCTATCTCTCGTGCACAAGATGAAGAGAATGAAGTGAGTCATTTTCCTTTCAAGTTTCTTGATGACACTGTGTTCTATGATTCAGAAGGTGAAGAAGTAAAGGAACCCTTAGAAGAGCTAGTTCCTTCTTTTTCTAATGAAGACGAAGAGATGAATCTCGGGGATGATGTACTGGACCCTCTTCCATTTGATGAGGTCATCCAAGCCATTGATGCTCCTGCACAACAAGAAGTGAACATGGTAAGTTATCTCCTTTTCAAAGATTTTGATGATGCTTTGTTTTATGATTTGGAAAGTGAAGAAGTACTAGAGGATCCCTTGGATGCATTAAATCCTTCATGTTATGATAAAGGTAGTGACATTGATGATAATATTGATGAGTTCATACATGTTTGAAGAAGTAAGTGGGATGTGATTGGTTCTGATGAGGATCCCATTTATGATATGGAAGGACATTTCCAAATTTTTCCTTTACAACTATCAAATGAGGTTACTAATGATTCTGACATCTGGCAACAAGGAAATGATATAGTTACAGACATCTCCAAGGGTGACCTAGTTCTATTTTCTCTTGATGATTTTCGATCATACCTTGAAGATTTTGATGAGTACTCCTTTCAGCACTTGGATTTATTTTATGAAGAATATTATCAACCATTGTTGTGCTCATATCTTGATAGATGTGAGGACATTGCTTCCCCAAAGAAGAGTACTTGTGACAAGGTTTTCTAGCCCCCTTCGATTACTTTACCCTACTATGTCATTAAGGGTGTAGTTGGGAAACATTCCCCTTATCTTGAGTTTTATCTGGGGCAAAGACTTCTTTTATAATCCAAGGGTGGGTTGAATACCTCAAGAAGAAGTGTGTTATCTCAATCTTCAAGCCTTCCCTTAAGGAATTGTCAGTCATCCCCTAGGTTCTTGCTAGTTCCTACCCAAACCTCAAATTGTAAATACAAACAAGGTAGCCAACCTTCAGACTCTTTGATTCAATCTATTGAACCTTTGATTTTTCACGATCCCTTTCTGAGATGGATTGAGCACTTTCCTAAAGGTGTGAATGAGGCAACTCGGCTTCACGATCTCGATCTACAATAGGAGCGGGTCTTCAAACAGGCTCTGATACCATGTTCGACAACACAGGTATTCCAACAGAGAACAAACACCTTCAGTAACCACTCACATAACCAGATCAAAGATCAACACACCGATGTTTTCACGTGGTAAAACCCCTATGGGGAAACATCCACGACCCCAGCCAACGCGGCCACTT
>JZKD02S1693881.1:521121-533425 GCA_000966675.3 Picea glauca | reverse complement strand
TTAATCATTGAAACCCTAGGGAGCCAACACACAAGTAGGTCGTGGCTTCATGTCCCCATGATAAGAACTAGTTTAGCCATTGATTAAAGAAGGTTTAGCCTAGCCATAGCTACACAAGCCATTCTTTTTTCTGAGTTAGTTTTTGAATACAAGTTGAACAAAGAGGACGTCCTAGGCCTAATTGAGTTTACACCTAGGGTTTGGACTCTTAGGGTTTGAAAAGCCTTGTCCCCAAGCAACACTTTTCAGCCCTAGACTTGTATTTTAAAGCTAGCCGTTTTGCCAAAGACTTCTAAGGAAAGAGGGAGGAGCATGAGGCCTAGCTTTAGCTACACCGGAATGAGCCTCCTCCCCTTAGGGTTTTGACTTTGTGGCCTTGTCTTTGCAACACTACAAAGCCTAACTCTCCCATCCTTAGATTTAGATCCTTCTAAGCCATTAGTCTCTCTCCTTGACTCCATAATACCCAAGGCACTGGTCTTAAGCTACAACGTTGAGTCTTTGATGTTCAAACGAATCTTTCAAACTCTTTTAATTTGAAACCCTAACTAACCCTAACTAGCTAGATGACGTCATGCCTTTATTGAGCTTTTGATTGGTTTAAAAATTGTGGCTAGGTCATCATTTGATTGGCATTGATGTGTTGAATATTTTCATGGGTCTAATTTGCAAAAACGTCCACCTCTTTGCCCCTTAAACTAACCTCAAATTAGGGCTGATGTCACCTTTATATCAGCAGCAAAATTGATGACGTCAAGCCTCTTTTAACCATTGTATAAGTGTAAAATGTTGTGATTTGGTTGGCATTGAAGCATAGATTAATTTCCTTGGCTTATTGTGCAAAACGTTCACCTTTTGCCTTCCAAAAAACAGCATGAATTAGGGCTGACGTCACCCTCAATCTGCAATTGTGACGCAGCAACAGTATTTATATATGAGCAGATTTATGATATTTATTGCATTGTGATATAGTAAAGATCTGATTTTACACATTGAATGCTATTATCATTTGTATTTATTGAGAAGTGACATAAAATATAAGCTTTTATTGCAATCATTGACTTCATCAATAATTACTTTCATTAATGCTCATGTATATAAAAGATAGTCATTGATATTGTGAAGTACTAACCACTGCAGCACATCTTCTAGCTTTATTTGTCTTGTCTCACAAACAGGTGCCATTCAGTGGAATTTTTTCTTCTTGACTATCATCTTGGCAATAATCTATGAGGGGAAAGCTTATCCTAGCCTTTGAGTCTTTAAACCTTTGCCTCTTTTCCTTCAATGCCCCAGATTACTAGGGACGTCTCCCTTGGGATTAGCCACCCAGAATAGAAAGAGCTCCCCATCGAGGTGACAGTGGGTGGGGAAGTTCCTGTTACGCCAGTTTGAGCCTTGACTCCGAGCTATCTAAACCTTTCCTACAAACTGTGCGATAACACAACCCAAGCAGTCGATTTGTTTCCACCTGTCGACCCCATTCTCCCCTTGGAGAATCAAACCTAAGTGGTCGATTCGATGTCGTTATCAATTGATCCTACTCTCCTGATAGAGAGTAAACATGATTATGCCCACGTTTTTCTCATTGATATAGAATCTACCGTGCTAGGGGGCATTCCTCCTTCTCCCGTGAAACCCCCTCTAAGTAATGAGGTCATCCTTTTTTATTGGGGTGTGCTAAATGAACCTCATCTTCCCTCTCACATTCCTTTCAAGATTACAGTGCAGGTTTGTGGTCGGGACGTTCCTCATGCGCTGATAAATGAAGGTTCATCCGTTATTATTTTGTCATCTATTGCTTGGCAAGCTTTGGGTTATCCTCGGCCTGTGTCGGTTACCCAGACTTTATTCACTTTTAACAGAAGAACTAGTCACCCTTTAGGGATCCTTCCTCAATTTCCAGTAACTTTGAGAGGGAAAACTATCTTTATTGATGTTATGGTAGTCCAAGACCCCTTGGATTTCGATTTGCTCCTTGGGAGAGATTATGTCTATGCCATGAAAACTATTGTGTCCACTCTCTTTCGTGTGATATCTTTCCCTCACGATGGAAGAATGGTGACTATTGATCAAATTGCATTCATTGGACCTAACTTGACCATCAACCCAATGACCTCCCTAAACGAGTCTTATATGCAGTCGGTATCACCCCTACCACGGGTCAATTATGTGGTGTTGTCTCCCATGACTTCAACTTTTGATGACTTAGATCCAGTAGTTGACATGGTGATCTCTTCAGTAGGGCTATTGGAGCATGATCTCCTTACCCCTGACGCGACCCTCGACATGTGTTCCTTCCATAGCATTGTTCTTCCATCCAGTGAAGATCTCTTGGAAGCCATGACCGAGTTTTGTCCCTTGACATGGTTTCCTTCTAGAGCATTATCTTCTTGGAAGCCATGATCAAGAAGAGTCCACGAGCATAGTTTATCTTCTCTGTGGGAAGCTTGTTAAAAAATGAAACAGCAGCTGGAGCATAGTTTCGCTTCTCTGTGGCAAGATCATTAAAAAATGAAACAAAGGTCTTGAGCATAGTTTTCCTCTCTGTAGCAAGTTCGTTAAAAAATGAAACAGATGCCTCAAGCATAGTTTTTCTCTCTGTAGCAAGCTCGTTAATAAATGAAACAGAAATCTGGGGATTGAACCCAAAGCCTTGAGCATAGTTCTTTTCCTCTGACAAGCTCGTTAAAAAATGAAACAATCCTCTCTCCCTTCGAGTCGAATCTTTCGTTAGATCTCATGTTTGAACCTTCATTTCATCCACCTGTATCATTTTTCTCCATCTAGTACAGAAATTGGTGACAACCTCAAAGTCGGTGAATGAATTGAAGCTTGGGGGGCATGTCTCCAACCTTTGATTATCATTCTAGAGTTAAGTCGCTAGCTTTTCAAGCTGGGGGCAGAGTATCGACCATCCATCGGTATCCCTACCTTTGGAAATTACGTTGGACAAGCATAGTTTAATTTTGTTTCAAGCTTGTGTAAAAATGAAACCAATACCGAGCTTAGTCTTTGTTCTTTCTCACGCTCGAAAATACATGAGAATGTAACTGAGTAGACTTTTATGACTTTTTCGGACTCGTAAAGGTTATACGAAAAAGGAATCCCCTCGAGTCTCCTTTAAGCTCTTTTCAGACTCTCTAAACATGAAAATATTGTTGAGTGATCTTGCTTCCTTTCCCACTCGTTAAAATGTTTGAAAGGACGTCTTTCGAGTGATAATTTATCTCTTTTTCGGCCTCGTGAGACTAAAATTATGAAAAAGGACAACACTGGAGTCGTCTTTAAGTTCTTTTCAGACTCTCTAAATATGAAAAACCATTGAGTTTACCTTCTCTAGACTCGTTAAACAATCATACATCGAAGGGCCCATATGGGACGGAACCCTTACCTCTTTTAGTTCATTAAACAAAGGAAGAGGGACTTACCAAAGATGAGTTATATCGAGAATGTGTTATCCTCCTCAATCTCGTTAAAATAAAAAGAGGTACTTGTCTATCTGAATGGGGAAAAAATTTGAAGGAAGCAAGCCAAGCAGTTTTTGAAAACATCACCAGTCAATCTTACGGTCGCCCTTGAACACAACACTTTGTCTTTGCATACATTTTAATCTGCTGAACCTCTGCACTGAACCAATCCTCTGAGTTTCTTTACTCCTTTGGGTCACTCGACGAAAGTCACATTATCCACTTCATCATCATGTTTTGGTCCATGTCATGTTTCTGTTGTTGTGCCTCAGTGTTCAAGGGAAGTATCTACCTCGAGAGTCAAAAATCACAAATTTCATGTTCCAACACCCGTGTCAGTATGTTCTCATCTCATTCACCACCTTATATCTCTATGTCAGTTTTGTGTCTTTGATGGGGGATACATCAAGGCCCTCCTTCGACGAGTATGTTCATGTCGACTTAAACACATTATCTGGGAATTAGACTTAGAAACCAGTTAGTACCTTGGGACCTACATGCCTCAATGGCAGGCCTCTTCGCTTCCAACAGTGGGTTTACATCATTGACCTCTGATCGGATGATTCCACGGATGTTCGACTTCAGATCATCTTTTCACATTTGTCGGAATGTACTAGGGTACCTTGGGAATTATTGACATCAATGATGATTTCCCTTGCACTTGTTAACGGTTTACCTCATTGACTGGTTAAAGAAGAAGAAATCATTGACATAGCAAGGAACACTTGAGGACACCCAGGGTTAAAGAAGAAGACCCTGGGTTCCCAGGATTGACATCACAAGGAACACTTGAGGACACCCTTAGAGATTGGTTAAAGAAGAAGAAATCATTTGATGAAGAGTACAAATATTTTGCCATGAAAAAAACCACTTAAAAATGAATTTTGAAGGCCAGTGCTCCCCTACCTACTATCAGGGAGTGACAACGCTCCTTAACCTTCTTTGGGGGAGCGTTGCAACACTCTATGCCCCATTTTGGGGGAGTGTTGGGCTTTTTTGAAGAAATTTTGGGCAGTTCTCCCCTACCCACTGTCAGGGAGTGCTAGCGCTCCCTGCCCTCCTTTGGGGGAGCGTTGCAACACTATGTGCCCCATTCTGGGGGAGCACTGGGTTGTTTGAGGAAATCTTGGGTTGTTGAGAAAAATCAGGGAAAAATCCCCCTCATCTCTAGAGTTGGTTGGATTCGAATTTGCGGTCAAGGCTGAATCTTAGGGAGGATCCACAACTGATGGAGAAGGATCCTCAACCTATTCCAAGAATCTCTAAGGTGGTTGGGTCTCTCCAAACTTATATAAGGAGGCCTTCTCATGGAGAAATAGATGGAGAAATGGAAAGAAACCTAAATTATGATCTCATAAGGAAGGAGAGACATTTGAAGGCATCAAACTTATGATCTCATAAGGGAGATAATCAATGAAGCATAGTTATTCTACTTGTGGATCATTTGAGAAAAGGGTTTGGACAAAGAGAACTTGGTGAAGCTACTCCATCTACATCTATGGTCGTAAGTACTTTACTTTGTTTTCATTAATATATATGTGCTTGGCCTGTTTCTTTCAAGCTTGTGTTTATCTACATGAACTTGTCTTTATTGGATAGATCTAGTTTCAAGCTAATCTTAGTAGAATAGGAAGCATGTTCTGTCTTTGATTGAATTGCAGGACTTGTTGAGGAGCTTGGATATCGGAGCTCAACTCAGACTGGACGAGGACAAACATCGAAAAAAAGGTACATCTTCTTCCTCTTCTCTATACATTAGTTTAGCTAGGTTTAAAAGGATGTAAGTGACCAACGTTAGCACATTTTTGTCTTGGTCTTAAGAGTCTAGAGCCCAAGAGGGGATTCACTTGTCCGCGGGGGGATTTCCCTGTAACAGAAATTTGTCTCCAGCCTTTGATTATTATTCTGGAGTTAAGCCGCTAGCTTTTCAAGCCGGGGGTAGAGTACCGACCATCCATGGGTATCCCTACCTTTGGAAAATACGTTGGACAAGCATAGTTTAATTTTGTTTCAAGCTTGTGTAAAAATGAAACCAATACCAAGCTTAGTCTTTGTTCTTTCTCACGCTCGAAAATACATGAGAATGTAACTGAGTATACTTTTATCACTTTCTCAGACTCGTAAAGGTTATATGAAAAATGAACCCCCTGAAGTCTCCTTTAAGCTATTTTCAGACTCTATAAACATGAAAAGATTGTCGAGTGATCTTTCTTCCTTTTCCACTTGTTAAAAAGTTTGAAATGACGTCTTTCGAGTGATAATTTATCTCTTTTTCCGCCTCCCGAGACTAAAATTACGAAAAAGGACAACACTAGAGTCGTCTTTAAGTTCTTTTCAGACTCTCTAGATATGAAAAACCATCGAATTTGCCGTCTCTAGACTCGTTAAACAATCATACATCGAAGGGCCCATATGGGACCGAACCCTTACTTCTTCCAGTTCGTTAAACAAAGAAAGAGGGACTTACCGAAGGTGAGTTTTATCGAGCATGTGTTATCCTCCTCAAGCTCGTTAAAATAAAAGAGGTACTCGTCTATCTGAATGGGGGAAAAATTTGAAGGAAACAAGCCAAGCCGTTTTTTAAAACATCACCAGTCACTCTTGCGATCACCCTTGAACATGACACTTTGTCTTTGCATATATTTTAATCCATTGAACCTCTGCACTGAACCAATCCTCTGAGTTTCTTTACTCCTTTGGGTCGCCCGACGAAAGTCACAATATCCACTACATCATCATGTTTTGGTCTATGTCATGTTTCTGTTGTTGTGCCTCAGTGTTCAAGGGAAGTATTTGCCTCGATATTCAACCATCACAAATTTCATGTTCCAACACTCGTGTCAGTTCGTTTTCATCTGATTCACCACCTTATATCTCTATGTTAGTTTTGTGTCGTTGATGGGGGATACATCAAGGCCCTCCTTCGACAAGTCTGTTCCTATTGAATTCATCACATTATCCAAAGGATACATCCTATGGTCATATATTGTCGAGAAAGTCGTTTTTCTCATCGTAGGAATCAAGCTTTACTTCCATTGCCATTGTTATTTGGTACAAGCCTCTGCATCTGAGTTGAAGAAGAATTTTTGTCTTCCATTCCAAATAGTTATGAAGCGTGAGAAGTATTGTCGATGAATAATCCATCTTTTCTACGTTATTCAATCTTTAGTACCTGCAAAAAGAGTCTGGTGTGTCTTTTTCCTAGCAATTTGTCGACTCTGATACCATTTAAGTGTGTTGAACCTACACAGAAAATATCTAGCTAGCAAATGACATACACAGTGTGCAGAGAAAATATGAGAAAAGAGATAAACAAAAGAGAGAATGGAAGAATTCTATTAATCGTATTCCACACTCAAAGAGTGAATAATTTACAATAGATATAGGCTATGTTATCACGCAATTTGTACTTAGATAGAAAGGAAAGTTAAATGAAGACAAATTGACGTAACGAGAGACTATCCTATCACTGTCACCTCAATAGGATGTCTCTTTCTATTTAGGGTAGTAGGCACAGGGGAGACGTCTTCGGTGACCTGGTGTTTTGAGAAGGCAAGGGATATAGGCCAAGTAAAAGGTTCCCTCTCACAAGCCACCACCGATCAGAAAGTTCGGCGAAACAACCAATAAAGGGATAATAAAACCAGAAGTGTACATGCCTATAACAAAGCAACATGAAACTATATTTGCAAGATCACTTGTTGATTAGTACTTAATATAATCGGAGACTTTCTCAATAAAAGAAATTGACTAATATATTGATGAAGCAAACAAAGATGTATAGTAGCAATAATCACAATACGATACTTCACAATTAATGTTTTAACGAAGATTCAAAATGAACAAGAATGATTAATCATCAATATCATAACACCAACATTCATCAGAAGTAAATAATGGTATGCATTAGTCAATCTTTCAATTGCTTAAAAAAGCTTTAAATGCTGCAAAGTATGACTATAACTCAATTGGATAATAACAACAATAAAGTTAGCGGGTCAATCTAAACTAGGGTTAAAAGGTGTTAGTTGTTGTTCAAAGATTTGGATGTTTGAAAGTTGTGATCAAAACACTCAAGAGAGAGAGATCTTAAATTACTGTCTTCATAGGGAAAATGGAGTCAAAGAAGTGGCTGCAAGAATTGAAGGAGCAAGATGATAATAGTAGGGCCAAAGACGAGGAATTTGATGGATGAAGTGTTGGTAAGACAAGGCTTCAACCACCAAACCCTTGGGGGAAAACGGCTAGTAAGGTGTAGGTAACCCTAGGCCTTAGTAGGTTTTCCTCCTTTAGCTCAATGAAAAAGCAAAATCGGCTAGGATGAAGAACAAGTGATAGGGTGTTGCAATGGAAAGGCCCTAGCAATAGCTTCAACAAGAAAACAATTCATTGGCACAATCTAGTAGGTACATAGAAATTAGAACAAGGACAATAACAAGTGTTTGATCCCTAGGGTTTAATCCAGCAAATTCATAAATTAACAAAATATGAAGTAAAACACCATAACCATTCAAGAGAGAGAAGAATTACAAAAATTTACTCGCATTCACCATGTATCATCAATGCAAAACCCTAGTTGTAAATTGTCCACCAAGAAAAATGTCAATTATACCATAAAAGTCTTCCTTCAACAAGTGCACACTAGAATTTCAGCCAAAAACCCTAAGAAGGGTGCAAATTTCAGACCTCACACAAGTATGAGTGAAAGATGATGAGAAAAAGAGAGTTTTAGCTCTCTACTTATACCATACCAATGACCTTTAATTTTATTTTAGGTCACAAAAGGCCGACATGGCCAAATTTACATCAAAATATTGTTTTACACTAAATGACATAATTAAAACCCTAAATCAAGCATAAATGATGATGTCATGCCCTTTTAGGGTGACGTTAGGCACTTTTAGGGCAACGTTGGCTTCCTAGAGAAAAATGTTAGGCCTCCTTAGGCCTTAGGAACCTGTCACGCATGCCACTTGGCACATAACTGCCTCCTAAAACCTCCACAAGCATTGTATGACATCATGGGTGTCCTAGGTGACATCATGGGCCTTCCAAGGCCAACGTCCTGGTGGAAAAGGCACAACCCCCCTAGGTACAGGTTTGCCAAGCTGCCTCTGGTGGAATGTCCTCCTCTTCTCCGGTGCAAACCCTCTAATTTGTATTTGCCCCTTGTTGTGGTCTCAACATCCATCTGGTGGGCTTTTAGCCCCATGGAGGTTTGAACTAATCATCTGTCCATAAGGGTACATGTCCATCAAATATGATCCTGAAACATCAACAGATATTCCCTCCATGGGCTCCTATGTTACATGGATCATAAGTTACAGGGATCACATCTAATCATCAAATTATTAAACATGTGCATAAAACCCCCTTTACCCAGACAAGTGCTCAAAGACATTATACTAATCTACAAGCCAAGTTTAGAGGAAACGCTAGGACATCCTATTGGGCTAATGCTCACTGGATGTGGGGTGTTTCTGGGAGAGATCAAATATAATTCATGTGAGTGGATGAAGTGGATAAGGAATGTCTGGGCAAGGGGTGCAGTGATAGCAAGGAAATGTATGGCTTACCTGTGGGTGCCTCTGTAGAGAGTGCGTTGGACCTGTCATGGATGCAAATGTTTCTGAGCCCATTCATGTCTTTTGTCTTTATTTTATTGTTTTTTCTTCAAGAAGCTAGTTAGGGGACATTTCCCTGGCGTGGTGACCAGTGGTGGCAATGTTACCGACAAGCACTTCACGGAAATGAGAAGTTTGGATCGTGATGAGACCCCCTTTCTCTTGGCTATGCCACCAAGAGCCACTACCCTAGTGTGGTGACCAGTTGTTGGTAGTGTCATACCGCTACATGCCCATGGACCTAATAGGTTGGCTCGTGATGAGACCCCCTATCCTCTAACTAGGTCTTGTTTTATTATTTCTATGGGTCCCTCTGTTTCTTGCTAAGAAACTTTTTACTGCTTTGTTGGGGATCCCTGAGCGAAGCATCTCAAGGTTTCATTCTTTGGCTTCTATCTTTTGCCAGCTACTTTTACCCTCTGGGCCTTTATCCCCTTCTTCCCACAAGGTAAGGTACAACCCTTAAATATTTGGCCAACCCAATGCCCGGACCAATGTAATGGGATGGATGAGCGAGAGAAAGATGGAAAGTAGTAAGTATGGTGGGAGCGGACGATGGCTTCTCATGAATCCCCCCAGTGGCAACTCAAAACCTATGGGCACCAACTTACTAAGGCATTATGTCATTCCCCCTATATATGGTCAAGTGGATAGGTATAAGATCCAAGCACCTGTTAGAAACAAAAACAATTGAATGCACATATTCAAAGGTTTTAAGGATCAAAGTGACACATACCATGATACCCGGACTCATTACCTCATGGAGAAAGACCCATTTATGCTACAGGACTAGGCCGAGGTGAAGAATGTTGCTGCTGCGAACAAAGTGGAGGCGTTGAAGAATGAAAAGATGGGCCCTCCAAGGCCCTGCTTGTTGATGAAAGTAGTTATGGGAGACATCCTCCAACATACAAACCTGTGAGATGTGGAACACAATAGCTTGTGAAGTCTTTCTCTCAACTTACAAACCTGAGAGAAAGCCCCTATGAAGGGTTTGTGGTTCCTGCCTGAGACAGAGTCAGGAATGTAAAGATGGCCTCCTCCATGATGTGAGAGAGAAGAATTACAGATGATTATCCGATGTAAGAGCGATCTGTTGAGTTAGGACATGTTTATGGCCGAGCACAAGGTGAATGTGGGAAATCCCTAAAAAGCATTGTGCACATCATCATAAGAACATAAATGAAGATGATGTGATGGTCTCCTTTGTGTTGATATTATGGTAGATGCGGGAGGTATTTACCTCCATGTGTAAACCTGACAAGGATAGAATACTCTGAGAAGCAAGAAGAAACCCTAATGAGTTGGATAATAACCCTAGAAGACTTGTTGGCTCAAGAAGATAATTTATATTAGGTTATTAGCCTCCAAGAGAAGAAGTCGGCTAGAAATAATAATATATAATGAACAAATAGATACCTAGAATGAGAAGTTAGCCCAAGCAGTTAGCCAGAATTAGTATAAACATAGGAGGTCAGTTCTCATTCTGGCAGGCAATCTCAAAATTGCAAAGCATCACTTGTGCGCACTGCAATTGCCTAGTTTCTACGCAGGTTTGGAGGAGAGTTGTCGTTGCAGCTAGCAGCTACGCTTGGACTATCTCTTGGCTAGGGTTTGGACTCTCTGATCAGCTCTTGTTGATGCGCTATCCTTAGGGAAAGGTGTGCTACCCTTTGTTTGGATATCTAGCCTAGGGTTTTCTTCCAGAGTGATTCTCTGTCAAGGTTAAGGTGCTTGGAGGGTGGCTTCGACCTATGGTTGGGTGACAAGGGTATTGTCAATGGCAAAACGAGCACATCCACTTATATTCTAATAGGTTATGGGCCCACACCTCCTTCATTCAATCTAACCGCTAGAAGAAAACATAGCCGTGAGGATATTAAGCTTGTTGAAGAACTGTCGCTAGGTTTTCCTAGCAGGAGCAATCACCAAAGCACTGTCACTAAGGTTACTAGCAGGTGCAATTGCAGAAACCCTAATCCTCTCGCTGAGGCACCTTAAGTGAAGGGACTGACCTAATATCTGGACAAATCAGTGTGCCCTAGCCTAGCGCATCTTCTGGTACTCTCAGCAAGCCAAGACATCAAGTTTGAGCTTGTGGTCAAATCTAGAGTTTGACCAAGTCAAAGCAACCATGACATATTCTATGTAGTCAAAGAACAAGTTAGATGGAGCCTCTAAATTCAGAGCGTGGAAGACAAGGATTGAAGAATAAAGTGTTGGATATCGTGAAAGGAAAGATCATGGAACCAGAGTTTGAAGAAAGAAAATAGAAGGAACCATAGAACGTTGCAGTATGGAGAAGTTCAAAGACAGTGACATCAATGCCATAAGTATCATAGTGGAATATATAAAAGACCACTTGATATCCTACATCTCCCATCTTGACTCATCGAAGAAGATGTACAATGCCCTAACAAATCTCTTCTCGATCAGAAACATTGGACAATTTATGAGTCTGAAGAATGAGCTCTATGGCATGAAGATGAATGATGATGATAGCATAACATCATACTCTCAGTTAAGAGATCAACTACAAGTTATTGAAGAAATCGTTTCAGAAAAGGAATTGGTGAACATAGTACTCAATGGTCTTCCCAAGACGTGGGATGCATTTGCCGCAAGCATGAACACAAGGAAGGAGTATCCAACATTTGAAGAACTTTGGACTTGCTGTGCTCAAGAAGAATCAAGGATCAGTGCAAAAGAGAAACCCCAAAAGAAGTACGATGATCAAGCCTTCATAGCAAGATTCAAGAATTTCAGGAACAAAAGAGAGTTTGGTTCAAGGAGGAAGTCAAATCAAGAGAAAGACATTTCAGAAGTACAATGCTTCAACTGTCGAAAGTATGGCCACTACAAGAATCATTGTCCCGAGCTAAAGAAAAGGAAGGAGAAACACGAAGCATCAGTTGTCGAAGAAAATGAACCTACAAAGAAGACTAATCAAGACAAAAGAGACTTCTTCTTCTGAAGGTAACAATACTCTTCTTAGTTCTTGTATATATCTTGTTTGCATCGTCTCTATACATATCTTGTATATCTATCTCCTGGAAGATAATGTGTTCCAAGAAGAACTATATCGATGGAAGAAAAAAAAGATAAGGATTGATATCATTAGATAATACATGAAAGAATGAAATACATCAAACAAATCATGTGGAAGCTATTGCAAGATAAGCCAAATCAATCATGAAGAGACCTAGAAGA
>JZKD02S1693881.1:490562-515308 GCA_000966675.3 Picea glauca | reverse complement strand
CGTCCCTTGCTAGTAGTGCTTCACAGTTGGCTACCCTTGTCTCTTCTTGGGTGCATTCTTCCCATAGGCTTTCAAATTGTAGTTTTTCCTTTCTGCCACATACTGACTGGATGAAGGTATCCCAAGGTCTTGCGAGACCATTTAGGGCAGTTATTACAAATTCGTCTTCGTCGATGGTGTCTCCAATCGCTTTCAACTGTTCTTTTATCTCGGAGATTCGGGAGAAGTATTCTTGAATCATTTATCCTTTCTGCATCTTGGTATTCTTCAACTGAGTTCTGAGATTCATCTTTCGTTTGATGTTCTTTCCTTCATATAGTTTGCTTAGAGCATCAAACATCTCCTTCGGGGTTTCTTTTGATGATACATACAGGATCAGGTGGTCTTTGATTGAATCTGCAATGATTCTCTGAGCCCTGATTGAGTCCTTCTGATGCTTCGCTTTCTCTACGGCATCTCCAGGTTCCTTCACTTCTTTGATAAATCTTGATAAGTCATTCTCTGCAAGGATCAGACCGATCCTATACTTCCAGGCACGGAAGTTGTCTATGCCTTCTAATTTCTCAACAAGCTTTGTGCTTACAGACATCTTGTACTTCCGGCAACAAAAATAACCAAAAATTGAAAGTGTTTGAAATCAAGTTTTGACCTTACCAGGAGGTGCGCTTAGCTGAGGCGAGTAGCCTGGTGTCCTCAGATATGAGAAAATCCAAATTTTACCCCGTCAAATCTGATATGCGGATTTCTGGACTGGTGCTTCCAGTACTTCTGGTACTCTGGTACTTCTGGTACTGGTTTTCTAGTACTTCTGGTACTTTTGTGAAACTAGGGTTTCACTTTCCGGGAGATCCATCCACTGAAAAGGTGCGCTCTAGGTGCCAAATTGATCCTTGAGGGAGGGCGCAGCTTTCTAGGATGTTAGGGAGCTGAAAATACTCACTTTTGCAAAACCCTAATTTTGGGGTACGATAACAGTGACGTTTTTCCTCTTGCAAATTATGCTTCCTTCAAGTTGGCTCTGAAACCATGTTAATGTTTATGCCATTATTATAGTTCTTTGCATTTCAATAGATAATAGCATCATAAGAACAAGATCACTGAGAAATACATATTCACATGAGACACGGCGTTTATCCTGGGAAACCCTCTAGGGGAAGAAAACCCAGCAAAAACTCCCTTATCATAAATAGCTTATACAAAGTTCAAGAGATAACTCAAACCAATACAAATAGTCCTCTCCAAGAGATGCGCCACTCTTCTTCTCCTCTCTCCAACTTGTAATTGCAGCTTGCCTCGTAAGAGAATGAGCAAGTGAGTTGTGTGTAAGAAGTGAGGCGCTAACCTCTTATTTATATCAACCTAGCACGTGTGAAAGGTCACCATCTGGCAGGGTCGACCTCTCACTCTAGGTGGGTAAACCCACCTTTAATTAATTATGGGTCTTCCATTATAACTGTTGGGGCCAACTTCTTATTCTGCACTTTGTAATTGTCCGATGACCAATCCGCAAAAGGGGATTTGGTCCTTATACAATTACCGACATGACTAATCCTCAATGGGGATTAATCCAATAACAACAATAATAATAATGACATGATTAATCCACAATGGGGATTTAATCCAATAATAATAATGACATGATTAATCCACAATGGGGTTTTAATCCAATAACAAAATAATAATAAGAATGCTCTTCGCAGTTACATTATTTCAACAATATCATCCGTAACATCCATGAGTTGGAGTTCTACATCAGATGAATGCAAATAATGTTCTCTAAAGAAATTGAATAAAGAGTGTATGAAGAGAAACCTCAAGACTTTGAGGCATACCAGAAAGAGACCCTTGTATGCAGATAGAAGAAGACAATTTGATGGAGAACCTCCAGTGCACAACAAAAGCGTGGTGAAGATTTTCTATAAAAGAGATATTGTATCAAGAGCTCATGATTACTCAGTAGATCAGAGCTCATGATAACAGAATAAGTGTCACATGGATATGTTCCAGTTTTCCAACTATGATATATTTTATTGATTAGAGCTACATGAAGCCTTCAGAGAAAACCAGTGCTCCAGAACGAAGTACATTTGAAATCAAGCATTACATTATCCGTGATGAAGTTCAGAAAGGAGAAAGAGATTCTCCATTACATATCTCCACAGATGCGCAGATAAGCAGACATTTTGGTAAAGCTTCTGTCCAAAATGAAAGAGTTTGCGTACTCAAGATGGAGCTCGTGGAGACGACTTCCTTATTGAAAAAGGAAGAGATGACTCCCACAGGTTGGGAGGGAGCACTGATATGTATTGATTTATGGACAATCATTTTTCAGTTCGAAAATTGGTCCAGGATGAGCAGCGTCCATTCCAGTTCGGAAAGTGGATTGAGATTTCTGACAGACAACGATTTCCCATTGTGGTTAACATGGGAAATGGTCCAGATTGTTGATGTATCATAGACAATGACTTCCCATTGTGGTTAACATGGGGAGTGGTCTAGGGTAGTCTCTTTTCTTGAGGGTTACACAAGAAGACTGGCCCGCCTCGCCGGACAACGATTTCTCATTATGGTTAACATGAGGAATGGTCCATTTTGGATGTTGATACAGGACAATCTTTTCCTCTTGTGGTTAACAGAGGAAATGGTCCAGACAGCCATTCCTTAGGGTTTATACATTATCTCCAAGGTGCACTTTGATTAGTGTAGGAGGAATGGTCCAGGCATAGCAATCTGGGACAAGCATTCCTTAGGGTTTATATATTATCTCCAGGGTGCACTTTGATTAGTGTAGGAAGAATGGCCCAGGGTGGGGAATGGTCCAGGGTCAAAAATCAGGACAGCTATTCTTCCTTGCTTGAGAAGAATAGTCTAGACAGCTCATCATTTATGTTTTACCTTTTTGAGGGCATATATTATTTCAGATCTCATAGAGGTGAGTGAAAGATTGGCCCAGATGATTCAGTTTATATCATAACATTGTTTCTGTGCAGGTTGATATCAGAGGATTGTTATGAAGATTATATGACAGCAGATGTATACTACTGTGGTGGATGTGCTCCATTGTTCGTGACTATAAGTTGTTGATCAAGTACTTGTGTGTTACTTGGTGTGGTAGTGTACCACTGGATTGTAGTTATGTACTACTATGGATAGACACAGTTGTATTCTATTTTTGTTTCGATTGCCTTGAAGACTATCAGCAGTATTGGAATTGATTATCAGTTAGATGGATAATCAAAGGACAGAGATTTCCCAGACGGAAAATGGTTCAGAGCATTTACTCTTCTAGATTAGAAGAATGGCTCTTATATCACTCTGTGGAGTGAGCATCACGTATGATTACTCAGATAGAGTATGGTTTTGAGAGATGATGCAGTTGATGACACTAATGATGATTATGATGCTCATGATCTAGTCTATACAACTATGTTGATGCTACCGGGTGAATGGTATGTTTTTGTGCTCAAGACCATTACCTGTAATACCTCCCTAGCTAGGAGGGAGTGTTGATATTATCGTAGCTACGGGAGATATTTACCTCCACGTGTAAACCTGAAGAAGATAGAATACTCTGGGAAGCAAGAAGAAACCCTAATGAATTGGCTAATAACCCTAGAAGACTTGTCGGCTCAAAAAGATAATTTATATTAGGTTATTAGCCTCCAAGAGAAGTCGACTAGAAATAATAATATATACTGAACAGACAAATACCCAGAATGAGAAGTCGGCCCAGGCAGTTAGCTAGAATTAGTATAAATACAGGAGGTCGATTCTCATTCTGGCAGACAGTCTCAGAATTGCAGAGCATCACTTGTACGCACTGCAATTCCCCAGTTTCTGCGCAGGTTTGGAGGAGAGTTGTCGTTGCAGCTAGCAGTTACGCTTGGACTATCTCTTGGCTAGGGTTTGGACTATCTGATCAGATCTTGTTGATGCGCTATCCTTGGGGAAAGGTGCGCTACCCTTTGTTTGGCTATCTAGCCTAGGGTTTGCTTCCGGAGTGATTCTCTGTCAAGGTTAAGGTGCTCAGAGGGTGGCTTCGGCCTATGGTTGGGTGACAAGGGTATTGTCAATGGTAAAACGAGCACATCCACTTATATTCTAACACTCTGAACAGCAGCAAAGTTGATGAGAAGACTCCAGATGATCCTCATGTTGGTGGCAGTGGGAAAGCAGATCTGTCAAGTAGACGTGCCTGTGGACGAGCACAAGTGTACGTGTGAAGACCTAGTTCATTTGTGTGATGCAGTGAATCAGGTCCATGACATCCCTATGGATGTGCCCTTTGTGGATGAGCACTAGTGGGTGTATCAGATCCTTTGTTATATGTTGTTCAAGAGTCAGGCCTACCTGTAACCCTAGTTATTGTGTAAAGGGTACAGATCGGCCCTATCTTATTGTGTCTAAAGATAAACCGTAAAAGATAATTAATAGTAATAGTAATAGTAATAATAATATTAATATTAATTATTATAATAATAAATAAATAATATGTCTAAGTGAGGTCGACCCTATTGTGCTAATAGATACTTTAGTTGGCAGAACAAGTCTAATATAAGTAAGATGAAATCTTCCATTATAGACACACACACTTGTGAGTTTTGGAAATTTCAACGAGAACACTTCTTGGTCAAAGTTTTGCACCTCTCTTGGGCGCTAGGGTTTCTAGGTTTTTGTGCACCCTCTTGTGTGCTAGGATATTCTTGGTGGTAAAGGTCTTTCTCTTGAAGATCATAGCAAAGGATTTGGCTGGCTTTTTCTCCCTTGTTTGAGAAGGGTTTCCCAGGATATATCTTGTGTTCTTGTGCATGGTGTTTCTTCTTGTGATCTTGGTTGTTGCAACATTCTTGTTTATGGTTAAGACATGATGAAATTGAAATGAACTACATGCTTAACCTAGCTTCTGAAAAATCAACATGGTTTCAGAGCATAGGCCTTGAAAGAACCCATTGCACAAGCATTCTTCACAAGCAAAAGGAAAAACGTCACTGTTGTCGTACAAGAAAATTAGGGCTTTTTATTGAAGAAGATTTTCAGCCTCAAAACCATCTAGAAAAGTGTTCCCTAACCCAAGGAACTCTTTGGCACCTTCAGTGTACCTTTTCAGTGGGTAGAACTCTCGGAAAGTGAAACCCTAGCTTTCACCAGTACCATAAGCACCAGTCCATAAATCTGTTGGTCAAGTTTGAGGGGGTAAAATTTGGATTTTCATAAATTTGACTGCACCAACTTACTCGCCTCAACTCAGCGCATCTATCCCCTGGATCAGAATTTCAAAATTTGAAGTTTGAAAATTTAGGGTTTCCTCATAAAACCCTAAGTTGCAGTTGCAGTTGCAATTTCGAAATCAGTTGCAGTATCAGTTGAAGTATTAGTTGTTGCACCAGTTGTAGTCACCCTTGAAGTCTTTTAAGAGTTGGTAAATATTATAGTTGCCACCAGATGGTGTCACTACCTGCAAATGCTATCAGAGGTATGTACTCACACATGTTTAAATTGTTAAGCTTTAAAGGGTATTTGCAGGAGAAGGGATCTCTTGCCATAGATCCAAAAGGATCTCAAGATCCAACACATTCAAAAGAATAATGCAACCCAGGTTTGATTATTCTGATATGCATCTACTTGTTATGACATTATTTTGATCTAGATTGCATATTGAAGCTCTGACCATCATACTAACCTTTGGTCAAAATTAAAATCAAGATATTAGATGGATTAAAGTTGAGATCGTAGAGTTTGTTCTCTAACCCAACCTTCTATCAATATAGAATATTGTCCTAGTACAAAAGACAAGTTGAAGAAAGCACTTGTTATCTTGAGTGAAGGAGACTTGGAAGAAAAGCAACACACTGGAAGACTCCAGGTTTGATTGTTGTAATTGACATTCCTCTAAACTTATATTTCTAAAGTTTGCTACATTACAAGTAGGCTTTGTAGTTGAGTTAACAATCCTTAAATTGTTTTGATTCTAGAGATGTACTCATTATTCTCCTTTAGAAGATATTATTGTTTTGGTTCCTCTTGTTTTCTTGTTCCAAACAGGGCAAGAACAAAGGAAGATGCTTATCCCTCAGGGGGAGTCACATTGACTCAAAGGAAGTCAAATCTATTTGAGAAAGAGGAAGAATAGAACCATCCTTGAGACAATCAATGCAATAATGCATGATCAGAATATTTCTATAGTTTCATGGGCAGAAGCATGCATGACGCAGTATATGTTCAAAACAAGAGTCTTCACCAGAATAGAGGCCTTCACCAGAGTGAAGCCTGAGATTGAACACTTCAGGTTATTTGGGTGCCCAGTGTATTTCCATGTACCCAAAGAGAAGAAGTCCAAGCTAGATCCTTTAGAAAGGATACAGTGAATCTTCAAAGACATTCCAGATCGACATCCCTGATCAGAAACAGATTGAGACAAGCAGAAACGTTGTCCTTGAAGAATAGATAATATTTCAAAGATCCAAAGAATCTCAGATGGAGATTGACAGTAAGACTATACCTTATCACCCTTCAGCAGTTCAGAGGGAGAAAGACATTATTCCAGTTGATCTAGTTGCTTCAGTTGATATGTTCAAAGATATTGCACTAGGGCATAAAAGGACTACCTAAACTCACTCTGCTAGAGGCAGAGACATATACAAGCTTCTCAAGGCACATTTCGAGAAAGAAAAAAGAGATTTTTCAAGCTATCCTTAAGTCATGAGCCACTTCATTGATGTTGAGACTCCTTGTCTTAGAGAAGCAACAAGAGAACCCATATGACAAGATGCCATAACAGAAGAATACCAGTACATCTTAAAGAATGATGCACAAGATATTATTCAGGGACTAGAAAGAGAAGTCTGTGGTAACTTCCAAGTGGATCTATAAGATCAAGCATGCAGCTGATGGAAGTATCAAGAAAAACAAAACAAGATCCATAGACAGAGGTTTCTCATAAACAGAGGGAGTTGTCCATGATGAGACACTTGACCTAGTGAACCAATTCACTTCCATCCGTACCACCATCCATGAGTTCGAATCTATATTAGATAGATAGATTCTTGATGAGTTTGGATTTCAGCAAGAGTGTTGTTTATCCAAACCTATACAGTGTTGGTGACGAGAACCTATTCCTGATGACTTACTCAGAAAGCCTAGTTGTTAAAACTAGCAAGCATTGACTTCTGATTTTCATAAAGGATCTAAGTATGATACACTACTTCTTGGGACAAGAAGTATGACAGACTGTAAATCCACCGTGATGGATTTAAAGAAGAAGATTGATGATGATTCGGACAAGACTAATCCACAGTTGATTGGATCACTGATGTATCTGGTTAACACCAGACTTGACTCATGCCGATTCAGATTGAGCAGAAAGTACAGTGGACCGGAAGAGCACATCTTGTTGATGTTCTACCTTGAAATCTTCCATGGTTTCCTATTGTAGCAGGAAACATAACTTTGTAACCTTAAGTGCACCAGAGATAGAGTATATATATATAGCAGTAAGTGTGCGAAGAAATGTGACTTCACATACTTCCGTCGAATCTACTTGACCATGAGATAGATCATATGTTGATGACAGAGAACCATATATAAAGCTCCTTAAAGAACCCAAAGCTTCCTAATGGTTTTTCACACAAAGAGACAAAAATTTTCTTATGTCAGTGATATGATGCGAAAGAAAATTGTTTATTTGCAATACCTTTCCCCACCTAAGCAAACTGCAAATTTCTACACCAAACACTTACTTGGTGAAGAACTCCTTCCGAGTTAAGAGGGAGTATGGATGACCATTGGCCAAAAACAAAACTCAGAGTACATCAGTATGAGACTTGGCTTGATGAAGAATGCCTCCCTAGCTGAGAGGGAGTGTTGATGAAAGAAGCTATGGGAGACATCCTCCAGCTCACAAACCTATGAGATGTGGAACACAGCAACTTGTGAAGTCTTTCTCTCAGCTTACAAACCTGAGAGAAAGCCCCTATGAAGGGTTCGTGGTTCCTACCTAAGACAGAGTCAGGAATGTAAAGATGGCCTCCTCCATGACGTGAGAGAGAATAAATCCAGATGATTATCCGATGCAAGAGTGATCTGTTGAGTTAGGACGTGCCTGTGGCTGAGCACAAGGTGAACGTGGAAAATCCCTAAAAAGCATTGGGCACATCATCATGCGAATAGAAATGAAGATGATGTGATGGCCTCCTCTGAACAACAGCAAAGTTGATGAGAAGACTCCAGATGATCCTCCTATTGGTGGCAATGGGAAAGCAGATCTGTTGAGCAAACGTGCCTATGGACGAGCATAGGTGTACGTGTGAAGCCATGATTCATCTGTGTGATGTAGTGAATCGGGCCATGACATCCCTATGGATGTGACCCTAGTGGATGAGCACTGGTGGGTGTATCAGATCCTTTTCTATATGTTGTTCAAGAGTCAAACCTACCTGTAACCCTAGTTATTGTGTAAAGGGTACAGGTCAGCCCTATCTTATTGTGTCTAAAGATAAACCGTAAAAGATAATTAATAGTAATAGTAATTATTATAATAATAAATAAATAATATGTCTAAGTGAGGTCGGCCCTATTGTGCCAATAGACACTTTAGTTGACAGGACAAGTCTAATATAAGTAAGATGAAATCTTTCATTATAGACACACACACACACACTTGTGAGTTTTGGAAATTTCAGCAAGAACACTTCTTGGTCAAAGTTGCGCACCTCTCTTGGGTGCTAGGGTTTCTAGGTTTTTGTGCACCCTCTTGTGTGCTAGGATATTCTTGGTGGTAAAGGTCTTTCTCTTGAAGATTATAGCAAAGGATTTGGCTGGGTTTTTCTCCCTTGTTTGAGAAGGGTTTCCCATTATATATCTTGTGTTCTTGTGCATGGTGTTTCTTCTTGTGATCTTAGTTGCTGCAACATTCTTGTTTATGGTTAAGACATGATGAAATTGAAATKAACTACATGCTTAACCTAGCTTATGAAAAATCAACAATGCTCAAGTCGATCTAGCTCTCGGTACTCCATGTCTAGGACCTGTGGGCCTCAAGACATAATCTCCTTAGYTATCCCTAACTAGGGGATAACAGACTACATGAGTAACTAATGCGTCATAGTAGTGATCTAGAGAGATCTAGACACTCACTGATAGACATTTGGAGTGAACTGCCACCTAGTCCTAGTTAACTGATCCATGCAATCATCAGTTAACTAAGTCATGACTTCCACTAGTCTAATTAAGTGTAACTAAGTGTAAACTGAAGAGGAACATCCTATTTTGTAGGGGAATATTCTCTAGAGAGAATATTCTCATCTAAGGAAGAGTTCTTAACTTTGGACAGTAAAACTTAGGAAAATAATTATAGGTGAGTGTTTAATATCTCCAACAGTTGGACCAAAAGTTACAGGATTACAATGATGCATGCAGTCAATAAAATTTGTCAACTGTGTTTGATGAAGCAGATGTCACTCCAACAAATGTACCCTGAATTTCTCTGGTTTCATTTCCAGAAATGTGCAAAATCTCCAACAATATTGGCTTAAAAATGAAAGAACTCGAAGACTAAAATAAATTTGACTAGTACAGTACTGGTATTCAAATTAGAAATACAAAATTTGAAGACAACTGATACTATATATATAGGGCCAGCCTGGTAATCTCAAACAAGTTCAGCAGCTGCACTCATGGCTCTAGGGCCTCCCCTCTCTAGAATTGCAATTGAAAGTTCAGGCTCATGCCACCACCTCAACCCTGTAGCCAGTCTTTTAAGAGTCACTAAATTTACTTCAGAAAGCCAGTTAGGAACACAACTAACTACCATTGCAAGGAATCCCAATGCATATGCTCTCCACGTTGCATGTTCACATCCAAGAGAAATTTTTCCCTCCATTGCCCTTGCCATGAAGTCCATATGGATCCCAACCACTTGTGCCCTTCTCTTTGAGAAAGATGAAGCACTTACTCCCCATGCACAAGCTCCACAAAGAAAGGAAAAATGTGCCATTGCATAGCCTTCCAGTGCAGAAGCACTTGCTGCAGTCTTGGGCTTTGTTCCATTACCAGATAAAAACCAAGTTGGTAAGGTTTCCTCATAAAGCATTTGAACCAGACCTGAACCACCTGTAATACAAAGTAGGGAAGCTCCCAGGGAAGAAGCCTGTTTAACTCTTGCTAATGCATTTGCCAACGATAGTTGATGAGATTTTAATCGTCTTGCATTTTTAATGGATTGACTTGAATACTCACCATTCATTCCAGTAGCTGCTAAATCTCTCGCTGTTTCAACCACGAGTGTGAGAATTTCTTCAGTTACAAACCTTATATCATACATGCCTCTGTAGATGCGGAGATAAACAAACCCAGGTGCAACTGGAGATGTGCCACCAGAAGAGGAATGTGAAGAGAAACAGTGTCCAAGGAGTGCTCCTACTCCACCATGAACTTTGAGCCTTGGCATTATTGTGTTTATGGATCCAAGGGTAGCAGCAAAGCAACTTCTGAGAAGCTGAAAAACAGCATACTTATCTTGCCTGAACACAGTAGATGCAGAAGTAAAAATGATAAAATCATGCCATCTCCGAACTTTTTGAGCCCAGAGTGCTGCCATAATTGGTGTGCTAGGCCATGGGCTCCCAGCAGCTGCAGTTTCTAATGCTGATCCAGAAATACCATTAAGAAACTCTGAACTTTTATCCAACTTGAATGTTATTGTTAGACTCACAAGTGCTGCCAATGGTAAAGGAAGGGTAGATGCTGTATTTTCTCCTGTTGAACAATACCATCCAGGCAAAGAACAATTCTCAGAATGAAATTTAAATGTTGAATCTCTTATACTTTAATAGTTATGAATCAGTGTTCCCAAAGAGCTGAACTTAAAAATTGAAACCAATACCTGTGACAAGGCTTGGTACATCAATACCAGTAGCAGCCAATATCTCCTTTACCTCAGCTTCAACCGACAAAAGATTTGAAGCGGGACTTGGCCAGTCAGTTCCATTCATTGATGCCGGTTTCCATACACCACGTGTAATCTCTGCAGAAAAGTAGCTAACTATTGTTGCAAGAGAAGCTGGAAGAAAATCCACAAGGTCTCGGAGGCCTGCACTTGCAAAATTATAACTATAAGCAAGATGAATCTCATGCTAGCACAGAACCAACCGCTTAGAGCCTTACTGTATTGGCAAAGGTCTCTTTGTCCTCATTACTTGAAACTGCAAGAAAATACATGTTGTTTATTCATCCTATGCTATCATATTTAAAAATCTTTCCCCAATTTTTTCAATACAGGCATTACCACCTAAAGATGGATGAAATCTTGAGCACTTGAGTTAGAGGACGATAATTTCATTCATTGGGTTGATAATCTTGCCTTAGAAGAGGTTTGTACACATTTTTGATGCATATTCTTCCATTAGAGAGGTACCTTTTGGACATTTTCACAGTTCTCTAGGTATGAGTTACATATTTGAAGGTGTTTTTATCACCAAAGGAGTCACCTCACATTATACAAGGCATGTTCTACATATTTGGAGGCATAGTATGGGCCATTGGCATAAATGAAGATTCTAGGAGGATGTCCTTCATAAGGTGATGACACATGGCATTTGAACCCCTTGACAAGGTCAAAGGCACATATCAAGAGGAGCGCTTTGACAGAGGAATGGCAATTAAGGATCCTTTTTTCACATGAGGCAAAAAGGAGGTGATCTGTTGAGTGTTCCCATGGATGTATCTAGAACAACTCTCTTGTGCTTAGCCTAAGAAGAGGACATGTGGCATGTTTGACACATTCAAAGCATGTGAACCCATCCAATAAAACCCTAGAAATGGAGTGCCCTATTCTTAGGGGTTTCTAGAGCATTCTTTTATTATTTTATTCTAGGATTAGTTGCAAAGGAAGCCTATAAAAAGAGGGCTTCATCTCATTTGCTGCTGAGGTTCTCATCTTGGAGGGAATACCCTAAACTAAGTGCTGGTCCTTGAGGAGATTTTGAGCAGATTTGGAGCTTGGATTTATAATTTTCAGGCTGTCATGTTGCATGTAAGGCTGCTGTTTCTGTAAGTGTTGTCTTTCTTCTTTGCTGGGACATAATTTTACTATCTATTGTGGGTTTTGACAAGCAAAAGAATGGCTGGAAAGAGAAACCTGTTTGTCCTCTTGAAGCTATTTTGATGTTATATCTGGGATATGTAATGTGCATGATTGTTATTCAATAGAAAACTGTCCCATTACTTCTTATATTCAGCTTGGATGTCATATGTTGCACTGTGCATCATTTTGAGCACTTGTACTTAGCTGAAAGTGTAAACACAGATCTGTTGTAACTGGAAAATAGTGTTTTAGCATGTTTGCTGAGTTAAGTGTGCTTCATAGTCAAGTTCCAAATACTTAGCACTGTTCTCGACTCCATAACCCTTGGATAACGCACTTGTCTACTTGAAATCACACAAGATATTTATTGAAAACCTTAATTTTCTGTTTTATCAATGTGGAATTTATTATTGGATTTAAAGGGCAGATTGGTAATCCTAATAGGGAATCCCCCTTTGCACTGGAAAAGAACCAACATAAAGAGAGGGAAGTGACCACTGAGGTGACAGCGGGTGGTACTTTTAATTTACACTAAATCATAAATGTGCATCTTCATGTTCGGCTTGAATAATTTCTGAAGTACAGGTTTAGGATGTAACAGTTGGTGTCATTGCTGGGGAGGTCAAGTCGCTTGCACAGAAATTTGAAGATTATGCCTCGCAATTGTTGATGAGAAGAGATCACATTTGGCAACTCCATTGCCAGGAAGTTCAAGGGGGAAATACCCTACAAGAAGTTCCTCATTGAAATTGGTTCCACCACTGGTTGAAACGGAAAGATATTATCGAACAAGGCAGGTGAACAATTCGACCCAGATATCACAAGTTGCAGGTACCAAAGAGATTGAAGTTCTTGAAGAGATAAGGCACCCATTCCTTGCTACGTCAGGGCATCAAATTGCAGCAAATCCCATGGCTTTGTTACCCCCTCTCACCTAGGGGTAACTAAGGAGATCATGTCTCATGGCCCATAATGATGATAGTGATCATGATAATGATGATGATCAGCATTTCCACACACAGCAGCCCAGCATCCCCCATCACGTGCCTCACTCCTCATCAACATAGCTCATCACACCAATCAGCATTGCTCATTGGGAGATGGTGGTCCGACACATTATAAGGTATAATTAGTCTTTGCTTCATGTAAAGTGTCATATTTAATACATTGGGCATTTGAGTGAGGAGCATGGGTTGAAGTTGGATAATGGATCATAAGCTCAGAAGTTATGCTTTTTGCCTTGTTTCACCTTGGTGGCCATTTTTAGCTATGCTAGTCTAGTGTTGTCACTCTTGGGGAACATGGGTACTATTGGGAAGCCTTGATAAGGGCAACGTTTCATTTCCCCCCCATACTTAACACTTATCACCCTGGAGCATGTCACAGTGTACTATACTTTGGTAATGGTTTTATATGTATCCCCAAAGGACTTGTTACCCCCCCATGCCTAGGGGTAACTAGAGGAGATCATGTCTCAAGGCCCGCAATGAAGACAATGATCCCGACCATGATGATGATCAACATATCCACAGATAGCATCCTAGCAGCCCCCCTCAAATTGTCTCTACTACTTCTGATCAGCCAAGCTCATCACATCCAATCAACTCAGTGTACGGAAGATGGTAAGCCAACATCACCATGAGGTATGTTAGTCCTTTCATGTGAAGTGTTTTTCTTAATAAACTGAGCATGTGAATGAGGATCATTGGTTGAAGTTGGATAATGGATCACTAGCTCAAGAAGTTATGTTTGTTTCCTTGTTTCACCTTGGTTGCCAGCATCCATGCCCTAGTCCCATGTTGTCATTGGCCAGAGAAAAGGGGTACTACTGGGGGGCCCTCACAAGGGTAATGTTTTGTTTCCCCACCATACTTAAACACTTTCCATCCTAGGGCCTCTCACAGTGCACTAATCTTCGATAATGGGTCATGGTCCATTCTCTCATGAGAAGAGGGGTTGACCGTTGAAGGCCCAAAGGTTGATTGTAGCTGCAAAGCAAAATAAGAATAAAGAAAGAAAGAAAAGAAAAGAAAAGAATCTCAAAAGACAGTCCAAACTTGAGCTCTACCTTTTCCACGTTCACCCCAGTCCCAAAGCAATGACGTTGTAGCTTGAAACCTTATAAAGGAGACTTGCAAATGTGATAAGAGGACAATAAAAAGGCAGATTAAGGGGTTTGGAAAAGCGTGGCGCTCAGAAAGTGGTAACTCAAGAGAAAACACACCCTCCCCAAATGCGCTCATAGAAATGGACTCAATGACACCATAATCCATGAAGTAAACCCAACACGTACCACTATCACACTTACTCTTGAAGGGTTATTTTCTTTCACTGCTTCCCTAGGAAATATCCCTCTACTTGGGTCTTTTCTTTCATTGTTTTGGTTGGCACACCTAATAGGGTCAGATAAAGGTCCTCCCATATTCAAACTTGTCAACTTACATAAATTCCTGAGCTAATGTGAAATTTGAGGGGGATACCTGCTGTGAATTGTTTATGTAGCTTATATCTTAAGTAGCAACTTACTTTGCATGATCTAAGGACTGGTATATCTTATGAACATTGGCTTTACTTGATTTCATATTTTTTTTTATCTTGATGCCCTTAACATGGTTCTTGGAGGACACCCTAGGATTTCACCTAGGACGTTGTGCCCCTATTGCAGGATATGGCACGTGTGATGTAGAGTAGTGAGTCACCCAAAGACTTGACACATTCAGACATTGGTTCTCACATCTTCAAGATCTTGGACAATGGACAAATGAGCTTGATTTTGATAGATATGGTCAAGGTGGCACAGAGATGGGTAGAAATCCCACACCCTGGGCTCTACACCCGAGAGACTATCATGCAGTGGATGGACAACGTTGCACATGGAGATGATTGGAGGGTACTCAGATGATGACACATAGCCTTCTCCTACTTGGATGCCATCCCTTACACTGTGGACACTGGGCATTTAGGTTGGGCCTGTTATCCCCTATCCTAGGGATAACTTAGGAAATCATGTATCGAGGCCCACAAGTTCTAGACATGGAGTGTTGAAAGCCGAATGACGTGAGCATGGCCCTGGAGAGCCCGTCTTTTCTTTAATGCAGCCCATCTATCAGCGGCAGCAGTATCCATCCCACCAGCCTAGTCCTGAAGTAGCAGTAAGTCTTGCTCCATGAGGTAATGAGTCTGAGTATCATGGTATGTGTCACTCTGATTATTGAAGCACTTGAATATGTTGCACTGAATTCTCCTTGATTTCATAATATTTGCTTGGAAATTATGCTCTTTAACTTGCTCATACTTGGGAGGGTGACATGATGCCCTAGTAAGTTGATCTCCCTTTAGGATTGGTTGCCACTGGGTGGGTCTATGGAAGGTCATCGTCCATTTCCTCCATACTTACCACTTTCCATCCTCACTCCTCTCATTTTCCCCCCTACCTTTGTTTGGGCATTGGGTTTGCCACACTAGGAAGGGTTGTACCTTGCCTTGTGGGAAGAAGGGGCTAAAGGCCCAGAGGGTAAAAGTAGCTGGCAAGAGTTAAAAGCTAAAATGAAATCTTTGAGATGCTTCGCCCAGGGATTCCCAAGAAAGAAATAAAGGGAACCCGTAAGATAAATAAACACTCAAGGTATTAGCTAATGGATAGGAGGTCTCATCTTGAGCCGGCCTATTATGACCATGGGCATGTAGCGGTATGACACTACCATCTATCTAGTCATCAAACCAGGGTAGTGGCTCTTGGTGGCATAGCCAAGAGAAAGGGGGTCTCATCACAAGCTAGCCTTCTCATCTCCGTGAAATGCTTGTGGGTAATGCTGTCACCTCTGGTCACCAAGCCAGGACAGTGTCCCTCCACTCTTCCCTTGAAGCACAAAAGAAAAAGCAATAAGACTAAGAATAAAAGGCATTGAATGGGTTAGGAAACATTGGCATCCATGATAAGGTGCAACTCTCCCTCTACAGAGGCACCCACAGGTAAGACCTACATTTCCCTGTTATCACTACACCCTATGCCCAAACACTTCCCATGTCACCTCACATACACTTACATGACCTAGATTGGCTCTCACCTGGGAAACACCCCAAACTTAAGGAGGATTAGCCCAATAGGACACCCTGAGACCCTCTCCAAACCTGACTTATTAAATTGCATAACGTCTTTGAGCATTTGTCTCGGTAAAGGGGGGTTTGATGCACATGTTTGGGTAATTTGATTATTAGATGTGATTGACATTACTATGATCCCTGTGACTTATGAACCCCTGGAGGGCGTACTTGTTGTTGCAGGACTTTTCCCGATGGACAAATACATATGGGGGAATGATTAGCTCGAACCTCCATGGGGCTGAAAGCCCAAAGATGGATGTTGTGACCCCACCAGGGGGAGAGAGACACCAGAGGCTTGCACCGTGAAGAAAGGGCGTTGCACTAGGGACACTCCGGTAGCCCTAGACCCAAGGGGGTCTTGCCTTTCCACCTAGACGTTGACCCTTGAGGGCACATGACATCATCGTTATGACCTTGATGTCATCCAGAGTTAGGGTTTGCACTTATGAGGGAAGTTGTGTGCTAGTTGGCACATGTGGCAGCATTCAGGGCCTTTGGAGGCCAAACGTTCTACATTTGAGGCCTAACATCACCCTAGGGGCCTAACATCACCCTAGAAGGGCATTACATCACCCTTGGATATGATTTTAGGGTTTAATTAATTTCATTTATGTAAAATCTGGATTTTAAATGTAATTTGGCCATGTCGACCTTTTTATGACCTAATTTTAATTAAAGGTCATTGATATTGTATAAATAGAGAGAGAAAACTCTCATTTTTTCATCATGAACTCATCGCACAAGTGTGTGGTCTGAAATTTGGCCCTCTTTAAGCATTATTGGCTCAACTAATTGGTGCGCAATTTCTTGGAGAGGCAATTTGTGGTGTACTTTGGTTATTTTTCATTGTGGAGGATCTTCAACTAGGGTTTGGCTTGATTATTCTTGGTGAAGTAGAAAATATGCAATTTGTTTATGTTATTGAATACTTGTGGTAATTTTTTCTTGGTTCATGTTAAAGATTATGAAATTGCTTGCTTAAAACCCTAGGAGAGAAACATAAGTTGTTATCTTTCTCTCTATAATCAAGTCCAATGTTTAGCGATCTAAGTAAAATTATTGCTATTGTTACAAATGTTTGCTACAGCCACTAGGGCTTAGTTGGATTTCTGAATACTTACTTAATATTGTGGTTCAAGAAGGTCAAAACAATTGTTGAGCACTTGCATCTTATTCCACTTGTTGAGGACTATATTCTAATATTTTATTTACTTTTTTTGAGGGCTGATTTATTGCTGCTGTTATAAAACATTCTTGGCTGGTATAATCATTGTTTACTGCTGCAATTTTGATACAATAGCCCTCTTGCTTGATATCTAGTGCTCTAAGGAGGATCATTCATGTGTTAGACTTGGTAATTGTCATTATATGCATAGGTAAACTTGTATTACAAACATCCACCAATTACCTCATCCAAACTCTTCTTACCTTTTCACATTTCCCTAGACCTAGCCTATCCTTTTGAGGTGACCAAGATAGGGGGCCATAGGCTTGGCTAATCTTGCTATAGGATCCCTTGAGGTCATCAGGGAAGCCTCCCTTGTGTTGGACCTGTCCTTCACTAAAACGAGGGAAGTACTTGCCTAGGTGACAGTGGCATCTACTTCCAATTGTTACGCAAGTTTAGCATCTTGTGAGGACTTTGCACAAGTGTCAAATCCTCTGATAACACACCAATTTAGTCCAAGGAAGCCCAAGTAAAAAGGGCATACAAATAAAAGATTGAAAAAGAAGATCCAGATGGTAAAGGTATGCACACCCTGCCATCTTGTTTGCATACGACAATAGTGGGAACATAAGGTCACTGACCAAGGATTGGCTTCAGGAAGGCTCGTGATATCAGAAAGATCTGATCCACGGGACCAAGCAGAGCCAAGACAGGAAGAGAAAGCACCCAGGTGCTTAGAATTAAGCAACAAACACAAGTGTGTAATCAGCAGGGCAAACAGGGTGATTCTTTATTCTCTGGAAGAATAACAGCCTTTGTCAGAGTAGGGAACAGCAGGATGCTAGAATGGCTACAGCAAAGGAGCGAATCCAGTTTATCGAGAATCTGATTAAACACTCGAGCTAGCTGACTTTGACATCTATTTATAAAATGTCAGGATTTTTCAAGAGACTATGCCATCAGTTTGTTTTCATTTTCCCCTACAGGAACAATAGTCAAGTAACATTGGGATATGAATTCCATTTCATATCTCCCAGTTTGCAATGGACTGCTTTCTATATTCTCAGTCCGATTTTGTGATCTGCCTCCTAAAGGTATAACTGGAGGCATATACGGTTTTCCCTTACATGAATAAAAAATGTTACCATTTAAAGCACAATACGACTTGTTTACAATATTAAGTTTCTAACTTAAAACTCCCAAGTTAAACTATATTACAAAATATACCATTCTTAAGTATCTACTTTATCACTTAGAAACTATCTTCTTGAACCTGAATAAGTTCCTAAATATTTTATAAAGAGGATGATACATCAAATAAAAACTAACGAAGATTAACTTGGCCAAACAAGACCTAGAAGTACAAAACCTTTTCAGCTAAATTGCAATTTGCTAGATCAATTACTTGTCACTACCTGTTATAAGGTCTCGGGGAGAAAGCCTTCCATGTGCACAAGCAATCAACATGGCATCAACGACAAAAGGAACAGCCCCAACAATTTCCCATGCAGGTAGCATAGGTCTTCGAGATGTATCCCCTCCTGCACTTCCAGAGGAGCTACTTAGACTGCTATTGGCAGATGTTCCAGCAGCAGAAGATGTAGATATTCCTTTATTCATCTTCCAGTACATCATATTCAGAAGTCTATCTGCTATTTGATGAGCAGGATTCCCACGAACAAATCCCGACAGAGTTGATGCTATACAAGCTTGATGCTGACAGTACCAAACTTTCAAGTTTGGAAATGAGTCGATAAACACTTGCTGGGGAACTGACAAAGGTGATCTAAGAGTTTGATCCTTTGATGGAATTGATGCTTGAGGCAAACCTGTACCTGAACCTGACAATATCTTAGCCTGAAAATTCTCTTTATCCTTTGTATTTCTATCAAAATCCATGTTCACCGATGAAGCCACTCGCATATTATACAGAAGTAAAAGGTATTCAAGAGTAAGTTCTGAACCAACTGGAGCTCCTCTCCCTGACAAGCTATGTTCATGAGGGCATCCATAGAACTTCCACAACCTTAGCAGCAAAATAAAGGCATTTGAAAAGATTTTATAAACTGAAACTTCCTCCCCTTTATTTGATGATTGTGTCCCTGTAGGCAAGATGGATCCAAATACCTCACAAATAGGCATCAATGCAGCTGCAACTTCTGGAACCTGCCATGTGATTTGTTGATGGGAAACACTTATGATGTTACAAAAATCACAAAAGAAAACAATAAAAAAATTGACAATGCTACTTCCCAACCCTGATGACAAATGCCCAGATTAAATGTTATATCATAAAGGTATCAGGATTATTTTTAGTTAGATCAACTTACCATGCCATGTAATGAGAGAACATGAACAGTATCAATAGTAGTTAATCCTTTTAGGACAGCATGAAGCAATGGTGCAAAGGCTACTAAATGACTTCCAGGTCCATGATAGTCTGCAGGAACAGGAGGTGAAAGCAGCTTCACTACCAAGCGTACAGTATGTTCCTGTACGTATGGCTGATAATGAGTAAACAGAACACAAAAAATAACCAAAAAAGGAGACGTTTTTCTCGATTTACTTCCTTAAACATTTAAGTAAAACATTCCCTAGCAGGAACGATTGAAGACAACAGAAAAGATGAGAAGTTCCAATGTTTATAAATATAGCTCTCTAAAATTTGTATACTGAATTGGAATGTTGAAGTATCTGAATTTCCAGTCATTATAATTGTAGCAAATCCAGTCAACATGGTTTCGGTGACTTTTGTTATAGACTGCAGTAAGCTATTCATTTCAACATTCCACCAATAGATGTGTTTATCACCTGCACATTCCATCCACGTATAAGAGATGCACCACACAAAATGCTAGCCGCAGCAGACCTTTCCTCCTCTGGTCCATTAATTGCAATTTGATATATTTTCTCCAATTCCTCTAAGCTTCCACCAGATCCATGAAAAGTTCAATTATATTGTTCTAACAATAACTGGTGACACCAGACAAAAGCCATGATCTAGAAACAAGACATAACTAGGAACTCAAAAAAGTAAATAGTTGAACTGAAACTCAGATTCTAGCATTTATGGCCTTGGGAGAGATATCACACTAAAAGAAAGTTTGGTATGCAGTTACAGAGAGGCGTAGAAATACCTTGAAGCAGGAGTTGTAATAAGAGCATTTCTTAGTGAAATGGATAATGGGGATCCTTCCATGAACGCAGACCAAGGAGATCCTTGAACTGGTATTGAATGAGATAATGGATTTACTAGTACTCCCACATAACCAGGCCATAAATATGCTGATGAATCAATCAATTTTCTAGCAATGCAAGCTTCAACGATTAGGTGTCGCATGTTTCCCACTGCAAAGAAAACAAATGATATAATCCACATACATTCAAAAAATGATCTCTGAACACTTCTCAAACAAGTAAATCATCTATCATAGAGGAACAAAGATAAATAGAGTTACAAAGATGCTTATCAATGATTCAAATGAAAGTATTGATGAGATCACCTGCATTACGTGAAATACCACTGTTACTAAGGCTATCATGGGCCCCACTTCCACTAGTAATGCTGCCAACTAAGCTTACTGCTTTAATAGCAGCCTGGTTGGCCACTGAGGCTACAGATTGAGGGGGTACTAAAAGTCCATCAAACTGTCCCAAAATCTTAAGACTTGAATGTAAGGCTGCACGCCTTGTACCTGGCACTGACAGTTTCTTCTCTTTGTCATGATTGTTTGTGTTTGCAGTATTTCCCAATGCATTATTCTCTGCAGCTTGAAGGCTCCTCTCTTCTTCCTCAATAACAGAAACAACCACCAATGGCGTAATGGAAAGTAAAATGCATAACCGTGAGTCAAGGTGGGGAATAGGGCCCTCAACAGGATCTCGTTCCTGCATATATAATAGAAATAACAAATGAAACATGGAATTATGGTCTCAAAAGGGAGATAAATAACAAGGATTTCTCCTAATTTTTCTTTTACTTAAAATGGACTTGGTTTAACATATTGCTAAAATGATCTTTCATAACAGATAAGACACCAATAGCTGCAAGTTATATTTTTCTACCCTTTGTACAAGCCGAAGAGATGCAGTCCAGAGCCCTAAAAATGTCTCTTGCCAGCTGGCACTGTACACTGCTTGAAGAGATTTTGTCAGTTCTGAAATTCAATTGTCCAAGTTAGTACAAACCAATATACAGGACAGTCTTGGAAATGATCTAGCTTAAATCTAACAAACTAGGAATGCCTTAAATCACTCTTCCTTTAGATTACCTCCCAACGCAATCAAATTAGCATAAGCATAAACCGAATCAACAAAATCAAGCCCAATATATGCAAATATGAAAAAATTTCCGTTTAAATTAATTTGCATACCAGCTAGGGTCTCAATAGCAGATGTAGCTGGCAGTTGCTTTCCATCCATTGCATTTTCCATAAATAAATCAAAAGGAAGCCATAAGGAAGCCCTGCCTAGTCCATAATTGTGCCCAAATGCTGATGTCTGAGAGCCTGCATCAATCAGTGCTCTAATTGCCTGGTGTTGACGAGGTTGATATTCTAAACTCCTTTGAATATTGCCAGTCAATTGTGTAAGTAATTCACTAGCTATCTTTAAATTTGATGACGAGGACTGAGCTTCTAGCATTTGTGAGCGTTGACATAACCAACTCCATTGTTCAGGCCTACAATAGTAACAAGAGATCAGTTCCTGTACAGTCTTTTATATCACTTCTTGCTTCAAATTCCAAAAAATATTTGACAAGAATGTAATCTGTAGTGTTTGTGAAGTTTGGCAAAAAAAACATTCAAAGCCAATCAGATTTACATCAATTAAAATAAATGGACCAGTTATTGTTATCTAAAATCTTTCGAACTGGAGTTTTTTATATTTAATTTAGATCACTAAAAAGATCCCGGAAAGTTTAATGCATTGAATGGAACATTGTTCAAATTGTGAAATAAGAGAAAGAAATAGTACTACACAGGGTCATGCTTTTAACATTAAAGTTAGAATATAAAATCACATTAAGTTGGCAAATTGAGAAAAATTATGAGTTAAATAAGTTGTCTTGGAAAGATTGGCCTGATGGAATTGACAATAATAAGGATTTCTCTTGGACATAATTGCATATAAAGAAATTACACTACAAACATATGAGGGATGCAAAGGTGATGACTGTTAACCCCCCAGCCTAGCAGTAACTAAGGAGACGATGTCTCGATGCCCGCAGGTAGAAGACATGGAGTATCGAGAGCCAGATGACCAGCTGAGCCCACATTGAGAAAACATAGCCCCTCCTCTTCACCACACATCACCATTCGTCATCAGCAGCATAGCAGTATCCACCACACCAGCATGGCCCATAGAGGACAGCAGGTCTTGTTTCATGAGGTAAAAAGTCCGGTCTCGTGGTAAGTGTCATTTTAATAATTGAAGCATTTGAGCATGTTACCTTTCTTGATTATGAAATATGAAAACGTTTGCTTGGAAATTATACCTTTTGCCTTACTTCACCTTGGTGGTTGACATGGTTTCCTAGTAAGTGGGTCACCCTCGGGAAAAGGGTTGCTACTAGGGCATCTCCTTGAAGTGTCATCGTGCCATTCCCGCTCATACTTTCCACACCTCTTCCCTTTCATTTCCGCATCTTTTGGGTTTTTGGGCTCATTGACCCCAAGAAGGGCTTGTACCTCATTTCGTGGGAAGAAGGGGCTGAAGGCCCAGAGGTGTTGCAGCTGGAAAAAGTTAAAAGCCATAAATTATCCTTCTAGATGCTCGCCCTAAGGTCCTGAGAGCAATAAAATGCTTCTCCATAAAAATGAAGGACCTTTTAAAAAAAGAAAACAAATAATTAATAAATGTCCCACTAAATGGGGGAACGCATTTGCGGTTTCTTTCAATTTCCAATGGATATGGCACTCAATGTGTTCCTAACTTCAAGTGGCATTGCAGTGCTCTTTACTTTCCATTGCACATAGCACTCAATGTTCGGACCTGTTATCGCACGGTTTGTAGGAAGGGTTTAGATAGCTTGAGTCAATGCTTAAAACCGGCGTAACAGGAGCTTCCCCACCCACTGTCACCTCGATGGGAGGCTCTTTCTATTTAGGAGGGCTAGTCCATGGGAGACGTCCCTAAGCAATCTGGGTTAATGAAAGGCTAAAGGGTAAAGGACCAAGTCAAAGAAGTTCCCTTTCACAGATTGCTGCCCAAATGAGATAGTCAAGGAGAAAGATCCACTGAAGATGCACCTGTTTGCGAGACAAGACAGAGAAAACTAGAATATGTGCTTGCAGTGGGTTAGTATTTCACAATTAATGACTATCTTCAAATATATATATAAGCAAGTGATCAAATGCTATTATTGGCGAAGTCAATGATGGCTAAACAAAGCAAAGATTTATTATTACTTCTTCAATAAATGCATAAGGAGATGAGAGCATTTAATATTAAATATCAATCCTTTATCACAATGCAATAAATGTCTCAAATCAGCTCACATACATAAAGTTGCTGCGTCACCTATATTGTTGCTGCAAAGGTGTGACGTCAAGCATTAATGAGAAAGACAATGAGTAAAACGTTTTATCAATTTAGCTTACAGATGCAATAAATAACTCAATGTCTATCAAGATAGGTGAAAGAAGTCACAACGTTTTAGGTATAAACAAGAGATCAAGACTATGTGTGACATCACCTATATAACTTTTGTTGTTCTGCAGGTTAGATAGCCAAGGAGTGACGTTTTGACAACTTCAACCAGCAAAAAGGCAAAACAACTCCACGGCTATAAAGAGATAACAAGGCCGCACCTTTCTATTCAAGCAAAATTTCAATTAAGGCCAAACGTTATCAGCTTAGGGTTAATAGCAAACTAGCTAGGGTTAGACGCTAGGTTAGTTAGGGTTGCAAATTAGAGGTAGTTTGAAAGAGTTTAAGGCATAACAAGCTCAAGCAAGAGTTTCTAGACTAGTGCCTTGGGTTAATGGAGTCAATGGAGATGAGACTAAAGGTTTAGGAAGACTCAAACTTAAAGACAAGAGAGCTAGGGTTTGATGGTGTTGTTATGGCAAGGCCACCAACCCTAAACCCTAAGAAGGAAAGACTTACCTAGGTGTAGCTAAAGCTAGGCCTAGAGCTTCCTCTTCTTTCTCTAAGACTTATTTGGCAAAACGGCTAGCTTAGGAGCACAAATCTAGGGCTGAAAAGTGTTGCTCAATACAAGGCTTTCCAAAAACCCTAGAAGTAAACCCTAGGTGTAAACTCAATTAGGTCTAGGGCGCCTTCTTTCTTCAATTTGTGCTGAAAACTAACTCAAGAAATGAGATGGCTAGTGTAGCTATGGCTAGGCTAAACCTCCTCAAATCAAATGGCTTAAAGCTTTATTCATGGGGA
>JZKD02S1693881.1:437272-449417 GCA_000966675.3 Picea glauca | reverse complement strand
TGGTGGCTAACCAAAACCCATAAATACAAGCTTACTAGGGCACCCCGTTAATCCCCCCAACAATGGTCAAGTGGATTAGTGTAAGATCCAAGCAGTTGTCAGAAATGTAAGGAACCTGTTGCATAGATAAGAAAGTTATAACGATCAAACATGACACATACCATGATACCTTGGACCAATTACCTCATGGAGCAAGAGTCTTCTCTGATGCAAGTCCAAGCCGATGGTGATGGAAGCTGATGCTGCTAACAGGGCAAGTCTGGTGAAAAAGAAAGATGGGCCCTCCAGGGCCATGCTCAAGTCAATCCTGCTCTCGGTACTCCATGTCTAGGACCTGTGGGCCTCGAGACATGATCCCCTAGTTATCCCTAGAAAACGGGGATAACAGTACCTAGACAGATTGTTGTCCATTGTTCTCGATCTACAAGGAGATCTTCAATTTTAAGCTTCCAAAGCTCAAAATTCTGGCCATTGAATTTTTTGATCTCTATTCTCAAGTTGCTCGCCATTCTTTAACACAATCTTTAGCCTAATCTTTAAATATTTCTAACTTACGACTCTTACCGTACCTAGGGTTTAGCTTAGATCCAAGGTTGTTAAACCAAGCTCTGATACCACATGTAAGGAAATGAAACACACTTCCACGCTAAACCTAGTAGAAGAGAGGAAGAAAGATTTAATCAAGAAAGTAAATGAAGCAGCAAGCACACAGTACATAGAGATTTTACCCTAGAAACCCAAACCGGGAAAACCAGCATTCCTTGAGCGTTCTGCTCCTTGTTGTCTTATTCATTTAGAATAAAAGGTTACATGTCTAACCTTGGTCCACACCTAAGACATAATAGACATCATACCCTCTTGCTTACACAAGAACAACCCTGTAGCCAATTCGACTTACATCTACATGACCAACAACCTCTAAAATACAGACTCTTGGTGATTAGCCATTCATCATCTAGCGATTCAAGATTCATTGATTAGCCTTTACGACCATACAACATGCCTTCTTTATAGGCTTTACAGCATGCAAAACCCTAAAGAAAAGGTGCCCAAAAACGGTTACAGAGCCATGCAGATCATTGGCTACAAATCAATCAAATCTCGGGATTTTGTTACAATCGACTAACAAGTCGGATTATCGTCGAATACCAGTCGGCCTTCATTCAATCTTCAGTCAATCGCCATATGCCCTCTTGTTGACCTCTTATTGATTGACCTCTTCAACTTGATATCGATGCCTTTACCATGTCGAACCACCTCAACATTCGACTTGTTGTTGATCCACCTCGACTTCGTCTTTATCCAACATTTTCACTACAAAGAATATAACAACCCAACATTTTCCAGGTTCTAGTGGGTGAAGGACGATGAGTCAATCACAGTGTTGAGTTGTTGGAATGGTTTCTCCATGTGACACATGGCAATTAGTTGGAGGGCTTCAATTGCTATGGCTCATGAGGTTCTAAAGTTGACTTAGCCAGGCCAAAACCCTAAATCCAATTCCCAAAAACCCAACTTGCCTTGCTAGGTTTGCTTGCAACTATTCCTAAGTTTGAATTTCCTAAGACTCAAATTGCCTTACTATAGATAGTCAAATCTAAAACCCTAGGTCAAATTCCTAGAGAAAGTTTTCATGCTATCTATTTTTAGTCAAGTCAAAAGCTAAGCCACCTTGTCATTCTTAATTGGAAAACATGCCACATTACCATGCTGTTTTTTCAAGTAATGCTTAAAGCTCAACTTTATCCAATTATTAGCATGTGAATAAAGCCTAGTTTGACCTCCTCCTATAAGTGAATATTCTTCCCATACATGCAAAAGCATTAACCCTGATTTGACTATCTTGCATGTTAGTCGCTTTGTTATTATAGTTGTTAAGAATACTATTTATGCTTGGCAAAAGGACATGGAATAAAGCTGCCATTTTTTACCCTAACACAAGTTTCTAAACAAGACTAACACGAGAATGAGGGGATTAATACTCAAAAGCATTGTTGATAACGTTGACGATTTTTCGCCGATATGGGCGAAAAATCACGATTTTTTCGGGCTGCCAATTTTTCGACCTGAAAATTTTGAGATTTTTTTTTAAACTTGACATTGTGATGTGTCATAAAAATTGTAAATTTTTGTCGAAATTCTGTGCCACGATCGAAAAAATTGCCGACCAGCAGAAACCGTGAGGGTTAAAGTGATTTTTGAGTTTGTTTTTCGTCATTTGTGTCTTTTGGCTGTTAGAGAAGGAAGGAGGAGGGCTTGTGGTCATTATCACTCATCATCACTAAACAACCATCATCATCACCGTCAAGGATTTTTGAGTCCTTGATTGGACAGCTATCAAGGTTCAGGATTCAATATCGACTTTGATGTATCATTTTTTATTTGGCATCCACTACATCATATATATATATATATATATATATATATATATATATATGTATGTATATATCAGTGCTTTCTCCATATTTATGTGCCAATGTGTTTATCTGATGTTGTTGTTGCTTTATATGTTTAAAATTTTGAAAAAAATGAATATATTTTGTATTTTTTAATGTTTGCCGCGGTTTGTCAATTTTTTCGCCGATGTTTGCGAGAAAATGTTTTCCAGACCCTTTCCGATTTTTTGCCAATGCCGATGTTATCAACACCGAGACCAACTATCTGAAAATGATGGAGCTTTATTGGCATAACAAGACATTCATAGCTAAGCTAATGGAGGAGAAGGGCACTCAGCACCTGGAAAACTTGAACAAACTAGACCAGCTGGATCAAAAATCTGAAGCACTGATAAACACCATTTGAGGCTCAGATGCAAGGAATGAGGACTAGGAGGGAGGATGCAAGGCAAACTGTCAGAGCGGAAGACAAGACAGTTAGATCCCCTCAAGATGGAGCTATTCTACCAATTTACATCCACATGACAACTCATTCCAAAGCTGATCCTTAGCAGCAGCCATTCCAGGTCCCATTGCCATGTATGTTTTATGTTATTTTCATAGGGTGGAATAAAATGATAGATAGTCATACTGTCATAGTACAATTGATAAGCTATTTTTTCTTTCAAGTAATGTTGTGTACCCTCATAGGAGGGAAGACTCATATCTAAATAGATCTAATATTTTTTGGATAACTGTCGTCCAGCCCCCTTGAGAAGTTGGCAATAGAATGGACTGATTGTAAATTTTCTATGTATATTATTAATAGAATAGAGTAGCTAAATTACAAAAAGAAACGTTAGCACTTACTATAAATTACATGGTGCTATTATTATATTTGTCAAAGAATATTAAAGTTAGAAACGTATACTCACTTTGCACTATCTGATGCCATATTTGTTGACGCTAATGAAAAGGCATATCTACTAAGGAGTTCCATATAAAGTCTATAAGCCTCTGGTTGAGATTGGCGATGGGGAATTACCCTGCAATTCAATTATTTCAAAATGAATGATTAATGAGGATTTTACATAAATAATTAGTCTCAGATGCAATGCATTATGTAGTACTAGTAGCATATGCAATTACATGATTGTTTACACTTATTTGTAAAGCAAAAGGAAAGATACAACGGAAATATACTAACACCATTCAATTTGGTATATGCATTCCATCTTTTCTTTAAAAAATAACGCTACAGAAACTAACAAAAACAATCCATCGGGTGGTAATGAAAGAAAAACTCTAAGACGACAAGCATTTAATACTACATGCCAACAATACTCCCATAGTGTTAAGCATAAAAAGAGACAACCAAGGCCTTGTCTATCCAATAAAATATCCAAAAAGGTGTTGGTCAAAAGGATCCAAGAAATATTCATTGTACTACTATCAGTGGAAATTGCAATCACTAAGCAACCCTATAAAAATACTTAAATGTTGGCCAAAAAAACATTGATAAAAGGAAAAATGCAATGTTAATCCTAAATAGGGGATCAAATTTGACAGAAAGCCAACTGGACTCTAATGTGCATGTCGCCTATATTGGAGTATTAACACTCAAATATACTAGGAGCAAATACTAAATACTATAACATTATATAAGTGTTAAGTGACCAACGTGATGCTAATAAAGTGACATTATAATAAAGTATAGGTAGTTAGGAGGATTCAATAGCCCAACTACCAAACGTATGGATAAAAGTGTATCTACCTCATTGTATGGATGGGACTCCATTTAACAAAAGATTATATTTCACATATCCCATGCATGTGCATTGTGTATATGTCTAAATTTCTACATGGTATCAAAGCAAGATCTGTGGGACTGAGAAGTCTTTGATAAGATCAATAAAAATCTCACGTGGAAATGAAGAGAGGAAAGACGTCACTAAGACAGAATAACGAGGGAAGTGGGAAATTGAATGATTAATTTAAAATTTAAAGGATTTATTTTTAGTGTGGAAAACCATTCCAAGTAAAAATTATATTCGACATCTCCCATGCATGTGTGGATTGTCTAACTTTTTACATGGTATCAAAGAGAGATCTAACTATGGGGGACTAAGATGTGTTTAGAAGCATGATAAAAATCTCGCATGGATTCGAGGAAAGGAAAAGCATCACTAAAACAGAATAAATAGGCAAGTAAAAATTTGAAAGATTAATTTAATTTAAAGGACTTATATTTAGTGTGGAAAAACAAACCATGGAGCTCGGCACTATATAGTCCAAGAAGCTTGTATACTCAAAGGTAAAACAAAGAAGGAGAATACCGATTTGCTTGGAATTTAGATGATGAAGAGTTGGCTGGGGAGGAGGATGATATTGAAACTGACAAATACTGCCTATCTTAATTAGCAGCTCAGGTAAATCTCCAGGGAAAGGGTATAGAAGTTGGAATGTTCAATTTGATTGCTTGCCAAGGTGAATCCAATTGAATTCTACCTTCAACACAAGGAGATGACAAATTAATGGAATAAAAAGATCGTCTAGGTGAGTTTGGTGGAATTCTGGCTTAAAAATGAGAGTGAAAGCACTCTGATAGAGCATCGATGCAAGATGGAACTACAGAAGAAGAGAAGATGAAGATGTGAGATGTAACTAGGTTACTATTCTACAGAAGTAACAATTATTGGTTACCTAATTACCTTATTGGATGGTTGTTAGATCCATATGCAGTCTTCAATAGTTTTGTAATCAACTTTGCAAAAGATTTTAAGCTTTTGTATTGATGGGTTAGCTAGATGAAAAATATGATTTCCATCTTAAGGGGAGGTGTTGAAATATTAACACCTCAATATTTTTCTTTTTGAAAAATACTTCTTATATTTACAGAATATTTATTAACCGCGGAACAAAAAAAGGAAGGGTATATATAATGGATATCATGATTCATAACCACTTCCATAGAGCAACTAGAATAAAAATAAAGTCAGAACAAGATAAGCGTTCTAACGATTGACCATCCTTGATCAACAATGCGCCCTTGGTTAGGAGTTGATGGTGTAACTCATCATGTCACATAGTACAAAAAGCAGACAATGAACTAACCTCGTGCTCAAAAACATATTTATACCTAATTTTCCAAAGAGTAAACAAGGTTGAAACCCTCAAGTAATGCCATATCCCTATAAAATCAGAGTGGACCAAGGACCCACAATCACCTAGCAAGGCAACCGGCCCATAAAACCACCCTGAAATAGAACTGAATACTTCTCCCTCACATACGCTCGCACCCCCGAGCAATCATGCACTCCCAGAAAATGTGCTTCATTGTCTCCAAGCGAGGAAAAAATGGGCAAAGAACATTTAAAAGCCCACTCTTGGCTAAATGGGCCTTGGATGGAATCCCCTGGAACAACACCAACAAAACAAAAACACACAACTTAGAAGAACATGAAATGGACCATGCACCATGAAGTTGGTGAACCCATCTGTCCTTTGAATCAAAATACATCCATCTCATATTCAAGAGCAAAGATAGTAGATGTCGATGGCGTAATACTGAATAAAGCCAACGAGAATCATACTACAATAAAGGACGACCAAAACTCCATCCCTAATCCCTCTAGAAAGACCCAAGCATCACAATGTTCATTTTAAAAATATTTGTCTTCGATATGAGCCCTCTCAACTCCATAACCAAAATATGATCAAGGCTAGTCAAATCATACTCCAAAGCCAACAAGCACTAATCCTTCTAGGCACATGAAGTTGCATCACATAAGTCCCCCAAAAAGAAAATTCCCTTCTTACTCAAACTACATACATGAAAGTGAGGAATCTTCGCATCACAGGAACCCTACAACCTCAAACTCCAAATAGTATGGTTTGTTAAACCCCATCATACCCTACTGCCTTCCCAACTCCAATGAACCAAACCTACAACCAGTATCCAAGCCGACCAAATGCTTCAAAAGATGAGCGATCCCGACACTTGAAACAAACAAGGAAAGGAAATAATTTCACATAAACCAAATGGCCCATGAACTCTATCGAAGTTCTAGGGAGTCATCATTTGATGATGAAATAAAACCCACCATGGAGCAGATCCCTCTAAGCACCGAACCACCCACTTGGTTGCAAGAATACTACCCTAGATGGCCACATCAATCAGATCAAGCCCCCCTCGTCCTTGGGCATCATACACACATCCCAACAAATACATAAGTAGATCCATGCTTAGGCTAAGGAAGTGCTTTCTAGGTATGATAACCTTTACAATACATTAGCACAACTTTTACAAAATGGTAAAGTGAAAAAACCTAGGGGTTACCTAAGTCACATGTCCTAATAGATCCACTCCAAGACCCCTGCACACCCACCTCGACCATAAATGACCTCTAAGAGATGTTTAGTACAAGACACAAGGGCAGGGACTATCTTGAAATGGGGACTAAGAGGACGAGCCATGACAAACCACAAGATTCTAGAGAAACAACCTAGATGAAAAAACACTTTACATAGATCACTAAGCATGGTCTAGTAACAATACGTAAGATACATGGTCCCTTTTGGTTGATCAACATATATAATACAATCCTCGTGATGGCACAATTGATCATGGAACCCTGGGCCCTGACATCATCTCAAAACATGCACAAGACCGGTTCAAGTGCTAGAAAAGAACTGGCGAAAAAATATGGTACTCTTGATGTGAAACTGAGGGGTAACAGGCACCAAAATCATTGTGATCAAAGACATTCTCGCTCTCCATCCAAGTGCTTCATATATATCTTTAGAGAAGAGGCATAAAAAGACAAAATATTGATACTGACTACTAGGGCCTACTGTGGTTGAATTAACGATTGTTCATGGCAGAATTTGAGTGCATCATTGAGGACATCGTATCAACTCGTGTTGTCCACTCTACAGTCGTATATTCATCATAGCTCTCTTTGATTGATAAACCATGGTAGTAGTGTCTATTGGTTAATTTTTTATATTGTAGCCATATTTGTTTCTTCTCTTTGGCACATTGCAGTTTAAGATGAAGAGACCATCTTGTTGAATGTGTTATTTGGAGTGTTTGCTGAGTTTTTTGACCCTCCTTTTAAAGAAGCATGCAGTCATCTCTAATGGTTTGCATGATTGGATCACTCTTGTTGATCTTTGACATGTGCCTACAACTTCGTCAGATCCCTTTCAGCTTCAGCATGCACTTTCCCATCTTCTATACGATTTTTGAAGACTATTCTTTGACAACACAGTGGGATTTGATTCCTTGTTCTTGATCACTTATGCCTATGTTCAATTATTGAAAGCCTTATCTGTTTGAAAGGGTTCATTTGGAGAATTTTTTGGTTTCTTGGAGGCTACAGTTCTGAGAAATGACTCTCCACTGCAAGCTCATTTGCACCTCAATATGGTCATGTTATTGTTGTCAGCATTGGTCAAAATTATGTCCTTACCCAACTAAACATTAAAAGGGGGTTTTTGTAATGTTTATTTGGCCAAATTCTTTTGTACCACGTCTTTCTTAAGGGAAAATTAAGGGGGGGTGTTGGGATGTAATTTTATTTGGTCAAATATTATTTATGCTAACTTTCCTTATTTGTGTCCCCAAGTCAATCTTAAGGGCGGATGTTGGTTAATCTCAACTTAGTGGACATTAATCAATGCCATAGTTATGCTAGAGTTAATCACTATATATATATAATGAAGGCAATCCTGCTTAGAGTGGAATTTTATTCCCCCACAGGGTTTCTCCACTATACATCTGTTGTCAATCTTTATGTGATGATGTGCAATATCTGTGGAGACTCTACTTTCCTTGTGGCATTTATGTTCTGAAATTTAATAGTGGATGCTGTAATGGAGACTGGCCATAAGCTCTGAATCCTGAAAAATCTTCTCAATCAGCTGGAAAGTGTCGTCAGTTAATGAAATTTTTCTGAATCCCAGAAACATTTCCAGGACATTTCTGAAAGGCTGGAAATAGCTCAAGTGGTTTAGGCTGTTTCTCAGTGATTTTAAAGAGTTTTTGGAAACCATTTTTTTACTTAAAACTTGAAGAAAACAGGAAAAAGAGGGTTTTCTAACCCTGCCTATCCCACTAACTCTAAAGTAACTACACTAAAGCACATTAAGCTGAAAAATCTTTAAAATAAAAAATAATACATAGAATTCATGGGAGGTGAATGGCAAAACAAGCAATGAAAAGAGTGGGGTTTTCTATCAGCAAAGATAATAGTTTTCTACAGAAATTTGTTCCCGTTTCCAAAAACTTATTTCCTATCATTTCTGTTTCTCATTTTTTATACTTGGGGACACATTGGCTATGAGCGAAAATCAAGGAGGAGAAAGAGATGTTAAAGAGGAGAGAGATCTAGTGGAGAGATTTAAAAGGGCTACAAAGCAACCAATCAGAGAGGTGACAACAACAAGATCTAGGGAAAATGTAAGAATGGTTTTATATTGGAGAATGAGATGATGGAAAGTCCAAAAGAGATTTTAAATGGGATATGGACAAAAATCCATTAAATGTATGGGGATGTTGTTGACATCCTTGGGCAATCAGTCAGAAACACATCAAAAGTGAGAGAACCAGTCAAGTCTCAGAAAGCTCAAGTAGTGTTAATGCTGAAAATGCTGGAGGATATCAAGAATCAAGGGGGCTGAGGGAAAATTGGAAGTCAAAAAATGATGGGATAGAAGTGCATCTGCACACTGTGCAGGCTGTAAAGGTGATGACAGAAGAACAAAGAGACATGACGAGATATGTCTTCATCCACCTGGTAGAAGGGATCTCCCATCCACATGATGTGGCTCAGGTGGGTGCCATCAATGATGAATGTGGCAGAAGGAAGAAAATTATATTAATGTCTACAGATGACCAAATTAGGTCCATGGGAGTCAAAAGTACATCAAGAAAGGATGGCAACGAAAGAATTTCCGAAGGCATCTCCTTGAAAGAAAAGGCAAAAAAACACAAATCTAGGATAGTAAAATGACAAATCACAAAATAAGAAGACAGGGGGTGGAGTTTTGGTCGTCTGCTACTTCAATATGATTCACGCCACCTCTATTCTTCTCTGCACCAGAGACTCTCTCTCTCACAGGTCCTTCATGCGAGGTGGGCTTTGTCAGACCCAGAGGACCGCTGGGTTCACTGTCTTTGTAGTGTTTGGTCGGTGCAGCTTTCCTATAAGCTGTGAGTTTTTCCTTGGCTGGTAATCTATCAAGGGATCACATCTAAAGCCAAGCTCTAAAGCCAGGCTCGCAAAAAGTTGTCTTTCAAATGGCCTTTGTCCACTGTATCAGTGGTCGGAAACTGTCAAGCATATATTTTGGGAGTGTTGGTTTACGAAGTGGTGTTGGAGTTTCTTGAAGGATCATCATTCCACCTTGTTTCATAGCAAGATTCACTGGTGCACAGCTTTGTTCAGGGATGGTCTGTTGATGTTTTTGTAGCTTCGGGAGGTATTCCCACAAGTGGCCTTGGTGTCGGGCATGTGGAAATCTTTGTTGGCATCTTGTTGCACTTTCATTTCAGTGAAAACATCCTTGGAATGAAGTTGGGGCTTCATGGACTTGTGTAGGGGCTTCACACCCACATGGAGCAATTAATTATTCTAATTTAATGTTGAGTTGTCTTAGGGATTCTCACATGCCCGCTTTGAGTTGTATAAAAAGAGATCAATGTGAGAGATGAAACATAATGTTATTGTGGCATTCTTCTTGGAGTGACAACTGTGGTGACTTCAGTCCAGCCATGGAGGGAGGTTGAAAGGCCTTGTTGCCATCCTAATACACACCTACAATCATGGAGAAGTCTCCAACCCACTTGGTGTGTCCTTGGAGGCACAAACCTAAGTCTAGACCCACTGTCACCTTGATCTAGACTCCTTCCGTCTAGGCTCACTCCTAGGGAAGCCAAGGGGGGTAGAAGCCAAGGGGTGTAGACCCTATTAAACTATGTGAAGTTTTGTTGTTAAAGTTCTAGGAGTTAATTAAGTTATCAATTAGGAAGACCCAACCCAATGACAAGCAGCAATGCAATATGCAGTTCTTTCAATGATAGGCAAACCTTTATTTATAAAACAACAATTAGACCAGTGCCTAAAGATTATCAAAATTGACTTATTGAGATATACACTATGAAAGATTACTGTACAAGAATGAAACAAGCTTATGAAATATATAAACAATGAATTGAAAAATAACTTTACACTTGAAACAATTATGTCACAAAATAAAGAATGCTTGCAATAAAGAATAAAGAATGCTTTGATAAATGTAAATACTCACAAGTAAGGAATTTGTTGAAAGTAAATGAAAAGTAAATGCTTGAAAAAATAAATTGCTTGAAAGGAAATTGCAAGGAAATGTAAATGTTGTGAAATGTGAGTAGGTTGATTTTAATTAATTTTAGGTCTCTCTTGAACTTAGGGGGATTAGATGTGAATTGTAGCAATCATAAGTGTCATCGCACAGTTTGTAGTTTAAGTTATAGACTAGAGGATAAGGGTCAAACTGGCGTAACAGGGACCTACCCCACCCAATATCACCACAATGGGGAGGTCCTTTCTATTTAGGGTGGCTAAGCCCAAGGGAGATGTCCCTAGCAATCTGGGGTTTGAAAGGAAAAGGCTCAAAGGATTAAGGCAAATTTCCCCTTCACAGATTACCGCCCAGAAGATAGTCAAGTAAAGAATAACCACAGAAAAGGCACCTGCTTGCGAGACAAGGCAACAATGAAACTAGTACATGCAATAGTGGTTAATACTTCATAAATAATGACTATCAAAATTTAATGTATATGAGCATATACAGCAGTAATTATTGACGAAGTCAATGATTGCAATTATGACAATAGCTATATAATGCTACTTGTCAATAAACACTAGAATAAGGAAACATCTAATGAAAATGATCAATCCTTAAATTAATTCAATGCATTAAATGTCATTAATTGCTCATATACAATAGAGTGATGCGCCAATATCCTAGGGATGACGTCAGCCTCTTTTTAGGGTTAGTATAACAGACAAAGAAGGTCAACGTTTTGCTAATCAGTCAATGAATATCATCAATCTATCAATGTCTATCACAAGATGACCAAGCCAGCAGTATTTTCTATCAACATTAACTCAAATAAGGCATGACGTCATCATCAATTGCTAGGTTAGTAGGGTTGTTGCGTCAAGTATGACGTTAACCCTAGTTAGAGACGTTAGGGTTAGTTAGGGTTTCAAAATTTGAAAGTTTTAAAGATGAATTTGCACAACAAGCTCAACGTTTGAGAGAATACCAGTGCCTTAGGGTAATATGGAGTCAAAAGTAAGGGCAAAATCTCAGGAGGATTTAAATTTAAAGACTAGAAGGTTAGGTTCTATGGTGCTGCAATGGCAGGGCCCTAGAATCAAAACCCTAAGGGAAGGAGGCTCATTCTGGTGTTGCTTAAGCAAGGCCTCATGCTCCTTCCTCTTTCTCTAAATACTCTTTGGCAAAACGGCTAGCTTCAAAGTACAAGTCTAAGAGAGAAAAGTGTTGCGGGGGCAAGGCTCTTCAAACCCTAAAAGGTTAAAACCCTAGGTGTAGAATTAACTAGGCCTAGGACGTCTCCCCTCTTCAACCTATACTTAAATGATAACTCAGAAAAAGAGAGATAAGTGTAGCAACGGCTAGGCTATATCTTCCTTAATCAATGGCTAAAACAAGTTTCTCAAGCATGGGGACATATAGCAAGGACCTACTTGTGTGCT
>JZKD02S1693881.1:407171-420903 GCA_000966675.3 Picea glauca | reverse complement strand
ACTGGGAGGAGGCAACACACTTTTCCTTCCACCTCGTCCCCATCACTTACCACCTCAGAGGGAGCATCTGGAGCAATTGGAGCTTCCACTCCAACCTCATCTAGAGTACCTCCACAACCACCTACTGCTTCCAGAGGAAAATTGATGCCCTTTACCCGTAAAAGGGCTAGAGCAGCAGCAACACCACGACATAGAGGGAATCAAGATTTGGATTCCTATGATCTATCATTTTCATTTTATCATGTACTAATTAGTATCTAGATGCCTCATGATGATTCATCTCATGAGATACATTTATTTTGATCAGTTGATGTGATTTTGTATCTACTATCATCCTATCAGGAACATGTTTCAGAATTTTCAGTTTAGTAACGATATGTGACGACTTGACATCTTATGCATCTTATTTATTGGTTGTATTTTCATATTTATGTAGAAAAGTGTTTATTTGATGTTGTTGTTGCTTTACAAGTTTAAAAAATTGAAAAAAATGATTGTTTTTGTATTTTTTTTGAGGTCTTGCGACATATTCTGACATTTTCGGCCGATGTCGCCGAGAAGTTATATTCCGGACCCTCGCCGACACTTTCCCTGACACGACATATACAGCATTGCCTGGAACAGACCGTTCAGACGAGGAGTTGTGGACTATTGCAGCTTGGTGGTGTGACAGGTTAGGAGTTTTGGTGGATTGGCAAAGAGCTCGGTTCACAGCAGTATGTTATGTGGCGGGTTGCCAACTTCGTGGATGGACTTTTGGTGGCTTGTCATCTAAGTTGCAGGAAACGGCCCCCTGGGTGTCGTACTAGTACCCAAAACCTACCGAAACGGGTACGAAACTCCACCGAAACGTCGTCAGTCGTACCATACGACATTTTCTGATTTGGAAACAGCGTACAGTACTGCCTACTAATTTTCAAGCATAAACAAATATAGAAGATAACAGTAGTGTTCTTTACTTCTTTACTCATTTACAGAGACAAATATTTATCCTAGGAAACCCTCAAGGGGAAGAAAACCCAACAAACTTCTTGTGATATATTATCAGTCAAACAAGTACAATGATAGTACAAGACTTCTCTTAGAAAGAGATAAGCCAGTAACACTTACTGTTGTCTCTGTGTCTTTAAATATCTCTAAGTCTCTACTCAGATCTACCCTCAGTCTTGTCACTGCTACTGACTCAGAATTGTCCTTAAGTTTGACTCAGAACTACCCTTAAGGCTGCTTCAGAATAGAGTTACTTTGTTGCCTCAGAACAGAGAAAAATTGTTGCTTCAGAGCTAAGATATCAGTCCTTAGAAAAGGCTTCTAGTTGTTGTCCAGAACAGCATAATTTTCCTTCTAGTTGTTGTCCCAGAACTGTGTTATCTTCCTTATATTTGCTGCCCCATAACTATGTTATCTTCCTCCAAAAATACACTTCCTAGCTGCTACACAGAATAAGCCTAGGTTGCTCCCTTGGAATAGCTTAGTTGCTGCTCAGAAGTATGCTAGTTGCTCCCTCAGAATATTGAGTATTGAACTCTTATGAAAAACTGATATACAAAATTGATATCAAGAATGAATGGAGAAGAGGGCGCCTCCCTCTCTTTAAATAGCAAAGAGTCTAGGTTAGGAGTTTTAGGTTAGGGCCGCCTTATCTTAGCATAGGTGCTAGGGTAGGTGGCCGACCTAGCTAGGAAAGGTGGTCGACTTACTTTAGAGGAGGGCGGTTAAGGAAGGGACAGCTGGCAAGGGGCAGCTTAAATAGGGCAGTTTAAGGGGGTAGCTTAAGGGTGCAAGCTTGAAGAGCTACTAGAGGAATATCCTCTGCAGTTGCTCTAAATTTTAACACGACCGATGGAGTTTCGGTGGAGTTTCGGCCTGTATGACAACCGTTTCGCCATATTTTTTCTTGTTTGCGGGCCTGGCCAAGAGGGTCGTGGGTCCCTTCGATGGCAAAAAATACCCTCGTTAACCACTAATAAACATTTTAAATCTGTCCAAACATCATCACTATTTCACCCACCCTATTAATTAATGGTAATGTTAAGTGACATTCTCCTTTATCTTTCATTTTCATCCTTTTACTTAAATTTTTAACATTACCATTGATTGTTTCAGGATGATTGAGAGTGGTTCCAACTTCATTGGACTTCATATGCAGAAAGTAGAATTTTAGGTCACATTCAAAATTTAGCAAACTTAATGGTTTTCAGAATTTCAAGATTGGCAGGATTACAACGTTTCCACTGGATTGTATCATGTGTAAGGGTATGGAACTAGCATTTAATCAAGAGCATCAAGCCCTCTATGTACCTCGATGTCCATCGGTTAACATTTTTGGGGTTGATCCAAGTATCCTCATGCAAGGCATTACACCTATAACTCTATGCCACATGTCTTAGACATGGTTTTCTTTCTAAAATGTCATTTATGTGTATCATTATTTTTTCCTGCAAGATAATGTGTTATCTTTTTCCCCTGACATTTCCATTTTTGGAAGGTCGCATTTCCTGACGTACCCATTTCGGAAACTTCTAGACGTTTCCCCGTTTCGTGCAACTTAGCTTGTCATAGTGAATTACGATGGGTGCAGCTCAGGTGCTTTGGCACGGACAAGATAGCCTCGTATGTTTCGCAGATTGATGAGATAGAGTCTTCATCGAGCCAGAGAGTTGCATGCTTCACAATGAGTCAAGGTGCAACAGTGTATGAGGTATTTGACCCAGGAGGATGAGGACACTTGTAGAGGTCTAGAGTGAACTAGAGTGAGTGTCCAACCGTAGCTTGGGACTGTTTCAGAGAGAGGATACAAGCTCAGTTGCAGTGTGTGCGTAGACACAAAGAATTTTGTGACTTGGATGATGGACTTGGGTAGAAGTTCATTGGATGGTTGTGACTTGGGTAAGTGGGATGCTTACCTTGAGAGGATTACATGGTTCTTATACAGTGGGAGCCACCCGCAGATGATAGGGGCACAGAATTTGTTCAAGAACTTCACAGAGTCTGACTCAAGTATGTACATGGAGCTTGGTATGAGGACCAAGCATGTAGTGCAGGGATTTGGTACAGTCTTGTTCCAGATGAAGTCAAGAGATGTGCTGCGAGTGGAAAATGTGCTATGGGTGCCAGGAGTGTGTTCTCAGACTCAGCAATTGAGGAGAAGGGCTATGCAGTTTTGTTCCGGGATGGACAAGTGTTGGTGTTTATGTAGCTTCAGGAGGTATTCCCACAAGTGGCCTTGGTGTCGGGCATGTGGGAATCTGCATTGACACCTCGTTGCACTTTCGTTTCAGTGAAAATACCCTTGGAATGAAGTTGGGGCTTCATGGGCTTGATGATGGACATTGTGGGCTTGTGTAGGGGCTTCACACCCACATGGAGTAATTAATTATTCTAATTTAATGTTGAGTTGTCTTAGGGCTTCTCACACACCCCCTTTGAGTTGTATAAAAAGAGATCAATGTGAGAGATGAAACATAATGTCATTGTGACATTCTTCTTGGAGTGACAAGTGTGGTGACTTCAGTCCAGCCATGGAGGGAGGCTGAAAGGCCTCAGATCTGCTGTTTTATTATTGTTTTGGGCAGGTTTCCTTGGTGAAGAGGGCCGAGTAGGGAAGAAGCAAGGGAGAGGCCAGCCGCGGGCTTGTTGAGGGCTGGAGTAGAGCTCGGCCAAGATAGAAAAGGCAGCTGGAAGCCAAGGAAGAGCAGGCTGCAACCTAGAAGAGGCTCGGCCTGCTAGGAGAAGCTAGCCGCAGCCTAGAGGAAGACTCAGCCAGCCTAGGAGAGGCTGCTGCAGACTTGTGGGGGGCTCGGCCTGCAAGGAGATAGCAGCAGCAGCAGCATACCTGTAGGGTGGTCTCTGAGGCAGCCGCAGACACAGGAGGCTAGTACAGCAGGTTAGGGAGGCTCGGCCTAGTGGTTTAGAAATTAGGACAGTAGCCAAGTGCTGGGACAGTTCTGGGCATTTTTGGGCAGTGTTGGGGGCTGTTACAGCCACCCTAGCAGCAGTACTGAGGGCTGCCATTAGGGCTGTAACAGCCAGGACAACAGCAGACCTTGAGGACAGGGACAACAGATTTTTGAGGGCAGTTTGAGGGCAGCTCTGAGAGCTGTAACAGCCACCTTAGTAGCAGTTTTGAGGGCTGCTATTAGGGCTGTTACAGCCAGCATAAACAGCACTCTTGTAGCAACAGTTGACGGCTGTCACAGCCACTCTAGTTGCAGAAAAAGGGGCCAACCCCTATGGTGGACAGCAGCAAGAGAAGAGCAGGCCGGTGGCTGGAAGGACTCAGCTGCAGCCTAGAAACCTCAGTTAAGGATAGTGGATAAGGCTGGAAGGAGTCAGGACTCAGACAAACTTGTACAAGGGTTGCAGAGGCAGAGGAGGGTTTGAGGTGGCAATGGATGCAATAACCCTCAGCCTCAGGATAGAAGACTTGGACACGGAAACCAGGAGGGTTTTAGCAGTGTTTTGTAAGTACTTTGGTATTATTCTTTTGTGTAAGAATTGGGCCATTTTTCCCCAGTACGGGAGCCCATTGTTCTGGGTTTAAGAACAAGTGATTTTGGGCTTGAAATTCCTATGTACTTTATATGATTCAATTGCTGGTTTAATTTCCGCTGTGCTATGTTGTTAGGCATCTCAGTGTGTTTATGTTTACAGTTCAAATTGTGTTAATTTGTGTATACTGTTGAGAACCTAGACCGGACCTGAGATGTGTGTGCACCAAGTCTGGATGCACTCCAAAATCTAACATGGTTGATATCTTGTGAGGGATGCTTTTGTTGGTATATGGCATTGTTTGCAAATCTTCGTGGATTTTGTGCTTTGGAAGATAAGGTGTGAGTTTGTGTTTGAACAAGAGATAAGTTCTCTGTCTGCCTTTATGTCTTTATGGAGAGATGAGGTACATCATCAACTGTTGGCTAAAGGAACATTGTTGATCAAAGAAGCCAAATCTTTTGATCCAACTGCATATTCAGATTTTATTTCAGCATTAGCTATTCTCAGGAAGAGGTTATGATCTTCATTGTATATACCCTTGCACTTCTTGCATTTTTGTTTGTAAATATTTTTCCTTTGCACTTCTTGCATTTTTGTTTGTAAATATTTTTCCTTTGCACTTCTTGCATTTTTGTTTGTAAATATTTTTCTGTGAATATAAGAAGTATTTTTCAAAAAAAAGGCAAACCCAAACAGGGGTGGTCAAGACTGAAGACAAGGGGGAATATCAGCCTTAATTGAAGTCAGGTTTTCGGGGCCATTTTTGTCTTCTTAGTACTTGTATGCTTTTGGTTATTTTTGTTTTATGGCACCCTACATGGTGCTGGCAGATAGTAAATGGCTCCTTTTTGCAATCGTAATTGCTGTCATAGTAAAATTGGTGGTGGGGGGGTGGATCTTGTGTTGGAGACGACTAACATGACCATGACCCACCAACTTGGGGGTAGACTTCATAGGACTTCATTAACCGCCCTTCTGTCCAACCTCTAATTTCTTGTCATTAACCTCCATCACAATGGCACAGGATACAGGTTGGCAGGTATATGGTTGGGCGTTTGAGCTATTTATAAAAGCAGATGGTATTCCAGCAGTTAGATAGTATGGTCCACAGCTTATACTTTTCATTCACATTTTGATTTGAAAACAGTGTTGCATACAAAATACAAAACATCTGTCAAAGGGGGCTTGCCGGGTTGGTGAAAGCAGGGTGTTGTTATTGCTCCGACCAGGATTCAAGTCTCCCAGCAACATGTTTTCCCCTTACAGGCAGTGCTTGTCATGTATATTTGTGTTTGTGGTGGGGTTAGGTGCAAGTCCTGGGCGAATTTGGTGGAATAGATAACGCCCCATGGCTTTACAGTTGAAGGATTCCACTTTGAATGTTGTAAGCTGATATTCTCCTGGATGGGTTAGGAGAACCTGCCGCATCAAGATAAATAGATATACATCTGCCAAAGGCCATATTGAGGCCTATTAACAATGTAGGTCCTGTCTACTGATTCAATTTCCACAAGTTCAATTCAGCTACAAACATAATGCCTTTGACAAGCCAGCTAGCTAGATTCTTCAATGCTTCTAAGTCCTGAATTAACCATTGAAATTCAACAAAAAAAATTATAAGAAACAGGAGAATACCTAGAGGTCAGTAAGGCAAGAATCTGCAGAGGGGGCACCAGCCGGGACACCAGAGCCTGCTCGATATACTTCCATAACATGGGTCCATTGTTGCTCCAACATAGAAGGGATATCAGCAATTGGCCCAACTCCAGACAGGGCATCATAATACCTGCTCCCTGAAGGCACTTGTTCACTTCAACCGCCCACGAAAGAGGAGAGCCCCTCTGCTCCTGGGAGAACCTTGTCAGCTCCTTGACCTGTTGCCACCATGGCTGCTCCTCGGTGCCCATCATTAAAAAATATTACATATACACTGAGACTCACTCCTTTACATACATGATACATTTGTGATCTAAATTTTTAGTGCCCACATGGTCTTAAAGCCATCTGTACAGTTCAGGCGTGACACATGATGTTTGATAAGGTTGCACGGTTCCAAGACTTTGAGTAATCCAAAAAAGCTTCTAGAGGCCAGAAGCCAGGGAAAAAGTACTGTGAAATAACAGGTAGGGACCCAACTAAATTGAGAGGCTACAAAAGATCTTTGAAGTGAGGAAGGATGAATGTTTTTCCTTTGATTTTCCTCTGTACCTATACACGTGGCTTTGTGCGCCTTGAACTTTGAATCAGTTGTTAATAGAAGCTTCTGATGACCATCCAGGTCATTTCCGTATGTGAATGGATGGTCGTCTTTTCCGGCTTTTCATTTATGAGCATGGTCGGTTTAAGAAAACTTGCATATGTGGACAATTATGGAGTACTGTTACGGATTAAATGCATTGCAAAGACAGGAAATTGTCAGGAATCACCAGCAAGGGAAGCAAGAGGGTCGCACACGCAAACAAAATAACAACTCTGATTTCTTTAAACTCGATAAATCGATTGCTGGACGTTTGTTCTTATCCCAGTGTAATTTTATAAATTAGTCAATTTTAGTAATGGTAGCGTGAGGATATTTCCGACCAATTCCGATAAATCGATTGTTGAAAATTTGTTCTTATCCATTTGTACTTATAAATCAGTCAATTTTAGTGATAAGGCGTTTGACAATATTTTTGACCAAATTAATCAAATTTAAGTGTTTAGTATTTCATAAATATTCTTAAGAGTTTCTCAAAACACCCTCACAATGCCGCAGATACCTCAAAAGTCACGTGCTAAGCATGTCGGATGGCTGTAATTTAAACGTTTTAATTTTTTAATTTTGGTTTTTTTTGGATTTTTGTTGTTTAAATTTGTTGTAGATCAGGGATTGTTGGATTTGCAGATTTGAGTGGTTAAGTCTATATAATTCAAATACTCTAGAGGTTTTTCAGCATGTTGAATGCATTAAAAATTTTGGTTTTTTTGGGGATTTTTTCTGTTTAATTTTGTCGAAACTAAACATTATTTGATCTCCAGATTTGAGTGGCTAAGTCTGTATAATTAAAATACTCCACAGGTTTTTCAACATGATGAATCCATTTATACATTTAAAAATAAAATTTAAATAACAGAAATTTATAATTTCATCTAAATTTATGTAATCAAATTCAACAAAAAAATAACAAAACACCCTTATAAATTTACTAAAAAATACATAAAAATAGGATATTTCAGATTCAAGTATCCTTGTACATTATACATTTGGAACTTTTAATATTTTGATAAGAGGTATTTAAGGTTTGCTACCTCTAAACCTTGACAAAAGACTTAGATATCTTTCATAAGCTTTTATCAAAGAAAATCCTTTAAAATTCATTAAAAATACATTTAAAAAAAAAAAATTATATTTGTTATTTATATTGATTGCAAGGAATGCTTTATAGTGTTATAAAGGGTGAAAGGTCATATTCCTCATGTTAATATAGGGAAATATAGGGTGTTTATAATGTTAATAGCTTTACTATTAATTTAATTGATTGACCAAGACTTTACAGGACCAAATCCAGTCCCAGATATTTACGTTTCTTACCGAGTTGTATATTCTGTTTCATAGCTAGCAGTAGCACCCACCACCACTATAGCACCATCAGCATAAGAGGCAGAAGTAGCAACAGTTGGCTCATTTCCAATCCCACTAGCAGCACTAGCATCATTAGCACCACTAGCAACAGCACTAGCAGCAGAGTCAGTTGAAGAAGCACTAGTTCCAGATCTTCCAGCACCAGTTGTTTCACCCACAAGAGTCTGTTTGCTTGTTAGGTTTTGAGGTAGTTTAAATTTTTTAAGTTTTTATTTTTTTAGGAAATTTTTCCTATGGGTTTTGTCCAAAATCTAGTTAGAAATTTAGAAAAATAGTTGGAATTGTAGATTTCAATTGTTGAGATTGCATGTAACAGGTGCTCTAGGAGAGTTTTTGAGGGCATTGAATCGATTATGCATTCAAAAACACAATTCGAGCACTATAAAATTGTAATTTTGTCAACAATTGCTTTGTCTGATCCAATAATAATCACCAAAAAAAATAAAAAACATACAACAATTAGACTATGTTGTTAGGTTTTTCTCTCCATTCTTTATGTGACATGTATGTTCGATGTGCATGTGAACAATAAATAAACTTTGTTGGATACACATGAATGATGTTTTGCTTGGTCCTCTCCACCCTCCTCAATATGCTAAGAAGGTTGTTTTGGAAGTGCCTTTATGACTATCAAAAATCTCACACCTCTTTCTCTTCATTATTTTGTATTGGTTGTGAGGATTGGTTTACATCGACATTAAAGCCCCAATATGGCATGATCTTTATGTCATTTAAAGTGATAGTGACCCTCCTAACCATATAATAACATAATCCTTATTGTTTCCCTCGAAGAGTTTTATAAACTTTGTTCGAAAAACTTTTGAAATTTTCGTCATTGTTCTTGATGATGAAACCCATGTGGATTTTACTTTTCTTTTCTTAATTATATACACTATTTATTTCTATTTATTTCTATTTTTATCTTGTTATTATTGTTTTTATTATACACTTTGAGTGGGCTTAATGGTTAAGAATATATTGTCTTATTTGGAGGTCACAAATCCAAAGGGGATAGGGTATGTACACTTCACTATATGTATAATTAGTCTTCGATATTATTAGTCAAATAAACATAAGTACATTGTACATGTAAATTATAAAAATTTGTTTTTGAAACTTTCCTAAAAAAAATTAATAACAAAATTGCTTAGTACATCGATTTTGATGGTAGAACACCCAAACTTGAAGTTGGGTTTCACTAAAGGAACTCTTATGAGGGACAAGACCCATTAGTTTTTTCTTAAATTGGGGGGATTAATAATTGGAGAGAGTAACCTACGCTAGCCCCAAAATTTAACCAATTGGTTGGCACTATACCTCCTTATGGCATATGCAACATCAAGTAAGTCACATATATCATAATCTCGCGCATGGCCTAGATTCATGATGTTTCAATAGTGGAACACATACTTTTTTAGTCAATCCATTCGAGCCAACATGACAATTATTGGCCAACATGTCACTAGTAGGACCTGAACTTAGGTGAGATGATTAACAAACTCACATCCCACCATTTAAGCTATGACCCCATGATGACAAGACACATTAGTTAATACCATTCTCACACTTTCAATAATGGGACTTTCATGTGTAAACAAGGAAGGTGAGGGTAGTTTGTATTTTGTTGCCGAAAACCCTTACAATAGTTTTAATAACAATGAAACCCATTTATAATGGTTTATAAAAAAAAAATGGTTCCATTAACATAAATAAGTCAAAGATTTTGAGTTTTTTAAATCCAAATTATTTTTCTCATAACTATTTTAATTATAATTTTGATCCCTAAGGTCTAGAGCAATCGGTGAGGGAGTGTGTTGTTAAGGCACTCTGTCATTGAAAACCACTGGTTTGAAACTCCTGGGGACACCTCAAATCCAACCATATTAAGGGTTGGTGCGGTCCAGGTCGGGTGTGACTTTGACAGCTTAGATACCCCTGGGTTGTGGCATCTCAACCCTCGCCAATCAAATAACTAGAGCTTAATGAGTTGACTCAAGTGATTGAGTGTTGTGAATTACAAATAGATTAATTATCTCTATAAATATTATCCAGCCTCACTTTGTCTCCATTGAATTAGATAGCCAAAATTGATGAAAAAAATCATATTTATATCTATTAAATATTTAATAAATTAATTAATATTTAAATCATTTTATAAATTACAATAAAAAATAAATAAAAAATAAAAATTATTTATATTTTGTTAAATTAGTTGACTTAGAGAATAGACATTCTAAGAAATCTGATCCAAATGATGCGTCTCCGATGCAAAACGGTGACAAAATTCAATACATCACAACTCATCTAGAAGACCATGACATAATAAATATAGTCTTTGTTGAGTCCTTTTAATTTTATGTGGGGTCCTCATTTTTCAATATGATATACATCAATGCTTCACCAATTAAAGGGAACAAACAAACAAAATAGTACTTAACAACATTGTCTTATCAAAATTATTCTTTTGTCTTTATTTATCAAATTCAAAATCACTCTACACATGTTTTGACCATGTAAGTGTTCATAAGAATAGTTTTAGAATTCCATTTAATAACTTCATATTGGTCCATATTGGTGTTCAACTCCATATTGGTGTTTGTTCATTTGACTAAGCTTAGTACTGAACTTATTTATTATATTATAATTTATAATTTTTTAATATTTTTTATTGTATTTCAAGTTATATATATAGTTAATTTCTATTTCATAAAAAAATTTAAAATGTTTTATAAAAATAAAGTAATAAAATTCAATCATTAAAAACACATTTTCATGTAAATATAAATACAAAGTAAAATAGGATACATTATAAAAACAAGAAGAAGGCTAAATATTCTACATTTTTTACTATTTCAAGTTTGTTATTTGTGAAATCTGATCAAGGAACTTCTGTAAAATTTACAATTTTGGATTGATGAAATTGTTGCTTTTAAATTATAAATGGAGTCAACATCCTTGAATGTTAACATCAAATATTAAGGCAAATATGCTTATTTGCCTTTTTATTATTTTGAGTGGTTGGAAAAAGTAATTTACCCATTATCCATGTTTTGACAATTATGATTGTTTTCATATATGTAATAATAGAGATCATTTCAATGTAACCTATATAAAATGCTATGTTGTATATTCATGTTTTGGTGCAATTTTTTTTTATATATGAAGGTATTAGTAAAAATTAAAGGGTAATCACTAAACACAACATAACTGAAAAAGGCTACTAGTTTATACCATCTATATTTATCTTCTTATTGTCATTTGATTTGTTAGAGTTTTTATATTATTAAGTTTTTTATACATTTTAATAGGTGTGATCCATTAATAGTAGTAATTGTAGTTACAAGTCATGTATTTGACTAGAAAGAGAGGCTTGAAATCATAGTAGAAATTGTTCTAGTAAAAGAAAGATCTAATAGCGAAAAAACCCTAAGCCGACTGTCTGAGTCTGAGTCCCGATCGGCGACTGGCCTCAAGGCCGAGTCCCATCTCCGACTGTCTCGTTCGGCGTCGACCTTGCAGAGGCCGCGGACCCTAGCGTACAATTTGGAGAAATAGAGGAAGGTTCTATTGCATATGACAAGAATACAAACAGATCCAGAAACCAGTGGAGGGTTCGGCGCTCGGACACCATTGCAAAGGGAGCGTCGGCGCTGGACAACAGGTGTAGGGGCGCGTTGTGGTTATTAAAATTCGCAGGTTTTTAAAAGGAGCGCCGAGAGCGAGCCAACGCTCCCCTTACTGACCAAAGGGAGCGCCAGCCCTGTGCTAGACTTACGCACCACTCATTCTTTTGGTCCAGCGCACCCGTATAACCTCCAAAGGAGCGTCGACAAATGAAGTTTAAAGAAATGTGCCCCTGAGCCCTCTGTGCCCTCCCATCCAGCCTGCGACTTTCCTCCAGACCATGGCTGCCTCCGGGGAGCCCGATCCGCCTCCGGAGGTTCTAGCATTCAGAACCATGATCGTTGTTGTCCCCAAACGCCCTCCATCTGCGTCTCAGCAGAAGTTTGTAAAGAAATTGGACACAATCCCTTCGGTGGCCCTCCCGGAAGAAGAAACCTGCAAAGCGGCCTTGAATCTAGCTGAGAGGGGCCTCATAGGACAGTTCACCGGCCTCTAGGCCTCACCCAAAACGGTGGAAGAGTGGACTCAAAGGAACTGGAAGCCATTGATCAAAGAAGGAATCAAAAAAAAAATCGTAGGTAAGGGTTTCTTTGTGTTTGTTTTTGAAAACCCGGAGGACAGAGGAGTAATCTTCAGGAATGGGCCATACTTTATGGAACCCCAGGGCCTTTACCTAAACAAATGGACGCCAGATTTTGATCCTACCCAAGATGTCCCTTCTGCTGTCCCGGTTTGGGTTAGGCTTCCTCATTTACCTCTCCACTGCTGGAATCAAAAATCCCTCCAGATTATTGGCAATGCGTTGGGAAAATACATAGACCAAGCAGCACGAAAGGATCAGTATTCTTGTGCTCGTATTTGCGTAGAATTGGATCTAGAAGAGGGGTTACCGGAAGCAATCAAGCTCAATGTAGCAGGGTGGACGCATGTTCAGGAGTTGGACTATGAGCAGCTACCTTTTAAATGCAGACATTGCCATGGGCATGGACACTTTGCAAAGCATTGCAAGAAGAAGGCTGAGGAACAAGTAGATAAACAAAATGGGGAACAATGGACCCTAGTCCAGAAAAATGCAAACACAAAAAAAGGCACAGGTAAAGGCAAGATGGCCGGAGGACCTAGCAGCTCCAGAGCAGGCCAAGAAGCGGAAGCAAATCCAAACGGGACAGTAAGTGCGCAGAACAATCAAACAAATTCAACCCAAGAGAATATGGAACAGGCAGACACACCACCTTCAAACAAAGAGGGAAGGGAGCCAGTTTAGACTGAAGCCAATCAAGGCAGCCCCTCCAATCCCTCGTACGCAGAAATTAAAAGGAAAAAACCAGTGGAAAGCTCAGGTTCTTCAGAGGACGAAACATATGAGAAACCCTCGAAAAAAGCAGGAAGAAAATCCCACAAAGAAAAGAGGGAGGAGGAGGCGGAAAGACTCAAAACACAAGGAAGTCAGTCTACAATAGAAATGTATATTGGGCGAAACATCAGACCAAGGCCTTCCAAGGGAGGCCTTAACCTCCCCCCCATAAGTAAATAATGAATCTCGTCTCTTGGAATTGTAGAGGATTGGGGAATCCCTCCAAAATCGAAGCAGTAAAGGACCTTTTGAAAGCAGACCCCTCATATATTCTCATGCTCCAAGAGACCAAAATAGAAGGGCAAGCCCTTCTAGAGATCAGCAGTTCAAAGTGGAATAAAAGATCAGGCAAAGCAGTCAACTCAAGGGGAACCTCTGGAGGCCTRGCAACTCTTTGGTCTRAAGACCTATTCCATTTAAATAAGCATCATGAAACCCAGCACTGGATATTTACGGAATTGAAGCACAAAGCAAGTAAGTTGTCCATCTCTCTCTTCAATCTTTATGTTCCTGTTTCCTACTTTGAAAAACGAGAATGTTGGAATTCTCTCTCTGTCTTTTTAGAGGAGACTTCTCCTAGCAATATCATTATAGCCGGGGACCTAAATATTGTAATGAAAGCTAAAGAAAAGAGGGGG
>JZKD02S1693881.1:380201-401837 GCA_000966675.3 Picea glauca | reverse complement strand
TGAAAAAAAAAATACAAATGCCATCAACTTTGAATTGTACAAAATATTATTTTATTTTATTTTAACTTTAACACTCAAATAATTGTGAAAAAAAAAGTACAATTGTCATCCATTTAAATCCTACCTAGAAAATATTATTTTATTTTATTTAAATGGACAAAAAGATGCCCATTAAATGAGAACAACCAAAAATAATAAAAAATGCATATCCATGTCAAAAAAGAAAGGGTTATTTATTTAACAAGATGGACCCCCAACTTTTGACAATATATATAAAAAAACAAGAAACATTTATTACAATAACATTGGGGGAAGTGAAGGCAGCAATAAGACTTCAAAGTTTTTGGCCAATAAGATATCACATAAATGAGATTTAAAATTTAAAATAAATAATTATTTTTTAAAACTTTGGATAAAGGGGTGTATATTTTATGGTCAACCATGAACTAATAAAAAGTCAAGCCTAACTCAAAGCTATATACCATGCTATCAGCAGGTATAAAAATACAAGATACATATCCAAGAGTTTATAAACACTAAACAATATTGTTCATTTGTCCATATTAAATGTGAATAAAGAGTGCACCCAAAACAACATCTATATAAAGAATAGTATACATATCCAAAGCTTATAAACCCAAAAAAATATTGTCCATTTGACTTTCATTTGCTCTTTTCATCTTTGATCAACTAAAATAAGCAAATTTATAAATGCAATTGTTTTTTAACATCAATTGAATGGATTAGTCTCTTTATACAATATAGTGGAATCCATAGACTCTCTTATCAATTATCAATCAAATGTACTCAAATATTCATATACAAATTAAGTTTTATTTTTATATACAATTTATGTTGTAATTAATGTCAATAAAATGAATTAATTTTCTTTTTACAAATTAATTAGTTTATAAATGTTATTCAATTTTAGTTTGATTGAATTTATAAATGTTTCTACTTAATATTAATTTAATTAATTAATTTTTCTATATAATTTAGTTGAATTTATAAATATCATTAAATTTTAACTTAGTTAATTTCATAAATATTTTTACCTAATTTTAATTAAGTAAATTAATTTATTTATATAATTTGATTGAATTTATAAACATTATTTAATTTTGCTTTACAACCTTTTTTTTTTCCAAATGGAAAAATTTTCAATTATATATTCATATAATTTGTTTTCAAAACAAAAAGATTACAAAATACGGTTGAGAAAAGATGTTGAAAGATATAATGTGAAAGATAGAATATGGGAGAGATGTTTATGTAACATAATTCATTAAAATAACAATAAAAACTTTAAATAATAATAAAACATTATAATAATAATAATAATAATAAACTATGTGATATATATATCAAAACCCTTAATAGATCACGAGTTAAATGGATCTTAAATATATTTAAATCATCTAAACAAAAACTTCATTCTTAATAATAATAATTTAAAATTAATTTTTTACATTATAATAATTCAAGATTAATTATTTTCAAATAATTTTTTTTTCCCAAAGTCGTAATTTTATTAAAGTAGTATAAAATTATACCCGCAAATCTATAATTGCTATAAAAATATAGGCAAAATATATATTGCCTTTGCATTATCCTTACAAAACTGTTTGTTCATCATATACAAAAGATTCAAAATATGTCATTCTTGTTTTTTTTATGCCCCATGACTTCCAAGTCATGTACATTGTTAATCCAAAAATCAGGAGTAATAGATGCGCTTTCCGAAGCTTCAATAAGTCGGTCCAGTATGGTCGGTGTATTTTTATATTTGTCCTTCCTGAAAGGGCCGGTGGTATTCAAAACTGTCATGTTCTGTGTATTATGTAATATGCCAAGAACCATACTCTAGTTGCGCGACTTCTTTGGAAAGTCGGTCGGCCAATGCATTCCTTTCCTTGTAGATATGTGAAAGAGAGATAATGTCAAAAGTTGAGATTGTCCTTAAAACTTCAGCAAGAAAAGGTCTAAGTCTAGCAGTGTGACAAAAATGTTCTTGTTTTAGCCATTTGATGATAAGAAGGGAGTCCCCAAAGACTTGTAGTGTAGTGCATCCTTTCTCTACTGCGAAGAGGAGGAGTAGTTTTAGAGCCATGATTTCAGAGAAGTTGTTGGTGCCAGGCCCCAGTCCAGCCTTGAGATAGTAAAAGTGTTGTTATGATAGATATAGACATCCCCCTACCCCACAGTTTAAATGGTCGCCCGTGGTTGCCCCGTCAAAGTAGGCCCACGACCGACCTATATCTATCTGTTCAATCTGTGCTCGACGAATATTTTTCATTCCCTGCTCGACTCCCAAGTTTAGAGAAGCGAGGATACTTAGTCAATTTGCAGCCACCTGAGGAGCAGACTGGGGTTCATCCCTGAAAATAGAGTTATTTCTAACGATCCATACCCCCCAGGCAGCATTGATGGGAAATGATTTTGTATTTGTTGGTGTCCGGTTGGAGAACCAGTCGAATAAGGCTTCTTCAAATGTTTCTCCTCGCCAAGGACCAATGGCCGAGTTTAAATTAGAAGCTTCCTCCCAAATTGAGAGGGTGAAGGGACATCATAAAAAGAGGTGTTCAATTGTTTCCCCATGTGCTTTGCAAAGTGTGCACCAACTCGGCCCATGAAATTGCTTTTTTTGGAGTATGTCCCATGTAGGCACTTTGTTTTCTAAAATTGACCAGGTTAAGAGCTTGCCTTTTGTTGGTCACTTTTGTTTCCAAAGTTTCTTCCACCACCACTTCACTTCTTGTTGGATTGGGTCGGTGTTTAAAAGAACATATCCAGCTTTTGGTGTGTAGAAACCTCCCAGGTCTCCTTCCCATATAAGTTCGTCCTCCCTTTAGCTCAGCCGAATGTTTGCTCTCCCAAGTGATCTTAGGTAGAGGTTCCAATTTACAGTGTCTAAATCATTTAACCCCGAAGTTATGTCGTCTTTCCAGCCTTGGTGCCACATAGTAGTGTGGAGAGGTTCTGCGACTTGAGCCAGATAGTAATAACCCCCACGATCTAATTCTGTGCAGAGTTCGGATGGTAGTAAGTGCTCCCTTATGCATCCCACCCAGGGGTCTCGGCCGATTCTTAGTGATTGTCCAAAGCCGACCAACCAGGCTAATCTGTTGCCAATCACTATAAAGGCTTGTTGTACTGACTTCCACATAACCGAGATTTCGATTGTTCGGTGGGAGGGGCTCCTGATCCATTCAGTCAAGGTAAGGGGGGCCACATATTTCTATAGGACAACTGTAGTCCAAAGGTTGTTTGTTGTGATTAGTCTCCATACTGATTTTGCCGCCAGTGCTTTGGAGAAAATGAAGATATTTTTTAATCCCCAACCTCCCAGGGCCTTTGGTTTGGCTATTTTGTCCCAATGTGCCCAAGGTAGTACTCGGTTCTCCGATTTCCCTCTCCATAGATAAGAGTAAGCTACCTTTCTTGCCTTTTCCAATATTCCCTTTGGGATCCACGAAAGGGACATCTAGTAGACGGGGATTTCTTCCAGTACTGACTTGATGAGTACTAGCCTACCGTCCCTTGAAAGCCATTTGTTGCTCTAACTCTTCAACCTTTTTTCCAACTTTGCCAGCAACTAGAACCAATTTGTCTTCCTATAATCATTTGGCTTTAGTTGAAACCCAAGATATTTGAGGCCCTCCTCCAGGTTAAGTGTTTGAAAAGGAAGAAGGTCAAGGTAATACTGTGTATATTCTTTTGCTGACTAGGAGAAGAGGATACTGGACTTTTGTGCATTGATCCTCATGCTTGTGGTTGTTCTAAAAAGTGTCAGGCCCTCTAAGAGTGTGTATGCATCTCGAGTCGAGCCATCACAAAAGATTAAAATATCGTCGACGAAGAGCAAGTCGGTAATGATCATACCATTTGTGATTTTGATACTAGCGAATCTTCCACCCAATTTTGCCCCAGAAATGAACCGGCTAAGTCCTTCGACCACTAGGAGGAAGAGTAAGGGAGAGAGCAGGCATCCCTGACGTAGCCCTCTTTCTGCAAGAAAGAAATTTGTGGCCGAGTCATTGAGTAGGATGGGGAAAGATACCAAGCTTAAACAAGCCATTATCTAATTTGTAAAGACCAGCCCGAAGCCCATGTGTATCAAAAGCATTCTGATGTAAAGCCAGTTTACTCGGTCGAAGGTTTTGGATAAATCGATCTTTACCACAACAACTTTTAGCTTCTTTAGTTTGATACTGTGGAGTCCTTCCTGTGCAACTCCTATGGCTTCCTTCAAGGAATCCAAATTGTTCACAGGAGATATGTTTGGAAAGTATCGCCTTCAGCCTCCTACTGATTACCTTGGAGATAATTTTGTAGAGGCAGTTGCACAAGGAGATGGGCGAGAAATATTAAAAAGTGGAGGGACTTTCTGATTTTGGAATGAGGGCTATAAAAGTGGCATTGATTGGATTGTGTATGTGTCCCCTTTCTCTAGATTCTTCGACCACCTTTAGTAGGTTAGTGCCTAGAATGTCTAAACAGCCCAAGTAGAATTTTATCGGCCATCCGTCAGGACCCAGGCTCTTTCCTCTTTGAAAGGATTGTAATACTTCTAGTAGTTTTCTTTCTGAGACCGGGGCTGTTAGTGGTTCTTCTTCATATTCTTCAATAAAGCGAGGGAATAATCGTGCTACTTTGATGATTCCCATGATGGACGCCCCTTGTTGTGCTGTGAAAATATCCTTAAAGTGTGCAGTGCCGAGTTCGGCAAGATCATTGTGTTTGTTAACTTCTTCCCCCCACTTATTCTTCAGAGCCCAAATGGTGTTATTCATTTTCCTGCCTCTGGCATATGCTTGAAAAACTTTGGTGTTTTCGTCTCCACGGGGCTAACCACAACACTTGACTCTTTAATCTCCATTACGCTTCTCTTTCTGCCAGAATGGTCCTGCGTTGAGTCTCTAAACCATACAATTTTTCTTTTGCTTCCTAATTGATGAAACCTTGACCACTTCCATTGAAGAGCTCTGCCAATTTTGTTTCGATATCGATCACTTCCTTTTCCTCTTTAAATTTTTTCTCTCTTGCCCACTCTTTGGTGGCTTGTTTGAGTCAATTGAGATTTTCTACGAAAAGTACTGTCGCAGGAGTCTGGGATTCTTCTGGTATCTTTACCCATAGCTTTCAAACCAATTCAATAAAAGTTGGGTCGTTAAGCCAACCCTCAAAAAAATTGAAGGGGCTCACCACCCTTCGATTTTTCACCCGAAATTCAATTAGAATTGGATGTTGGTCTGATTCGCCACCAACAGTAACCCATTGCCTAACCATCTCAGTGGATTCAAGTAGATCTTCGGTCAACAAAAAACAGTCCAGTCGTTTTGCTACTCTGTCAATCCCAACCCTCCTATTGGACCAGGTTGGAGATAAATTTTGGGGTTCCAAATCCACCAATCCCTGTTGGTCCAGAAAATTTAGAAAGAATTGATTTAGAGGATATGGTGCCGCACGGGGACCCTGGAATTCCAAGGCTCCAAGCGAAAAGTTGAGATCCCCACCTAGGAGGAAATCCTTAGCCTTAAACCAATCACAATCTGTTGGGGAGATCTAATAAATTTGGCGATCATGGTGTGGTCCATAGATGTTTAAAATAGTTAATTTGCACCCCAATTCTGAAGATGAGAAAGTAAGGCCAATCCCCAAACACTTTTCAGTTTACAGCTCCTGTTCTTCCACCCTATAGCCAAGCCCCCCGAGCAGCCTTTGGCATCCACTGTAGCAAAGGACTTGCCCGGGAGTAAAGTTTCTAGTGATTTTGTTATTGTAACACTATCCCCTAGTGTTTCTTGAAGAAGTATGACCTCTGGGGAGGTTTGATCAATCAGTCTTCGTAAGGATTATTTTTTTGCCAGTTTCGCCAACCCACGACAATTGAAGGAGAGGATATTCATGGGGAAACACCTTCGAGGGGTGGCTTTGCTCTAAGTGCCCATTCGATTGAGGATTGTCTGCCAGTTGCCAGATCGATTCTAGCCCTATCTTGTGCAAGATATAAGTGAGATTTTCGGCCCCTTCCCTTACCCATCGAGGCAGTACAAGGGATAGACCCTAGTCCGCGCCCCTCTGTCAGTTGTGAGCCCAAGTCCGAAGGGAGATCCTTGACTATCGATCGATTCCTAAGGTGATAGCGTAATCTGGAGTCTTCTGAGGAAGAATCGGTTGAGGCTGAGGGAGTGGCTTATGCTGCCAAGTGGTTGGGGAGGAGAGAATCAACCAAGGAAAGAGTCGAGGGAGTGTCCAAGGGGGAGACTAAAGACAAAGCTTGTAGTAAGGGGGAGGTGGGTTTTAGAGTGGGAGGGTTTGTCTGGGGTGGTTCCTGTTCGTCCACCCTCCCCAAGTGAAAAGAGGAGGAGATAAGAGAGGGTGTTATAACCGACAAAGAGGAAGAGAGGGTGCAGTGTAGGGAGGGAAAGTTGAAGGGAGAACCTCTTAAAAGGTTGGGGGGAGGGACCCCTTTGTTTGCTTCCAGGGAGTAACTAAACAAAGAAGAAAAAGGAAAGGAAGCGCAAGAAGTAACATCCAAAGGTGACATACCCGGAGTAGAGCGTCCCGGTTGAGTTGGGGCCCTTGTAGTAGGTGTAGAGTCCAAATGAGCACCCTCTGAAAGTAGAGCTCCTGTACCCAGCGAAGTCCTATGCCCCGGGCTCTGAGCTTTTGTGGTTGGTTCGTCTGCACCTCGCATACCCAAACCCTTAAAGCCTTCTGAATCCCACGCAACTTCCAATTTTTTCTTTAGAGGAGAGAGCGAGGAGTTCAGACCTTTGGCTTTTCGAATCATGCCTTTGAAGGGTAGGGGACAAGAAGCCACGCCATGGCCATAAATGTGGCATCTATGACATATGAAGGGGATTCCTTCATAATCTAGTGTTTGTACAAAATTCCTTGTCGCCGAGTTGATTGTAATCTCCTGAAGCAAACCCTTTTTCAAATCTATTTTGACCAAGATGCGAGCCACTGTCATGAGTCCTATTTCTTCAAAGGACATGTTTGCTTCTAGAAAACTTCCTAGGAGGTTACCAATGGTCGCAAATCTGTGAGTGTTCTAGTACTGCATCAGAAATCCAGGGAGCCGCACCCAGATGGGTTCTTCATCAACACATTCTCTTTTGGCATCAAAGGTTGGGGTCCATCTTTTAAGGATGGTAGGAGTGTCGGCTAGACACCATACCTTTTTTAGTACCCAGTCCACCTCCTCTGAGTTAGTAAAGATGAATGTGAACCAACCCCTTGTGAGAAGCCGAATATGTGGCATCTTAGAAAGTTTCGGTAGCCAGGTTTTTGTGACCCATCCTTTGAGGAAGGCCAGTCCCAAATTTTTCCCTCGTACCCTGCCCACCACCGCTCTTTTTGAAAATTCCAAGACCCTGTCCATCACCACGTCCTCTCCAAAAGCCAGTCGTTCTGAACCTATCCTATCTCGAGCACACTGAGTAGCCTTTGTTCGTCCTTCCTTATAATGCGTCTCTAAGGCAGGCCAAGATTCCTTGAGAGGAAAATTGTTGGGAGGGAGATATTTCTTTTCGGAAGAGAGGGCTGCAGTATTTGTCGAATCTACCCCACCACTGCTTTTTTTCTCTCCCCTGAGCAGTGCTGGTGTGGCTTCCTCTGTTTCTGCATCCACCAGGATATCTGAGGGCGAGAAGATAGGAGGAGAGGGTAGCCTCTCTGTGAACAAGAGCGAACTCTCAGAGGCAGTGACCGTTGCTAGTTCTGAGTAAGGGTAGGTTATTCCTGTGGTAAGTTCGCCCAAGCCAAACCCCAAGCTTCTAGTGAAATCCCCTACCATCGTTGGGGAGGAGACATGTTCACTCCCCCATCCTTCGGAGTAATTTGAGTCGTCAGTGAAAGATAGGAAGTTCGTCAAGGGGGATGTCAAACCTACCCAAGGTGCCAGCGAAATTCCCTGGCCTCCATCCTCCTTAGATCGAGGTACCCACTGTTCACTGACCGATTTCCCAGGGGAAAATGACCTTGTCAGATGCCCTGTCCCACCTAGCTGTGATCGAAATCCCAAAAGTTCTCCATCAAACGTGGACGCTATGCCAGGCAACGAATGTCCCTTTACCCCAATTAAAATGGGTTTTCCCACCTCTGAACGCGGCTCCATTTCACGGAATCAGTCCAGAAAAAAACAAAATAAGTGCGAAAAACGCGGGCCCAGTCCGATCGCCCAGTATCTAGTGCATGCCAGTAGTCTACCCTAGCGGTTAGCAGCCATTAAACTGTCGCTGACAGCGCTGTAGCAGCCTCACCCACCATTAAAATTTGACGTTAGGGTTTCGTCCCGTATCTTCATTGCTCCTTTTAAAATATTTATAAACATTATTTAACAAATAATTAAATAAATTTTTAAATAATAAAATTAAAAAATAATTTTACACATCCAAATTAAAATTAATATTTATCAAATATTAGATAAAATATCCATATTATTAATAAAAATATTTATTTTAAATATTCTTGTAATACAATAATTACAAAATTAATAACTTTATTAAAGAAAGAATGATGTTCTATAACTTTATTAAGTGAAAAAAAAAGAGCAAGACCCGTTCGATGTTCACACAAAATGTGCTTGCAGAAACCGAGGCAAGATTTACTGTACAGAGCAACAAACGAAGCAAAATTCTCATGCGTCCAGATCCATATATATTACTCTGTTAGCAGTTCAGAGCATTAAACAACTCTTCATAGCATTAAACACTTTGATGTCAGAGTTTCCCATCAAAAGTACACGTGTCAATTTTATGGCAAAATTCTCATGCATCAAGATCCATATATATTACTCTCTTAGCAGTTCAGAGCATTAAACACTTTGATGTTAGAGTTTCCCATCAAAAGTACACGTGTCAATTTTATGGTTTTATGTTTTTTTTTTATTATTATTAATTTTCTTTGTTTTAAATGTCACCTCCAAACAGAGAATATAGTTACATCCATGGTTTTCACCAATGAAAAATTAGAAATAATCATTTTCAAAATTTTAAAATTAATTTTTAAGTTTTCAAAAATTCAATTAATATATAATTTTCGTTTAAACATTATGAGAACTTTGGAAATTTAGAAAAATTTAGTTATAGTCAACGATCTTTGATTGCGAATAGCTATATATCCTGTCGGAGGCAAGTATAATAAAGTGGGTGGTTGTACAATTTTCATTATCCATCCCAATTTTGGGGACTTCATTGTCAAAAATTTCAAGGAGTTTTAAAAATAAAACAAAATTGCCATTTGGACATAGCATTAATGACAATCTAATTAACAAATAATCTTAAATAAATATTAAAAATATTAAATTAAACCTTTTGACTTGCATAATAATTGCGTAATAAGAGGTACACGCATCAATAAACTTAAATCAAGTATTTTATGGTGAGCTTATATATGATGGAGGGTTGTTGTGGATTTGGGATGAGCCCTCATCCATCATTAGTTAGTTTAAGATTCATAATAGATAGTCTCAATCATCATTGCCATGTTTGGGTTTTTGTAGAGAATTCTTCATCTCAAAGATTGTAAGGATATGTTGTGAACATTTATCACTATGGTGCAAGGGTAAAGTGGGGAATAATGACAACACTCCCTTCTCTATTAAAGAGCTAGACTAGCTCCATGGTGGAGCCTTCCTTCACATCATTGGGAGTGTTTATAATGGGAGAACTATGTAGAGATTTGAGATGTGACTCCCTAATGGTGCATTGAGTTAGTTAGGTGTACCAATTTTAATTCTACTTTTCCAAAAAGAAAATTCGCTCAAAAATTATATTAGATAATAAAAAAATTTTACACTTCTTCATAGGATCATTTTCTATAGCACAAGCTAATAGTTCCATAATGTCCATATAACCAAAACTAGACATAAGACAATCCTGGTCAAAAAACATACCCCACAAAACATGATAACATCTATGAAGAATCAAAATACACCTCAGCACTGAGGGCATTACAAAGGAAAAGACTGAACACTGCAACTACAAAACGAGAGAAAGAGCCTCCCGACTAGTAACTCTAATCACAAGCTCAAAAAAGGATTCACCGGAGAGATTAGAAAAGTTCCATATAATATGGAGGACCAACCATTCCTCCATTCCACCTACAATATGTTAATCTTCCTGTGGGTTCCATCAACGCCTTTTTTGATAATTCATCGGCCACCATGTTGAACTCCCTATAGATGTGGATATAGTGGATAGCCTAGAAAGATGCAGTCAGATCCATAATCCTAGTCTTCCATCCTTCAATGGAAACAGACTGAAGATTTCCCTTATGCTTTAGCCAATCGATGATCACCTTTGAATCTCCTATCAATTGCAGATTTGTTAAATTGAGATATTTTGCTAGAGTAAGTGTTGTCCACGCGCCCAGGAGCTCGGCTTTTGTATTTGTTCCACCCCCACAGTTGATTAACCATCTATACTCAGTTGAGTCTTTACAAATAATGGATCCCCCTGCTCCACTACTTTGTCCCCCTATTATCGCCGCTCCATCAAAAAAAGCTATGGTGTTCTCCTCAAATAGTGCGATCGGCCTCTGCTTGATGTTCTGTACATTTTGAGTAATAGGGGAAAATATGGGCGACCCGAGAGTTTTAAAATCAACAACCCATGTCGACGATGCTTTCTCCTCGAAGATCGCTTTGTTGCTTTCATTCCATACATACCATCACATGTATGCAACCAAGCTATTTGATATTGTCTTATTCCTTGTCCAGGAATCAATACACTCCATCAACGTGTTCCCATTCCAGGTATTTATGTTATGAAGCCTATCGGAAATCCTGGACCAAACAACTTTTGTAAAAGAGCAATTTACAAAGAGACAATCAATATCTTCAGGATCATGTTTGCAAAGTGTACAAAGACCAGGACCCTCCCAACCTTTCTTATTCAATACTTCCCAGGTAAGGATCTGATTGCTTGCTGCCAACCATAGGAAAATATTGATCTTCAATTGTAGCTTCCATTTCCATATTTTAACTTTCTAGCCATGATTTGTCGGGAGTTGCTGAGTGGAAATAATGGCTGCGTAAAAGTTTTTAACCGATATATTTCCAGAGGAATCACCTCCAGTCCAAATTAAGGCATCCTTCTTGTTATCCAGGGAAATCCCAACCAATTTAAGTTCTTTTATATACTTCTCCCATTCTATAGCATGTACCCCTGTGAATCCAATTTTTCACTGCTCATCCATAGGTCAACTTTTGTTAACAAATCATTTTCGTCAGAGGCTTGAGAAAGCACTGTAATTCTCCGTTGATTTAAACATGATAGTGTCTCTGTGCTCAGGAGAGAAGTATCATCGATGCTTAGAATATGGTCTCTCCCAATAGAGATGAGGTGTCTCAATCCTGGTCACCAAGTAAGACAATGTGTAATTACGTGTACAGAGCGAAGCAAACTCGACCAAATCCTTGATGTTGCGCTAATCTTTTGTGTTGCAAGTCTAAACAAGTTTATAACCATACTATTCGAGAAATATTTGTCCATTACCACTCTATGCCAGATGCCTCCCTTCATTACAACCCTCCAAAGAGTGTTTTCATTCAATGCCATATTGAAATGTATAAGGTTTTGAAGGCCCCAACCTCCATTTTTCTTTGGTCTGGACAAAGTCTCCCAATTGCACAGATGGTAATGCTTCAAATCAAATTGCTCGCTCCATAGGAAGTGAAACATCATCTTCCTGATCTTTTTTAAAACAGATCGAGGAATAAACTCCATTGACATCCAATAGACGACTTGTCCCTCCAACACTAATTTGATTAGGATGTATCTGCCTCCAATCGAGAGCCATCTATAGCACCATAAGCTATTTTTTTTGCAATTTTTGACACCAACCAATCCCAATCACCTGCCTTCTGAGTCCATTTCTTAGTATGATAACCCAAATAATTAAAGCCAGTCGTCAGATCAATGAAAGTGTATGGGAGAAATGTTTTGAAAGGTTCTATTTCACACTCCGAGAGTCCTTCAAAGTGGATAGTAGTCTTTGACTGATTAACCACTAGTCCCGATGCATTACAAAATACAATTATAATAGTGATAATTTCTTTCCACTCTAATAGAAAATACTTTGACATGATAAGCACGTCATCCATGAACAAAAGATGAAGAATATTTAATAATCTGGAGATTTTTATACCTGTGAGCTTTCCTTCGTTGATACTATCCTTTAATAATAGACTGAGGCCCTCCATCACAAGAATAAAGAGCAGTGGTGATAAGGGGAAACCTTGGCGTAACCCCCTTTCGCTTCTGAAAAAATCAGTGGCCTCCTCGTTTAATAAGACAACAAAGGATGCAGATGTGACACACGACATTATCTAGATTGTCATCTGTATGCTAAAACCCCCTTTTAGAAGAATCATTCTAAGAAGAACCCAATCAATACAATCATATGCCTTCCTTAAATCCAGCTTTAGAACAAGCGATTTTACTTTTTTCTCTTTGATGTTATGGAGACTTTCATGCGCCGTGCCAATCACATCTTGAATTCTCCTTTCTTTTAAGAATCCCAGTTGTTCTTCTGAGAGAGATCTAGATAGATAAGGTTTAATTCGGTTTGCTATGATTTTTGAAATCACCTTATAACAAAGGTTGCACAATGATATCGGAAGAAAGTCTTCAAAGGTGACCGTCTTGTTGGATTTCAGAATCAAAGTAAAAAAAGTTGAATTTAAGCTTCCAGGGATAGTTCCTAACCTTCTTGATTCTTCCACCATCTCTAGCATATCTGCCCCGACTAAATCAAAGAAGAAGGTGAAAAATTCAACTGTCCAGCCATCCGACCCTGGACTCTTATCCTTTTTAAAAAGGAAGAGAACAACTTTCATCTCCTCTAAAGTAACTGGATTATACAGATTACTAGACTCATCATCATTTACCATCTGAGGAAAAAGTTCAATAATTTTTAATTGATCACTGGTATTCGATGAAAGTTGCTCCGTGTAGAAATTTTTATAATGTTGGGTTGTTGCTTCCTTTATAGCATTTTGATTTGTAATATTTCCTTCGGTTTCATCCAAAATCTCCCAAACATGTTTCCGAGCTCTATTATGTGTGGCACACTTGTGAATTTTTTTTGTATTACTATCTCCGCTAGCCATCCAGATAGCTCTACTGCGCAACCTCCTCTGTTCTTCAATTCCTTTTAGAATGTTGTTTCTTTCTGATTCCATCTGCCGAAGAGATGAATCGAAATCAATATTTGAAGGATCAGTTTCCAGGTGCGCAATCAATTCTATAATGTTCGATTCAAGTGTCGCCAACTTTTCTTTATTTTGGGCAATTTTCTCTTTTATCAGAATTTTAGATTTTGACTTTAAGAATTTTAGTTTCCAAATGATCCTTCGTTGTTTTCTCTCTTCTGACTGGAAAATAGTGTCATTCCAAATTTTGTAAACTAAGTCCACAAAATCTCGATCTTTCAGCGACTAATCATTCAATTTAAAAGAGTAGGTTTTATAGCGCGGAGGTAGATCGAGTTGAAGAAATACTAGTGCATGATCCGATATATATGGAAGCTCAACCCAAGATCTATAATGGTCGACTTCATATAACAAGTCTTCAACTGCTAGAACTCTATCAAGCCTCCTTGCAATCGCATCCTGTCCACTTTGTCCATTTCACCAGGTAGGGATTAGCTTTGTCGGCTTGATATCAATCAGTTTGTTTGATGAGAATAGGTTTCTGTAATATAACTTCGATATCCCTAACCCGAAACGATCCTCCCCAGACCTCGTCTATGGATAGGACAATATTTAGGTCTCCTGCAATGATTAAGTTCTTGATTGATAAAATTCCACTGTCTTCAATTGATTTCCAAAACTGTAGTCGATCAAAGCAAGGACCATACATATTTAGTATGGCCAAATTCCTATGGTTTTTTAAACACCTGCATGTTAACAAAATACCACCAACAGTGAGGAAAGGAACAAGTTCAAAAATATTCAGATCCCAAGAGACTAAGAGTCCCCCAGAACTTCCCAATGAATTGATTGCACTCGATACCCAAGAAGGTCACAAACGGTTCATGAAATCCCTATCTCTTGGTGCATCTACTAGGGTTTCTTGAAGTAAAACTATTTCAGGGTGATTAGTTTCCAAGAGTCTCCAGACAGAGGCCAATTTGAGGGTGCCTCCAACCCCTCTGATGTTTAAGGACATTAATAACATTATTTAGTCCTCGCGAGGGAGAGATCGCAACATGCTCTAAAAGCCCCACTATCGGTGGAGGGAGAGATCGCAACATCAGTTTGCGAAAGCTTTTGTGCATGTTTTTTCCATGTACTACAGGTCTTTATAGGAGAGAGTTCAATGCCAATGCTCCGAGACTAGGTAAATTCTTTTCTCGCCTTCCCTAGCTATTCCTTTGAGGTGGATGCCTCCATATCTCCCACAGTGTTATGAATGGCCTTTCCCAAAAAAGTAGGCAGCTTAATCGAAGATGAAAATATCTCTAATATAAGGTATTGATGAGTCCAAGACCTCTATCAGAGATGAGTCACCATCCTCGACCTCTCTGAAGCTAGGTTCAACCACAGATTCTGTTAATGGAGGAACATGAGTTGATGGCAGAGGGCTAGGAGTAGGAAGGGCAGGTAAAGACTGTGAAGACCGAGGAGTAGTTGAAATAGAACAAGTTGGTATAAAAGACCCATCAAGCCCCAAACCGGAAGGTGCATTATCCCCAGACCTAGGAATAACATCGGTCACCATAGCAGGCAAGGAAACATCAGAGTCCTTAAGGTCCCTATTAATGAAAACAATAGTAGAATCCTGGAGCCAACTATAATTTTCCAGAGCATCTCGTTCCCAAAGTGATAAAGACATAAAAAAAATTGGGCAATTTTTTTTAGCTTACCTATAAGCGTGACAGACTCTTCAGGAAGATGTGTAGGTTTAGGTTCAAAGTAGATCGGACCACTTCCTAGGGAATCTTCAGCAGAGGCATATTCCGGCGGGTCCTACCGAATGATATCTTCTTCAGACTTTTCTTCAATTTGTTTTCCACTACAATCTCGACGAAGATGTCCAGTACCTCTGCACTAGCTGCATCTAAAAGGGATGCCCACACAGTCCAGCCTCTGGTTAATGAGACGACCACACCATTCTATGTCGATAGCCTCCGAGAGCCCACCATGCACGTTAATACCAACTAAAATCTTTCCCACCTTCCTGACAGAATTTTCTAAAGTTGATGGATCTAGCATGATGAAATGTCCCAATGCATCTCTAATCACTCTTAATGCTCCTTCATTATACAAATGTAATGGTAAACCCGACAGGAGGACCCACAGATGTCAGAATTGGAAGTGTTTCGTTCTTGGGTCGAATGCCACTCTCCACCTTTTTAGCATAATGCTAGAACCCCCATTAATCCAGAAAGTTTTTAATAAAATATCTGCATCTTGTGGCAATTTAACAATAATACCCATCCAACCTTTTGTAAGGCTCAAGAGTTCAAGACCATAACCAAGGACTGGGATCCAGTTTATCGTAATCCAGTCAGACATAAGACTCTTAGAAAGATAATAATAAGAGAGTCTACCCACCAATCCACAGAGGGATAATCTACAGGTTTCTTCAAGGCCTACATCTACGCACAAAACCATCCTCCTATTCCTCTTATTCGACTTCCACACCTTTTTTCGGGTACTATAATGTGAAGTAGGATAAGAGTTTTTGTTACTCTCTGGTGAAACACCACTATTTGTACCCTGCTTGGTAGCCAAAACATGATTTCTTCTCCACAGAGGCTGCTTTGTCCCCCTTTCAGCCAAGAAGCCAGTGACTGGATTATGGCCTGTATCAGAAGGACTTTTCAAAATATCACCAGAGAAGTGTTTTTTTGTGGGTAGGGGACGGTCTAATGGAAGATGGGACTTATGTGAAGAAGGAAATAACTCGTCACGTGAAATCCCCAATGAATCGACCTTGGAGTAAAGATCGTCTTGAATCCAAACAACCTCATCAGTCACACTCATTAGTGCTATGACGTCTCCATTAATGTCAGCAACAGATTTGGAATCCATCAGCTAACACCTATTGGTCAGTTAAAGTGTACAGTCTAGAGCTTAATAAAGAAAAGTAAGGGATGTCGCTTCTGACGGGAACTACAATAACTCCGCTAATAAAAAAAATGTCATAAACGGTGTATAAAGTTATACTCCACCACCAAAGACATGACAAGAACCGAAGTCACTTGGACAAAACTCGATTCAGTTTCCCATAATAGTAAAATCCCAACTGTATCTAACTAAAAAATGAGTCAAGTATAAAATGTCAATCACTCCAAAAATAAGAGTATGAAGCCACCAAAATCTACGTAGGTATATGAGTCAAGCTCTCCAAAGGGAAGCCTCTAAAAAGATCGGCGATATATCTGTAAAATCTACAAAAAAACCCTAAAGAAATACTCCGACCAAAGGAAGATGTAAATTAAAGGATGAAATAAGTTCCTGAATCTCACCAAGGATGTATTCCTATCCTTTTGGTAACTCCAATCGCCATTGCTGGTGAGTTCAAGATTTCTTGTCCAGAGGGATTTTCAAAATCCTCCTTCAAACCATCAATTATAACCCAATGACACTTGATAACTCTACTTTTTACACCTACAAAGTAATATGTGTATATAGATTGAGTAGATTAGAAAACTATGATACCAAGAAAAATACTCTACATGTGCTTTATTAAAAATTAACATCATATTGTTTCATTCGATTAAGAAAAAACATTTACCATACTATGTAGAACACTATGACATACATAATGTGTCTCCCAAAAGTGAAACTTTCCATTAGTGATATTTCTTAGGTAGGTGCCATCAAGTATGAAGGTGACAAAAAGAAAGAAAAAATTATATTAATGTTTGTAAAAATTAAATTAGGTCAATGAATCACAAATGTATATCAAACGATGATGGAAATGCAAGAATGTTTAATCCATCTTTTAAAAAGAAAAGGCAAGAAAAATCTCAACTGATAAAAAGATAAATAAGAAAATAATTTGACAAAGAAACAAAGATATTGAAAAAAAAATATCACCCTTAATCGAAGTTAGTTTTTGGACTCATTTTTTTCTTCATAATTATTATATTGGGTTAATCTGTTTTATGGCACCCTACATTATGTTGATAAATATCAAAACGCTTCGTTTATAATCTTATTTGTTGTTAAGATAAAAATATGTGGTGGGGAGGGGATCTTATCTCAAAAGCTACTCACATAACCCACCAACTTGGTCGTGGATTTCATTAACCCTTTTGTCTAACTTATAATTTATTGTCATTAACATATAGGTTGGTATTTATATGGTTGGGTCATTTGGGATATTTATAAAATTAGTTAGCATTCTAACAGTTAGAAAGCATGCTTCACAATTTATAGTTTTCATTCAACACAATTACCAACTTAACAAAAGCTCTCTATAGTTTTTATTTTTTTAAAGGTTGCATTTAGTGGCTATTCTTACTCCCATTTTGAAAAGTGGTGCTACTAGTAGCACTCCTTTCTTTTTCCAGGGTTAAAATTGTCACATTTTGCAACCATGGCCTTAACAATGTCCTAATGTTGTCAACAAAAACCTTAAAATAAACCTCGAATCGAAAAGTGGTGCTAATAGCATCATCATTTTTATTTTTGAGGTTAAAACTACAACTTCTTTGAAGCCTTTGAACTTGATAATCGGTATCATTCCAACAAAAACCTTAAAATTGACTCCCAAACCGAAAAGTGGTGCTCCCAATAACATCCCCCCATTTTTTATGTAGACAAAATTGCAAGTTTTTTGAAATTGTTGCCTTGACAACCAACACCCTTGGAACCAAAATCTTAAGACCAACTACGGAATTGAAAAGAGGCACTATCAATAGAACCTTCTTTTTTTTAGCTTAAAATTATAACATTTTAGAAACCATGGTCGGAAAGTCGAGCACTATTGGAAACAAAATCGTAAAAGAAAATGAAAAATAAATAAAAATAAAAAGAGAAACCAGATGGGGTGATTCTGCTTGCCCTAACCACCTGACATGGGAGGAGCATGACAATTGTCCTATTGGCCTTCAAAATATTTGGAAGTTGGTACGGGTCAGGACAACTAGTTTCATTACACGACATGCAAGTCTAGTGTGAGGTTAATGACAATTGTGAGGTAAGGTGGTGGAGTCTTTCATCGATTCAATGCTCTCCTTATGATGATGGTAAGTACATACTTCTCTTGGTTATTCTACAAGTTTTTTTTCATTGTGCAAATAGGGATGATTATGGTTGTTGGTGCACTATGGGTTTTTACGCCTAAATGCATGGTCAGGCCTCTCCATTCTCTGTTAGGTCTTAGACTATATCGTTAGGTTTTTCTCTCCATCATCTATGTGACATGTATGTTTGATGTGCATGTGAACAATAAACAAAATTAGTTGGATACACATGAATGACTTTTTGCTTGGCCCTCTCCACCCTCCTCGATATGCCAAAAAGGTTTTTATGGAAGTGCCTTTATGACTATAAAAAATCTCACACCTATGTATCTTTGCTATTTGTATTGGTTGCTAGGATTGGTTGACATCGACATTAAATCCCCAATAGAGCATAATCTTTATGTCAACGAGAGCATTTAAAGTGATAGTGACCTTCCTAATAACATAATCCTTATTATTTCCCTCAAAAAGTTTTATAAACTTTGTTCGAAAAACTTTTTGAAATTTTCATCATTGGTCTTAATGATGAAATCCATATGGATTTTTTTTTTTCTTTTCTTAATTATATATACTATTTATTTCTATTTATTTATATATTTATCTTATTATTATTATTATTATACACTTTGAGTGGGCTTAATGGTTAAGAATATTATTTTACTTGAAGATCACAAATTCAAAGGGGATAGGGTACACACACATATATATTAGTTAGATAAACATACATACATTGTACATATAAATTATAGAAAACTGGTTTCAAAACTTTCCTAAAAAGTTTTAATAACAAAGCTCCTTAGTACATGGATTTTGATGGTAGAACACCCAAACTTGAAGTTAAGTTTCATTAAAGGAATTCTTATGAGGGACAAAGACCCATTAGTTTTTTTTTACTAGGGTTATTAAAAATTGGACATAGTAACCTAGGCTAGGCCCAATATTTAACCAATTGGTTGCCACTATACCACTTACCGCATATGCAACAATCAACGAGTCACATATATCATAATTTTGTGGCGTGGCCTAGATTCAAGATGTCCCAATAGGGGAGCACCTACTTTTTCAGCCAAGCCATTCAAGCCAACATGACAATTATTGGCCAACATGTCATTAGTAGAATCTGAACTTGGGTGAGATGATTAACAAACTCACATCTCACCATTTGAGCTACGACCCTATGATGACAAGACACATTAGTTAAGCCCACTCTCACACTTTCATTAATGAGAATTCCATATGTAGGCAAGGAAGGTGAGGGTAGTTTGTATTTTGTTACCCAAAACCCTTGTTTTAATAAAATGAAACCCATTGTTAATTCTTTATAAAAAAATGGTTCCATTAACATAAATAAATCAAAGATTTGAATTTTTTTTTAATCCTAGTTATTTTTATCATGACTACTTTTACTTACTATATTATTTATAATATATCATATTTATATATAGTCGAGTGAGTTAGCTTGAGTGGTAAAAAGTCAGGGCGTCAATTATATGTCTATATAGATTTTATTAAACCTCATTAGATTTTTTCACCAAATTAAATTGCCAAAACTACAATTCACCGAAAAATACACATATATATTAAATATTTAATAAAAATAAATTAATATTTAAATAATTTTATAAGTTACATAAATATAAAATTTATTTATATTTTGTTAAATTAGTTGACTTAGAGAATAGACATTCTAACAAATATAATCCAAATGATGTGACGACTCCATAAAACGGTGACAAAATTCAATACATCACATCTACGGTGACAAAATTCAATACATCACATCTAAAAGACCATCACATTAATATAGGTTTTTTTTTTTTTTTTTTTCATTCGAAGACCATCACATTAATATAGTCTTCCTTCTAGAAGATCATGACATAAAGATAGTCTTTGTTGGGTCCTTTTAAATTTATGTGGGCTCCAGATTATTCAATATGATATACATCAATGTTCCGTCCATTAAAGGGAACACACAAAATAGTATTTAACAACATTGTCTTTATTTATCGACATTATTCTCTTATCTTTATTTTTCAAAATCAATGATACACATATTTTGACTACGTGTTCATAAAAATAGTTTTTAGAATCCCATTTAGAAATAACTTCTTCAACTTCATATTGGTGTTAGTTCATTTAATTAAGTTTAGTCTTTAAATTTAATGTTACTTTTATTTATTAAATTAAAATTTATAATGTTTTAATTTTTTTTATTGTATTTTAATTTACGTGTATATATAAATCAATACATAGTTAATTTTCTTTTCATAATTTTTTAAAATGTTTTATAAGATTTAAAATAATAAAATCAACCAATAAAAAACATAAATATATGTTGGATTACTGAGAGGGGAGGTGAATCAGTGATAGAGTAATTTAATTCCCTTTAACCATATAATCCAAGTGTTATATCAATGAAACATTATTATCCAATAATTGCAAAGTAAATAATCAATGAACAAATGAAAAAGCATACACATACACAGTACACCAGTGTTTTACTTGGAAACCCAAATCAGGAGAAAACCATGGAATGTTTTTTCTTATATGTCTTGAAGAATTACATTCATTGGAAGCACCAACTTCCTTTGTTTTCCAGCTACAACTCGAAGGAGGCTCCAACCCCCTAGTTTCTCAGGCTACAACCTGAGAGAAGCTCCAACTCCCCAATTCTCTGGCTACAACCAGAAGGAGGCTACAACCCCCTATGTTCTCCGGCTACAACCGTAAGGTGGCTACAACCACCTGTCATTGCCCCGTCCTGCCACCCTAAAGTAGAAGTAGAATGATGGAACCACTGTCACACTATCACTGTGAGATATACCATAAACAAGTGCATCAACCATGCACCAACCTGTACCATAAACAAGTGCATCAACTATGCACCAACTTGTAATCAACTTGTACCATAAACAAGTGCATCAACCATGCACCAACCTGTAATCAACCTGTTGTTGGTTGTGGAGCCCGATTATCTTCCTGATTCAGAGGTCCTTGCTTTCAGTCGTGTTTATACCCCATGAAGTATTTACACCCCAGAAGTATGTACACTCTTCCACGCGTGGGAGTGCAGAGGGGCGATACCCCCTCTGCGGGGTCCGAGGGGCTTATCCCCCCGGCTAAGGGCAAGCGGGGGTTCGGGGGCGAAGCCCCCGAAGCAAAAATTGCCTTGTAAAAGTATATTGTAATTTCATTGTAAATCTGGACCATTCATTATAAGGTCGCAGATCTAACGTTAGAGATTATGTTAGGGTTTTTTGCCCTAGAAGGCAACCCTCTTTTATGAGGGAAATATATTGCGGCTATGCATGTTGGCGAGTATTGTATTCTGAGAGAGGAGACTGTGAGAGAAAGAAGAGGAAGTTACAACGGGTTTTGCTGTAGGTTGTATCCCTTCATTTTGCTGGATAATAATAAAGAAAG